>OZ026518.1:12683976-13173976 GCA_964019695.1 Loripinus fragilis | reverse complement strand
TCGATCCCAACAAATAGTTTATGAAACCTCATGAGCTGCCAACTAGATAAAAAGTTTCCGTGAATGAGTGTAATTTAGACAATGGGTCATGGCAATTTGTTTGCACTTAAAGGTGGTATAGTTAATAACAGCATTTACCTCTATTTATTCTGAAACGGAATATTTATCGAGGTGATTTGAGGATAAATGTATAGTAAAAAAACAAGAACAAATGTGTTCATTTAGAACCTAAAAATTAAAATTAGCTACCCTTTTTAATCTATATTCAAATTCAAACATTTTGACACAATAAAAAACGTTTATAAGAATGAAAAAACGAAAAACGGAGCTTGTCATGAATAAATAATCATCCATGCGTACAATGGACCATCCCTGGTCAAAGGGAGGCATCCGTCAGTGCAAAAAAGGGTTAAAGTACACACTTATTCAGTGGTGGATTCAGAGGGGTTTCTCTTGAACACTATCCAACCCCTCCACCCCATTTTCATGGGAAAGCGAACCCCTATACATCTAAACATATCAACCCCTTTCCATAAATCCTGGATCCGTCCCTGTTATTAGATCACAAGGATTTTCTTTTGCAAATATGCAGCCTCCATTGAAAAGCGGACTGCTTTCGATTATGCATATATCATCATGTGCCGTAAATAATGTCTGTATGAAGAGTTATCATTACCTATTTATTTGCCTGGTCTGTCACTTATAATTGCGTGGCTAAGAAACGTGTTTCCTATGTCGTGTTTATTAATGGGAAACCGATAATTGCGTCTGCCTTTTATAACGTCAAATGTTTGCCAAAAAGTAGTTTCACATATAGAAACGATATGCTTGCTTGATACTGACATTCATTATCTGAAGTAAATAGAAAATGACCTCTGACGGTGATATTGGGAATGCCTATAATTCTGAAAATTAAAACTGGTCAAATGCATTCATCTTCATATGTTATCTCACTGTTAGCCTATATTTTACGATATTGAATTTGACTACATACTTCAATGAACGTGCAGCTTTTTTTAGCTAAACTGGTCATTTTTGTATAAAACATAGAGGAAACTATTTTAACAATATCCCTCGAGTTCTACCTAATAGTAAGTGAGTATGATCAGAAATCCTACAATCACAAACTGAAGCCAAACCTGTGACACCTTGCGGTAGAGCCACACAGCATTCACGAGACACCAAGAAGACAAAATAGCAAAGCAACCAGCTCTCTTCTCCCCATCAAGATGACTGAAAAAATAGAATGGACACAACAGAACAATAACAGAATCCCACAATGGTAATAACAATCAACAACGAATCAACAAACAACAAAAACAAAAACAACTTACAACAGAACCATCGCCTTAGAAAGGACAGCCGCCCAGGCAACGGGTGGACTAAATGCACTTAAAAAGAGTATTAAACGTCATTAAAAAGTGGGATACAGCATGGATATCATGCGACAGTCTGCATGCCTGGTTGTAAACCAAATCAAGGTTCATAGCTACGATGTTCTCTTTAATTGCACGACGGGGGGCCAGGCCTCAGACTCAATGACGACCTTGATGTTATTATTTAACTTGTTGGTTGGTGCCTGCTACTTGTCGTTGGCTGGGCCCACCGTAGCTAAACTTGAGATTTTCTTTAGTTCTGAATATATGTGCTTAATGAGCCATTTTTCTTTCTTTCATCATAGTGTGCTATTTTGATCGCATTGTTGATTGTTTGGTTGTGATGATATAAACCTTAACCTCACTAAGCCTAGAGTGTGCATGGTTCGTATAACCTATAACTCCAACAGTTTGCATTCCTTTATATCAAAACTTTGTATAATGATTGTTCACACATAGATTATGTGCACGTGGCCATTGTGGCGGTCCACAGCTTGTGTTCTGGACATCAGGATGGAATGCCCCGGAATAACAGCGTGATTGCGAGCAGGCATCAAGAGGTCGTTGGATTCTAGTTTCCAAAAATGTATTATTTTATAGCATTTTATCAACGCATTGTGGAGTTATGATGCCAGGCTAAGAACTTTCCAAATGTCATTCGTATATATAAATACACTTCTATTGCCTTGCAGTAGAAGCCGGTTTTTACAGGAACGTGGTAGAGTGTTTGCCTTTAGTTTCTGCGGCCAAGGTTCGATTTCCTCTTCGGGCGGTTCGGATTTTTCTGCATCCTGTGACAAGAAGTCTGATTCCAATAAATTAACATATATGGTTCCGATTGCGTTTGATCTTTAGTGTATAGCCAAGTGATATTAAGCTGTAGAGTGGGTACAAGTTCATAAAGCCAGAATGATTTGTTTTGATGATGTTTTAATACACTTACAGTTCGATACATAGGACAGGCAAGAACACTATCTCATTGTATACACTGTAGATACACGTGTTCAAAACGAATTCTTATTCAATGTTAAATTGGTATGATGATAAAAGATTTGCACCCATACACACACAGCAAACCTGTTTTATTGCTTGATAAATAAACAAAAAAGCACAGACAACCGATACATCTGAACAGTCTGATCAGTCCTTTGTCGAATGTGTACTTCTTTTATCTGAAAGTAAAACAGCTTGCACTGTGGCATGATAGATTGTATTATTCAAGCCAGTCTCTTTGTCTTACCTGACAGGTTTCTCCCGATGAGGCCAATTTATTGCTCGGCTGGTGGTTTAATGCAATCTTGTCTATCAGAGGGTACACTACTGGCATTGGGATTTTTCTTCCATATTTGCTATTTAAGTAACAGATCAACTCTTGCAGTGATTTTTTAGTTTAGTAATGAAGATCAAACCACTAAAGACGATGCAGCTGAATCCATGATTGGCAGCTATAGCTCTTTTACTTTGCATATGATTGTATGCATACTTCATGTACTTTCACTGGTAAACAGAGAGCAAACAGATAGTTACATTAAGAATTAGCACTTAGATGACATGTGACACGGGTCCATCGGGGTTTAACTATTGGATTTCCTTTGCTTTTGTGTTCAGTTGTATGCATTGTTGAGTCTTTAATTTTGTTTAATCCCATTTTCACATCTTAATTTATATGTACAAGGAGATGATTCATGGATAAGTTAGGGCTATTTCGTGCAAACCAAAGACCTATGTGTCTTCATCCACATCAGAATTAAGGATGATGTTGGTTTATGTCCATTTATGTTTTTTTCAGTTAAATACCGCCAAAGCGATTTTTTTTAAAAACACATTAAATTCATTTATTCTTCTGATTAAACTTTTTGGGTAATCACAAAAATGGATTTTAATAGGGCTAAATTCACATGCTAAAAAACTCATTTTCCTTAAGCCTTTTTCTGCTAACAAAATCGAGCTTTTCGTACATAGTAATACGCGTAATGGGCCTCACCTACACCGTGGCTTGATTCAATTCCAGAATCGTGCCGAACTTTCCCGAATGACATCTATGTGTTTCTAATCTGAATTCACAGCAAAGCCTTCAACTCTATCTATTCATAACTCTTCATGAAGACTCTGGACTTCTGCTCATTCAGTTTCTATGCATAATGTATACTTAAAGCCATTAAAAACACAACTGATACAAATATTATTTTTTCTAATACATAGCAACGTAATTCCCTTTGTCGGTGTATTTACAAGCTTCCCTAACATACAAGAATGTTTTAACAAAACTTGAGCTTGATAACGCACATCTGCTAAGAATTTTGGTGAAAATGCCAAATTCAAAAAAAAAATCTTAAAGTTCTTTCCTACTTAAATTCTTCTCAATTTCAGTTTGAATAAATGTTGTTTCACTCAAACAACAAAAATACGGAATACAAGACAAAATTCCGTTTACCTAAAGGGCCTAAAAATAATGTTTTAAAGTTCAGTTTCTCGTGTATTTTTAGCTAAATTTGAGAAATGACTAAAACTTCAATAAAATTGAATCATTTCGTAATTGGAATAGATAAGTTGATTTGTCATTACCTATGGTTATGATTTACCATGATATCAAGCATCGAAAATCTCACATTTTCGTTAACTTCCGGTCTTCATCCTTATACTTTGGTGGCCATTACAAAAGACAAGCTTCAAGGCACATTTTCCAGTTGTGTGCGCTTAAAACGTAGAGCATTATTGAAATTTCAGAAAGTTTGGAACCAAAACAGCCAGGCAATATTAAGATCTGATGTCCTGATTAATAAGGTGATTTTGCTGTTTTGTTTAAAGTATCGGGGTTGCGTCCCTATATCACAACATGGAGTCCGACTTATCTGGACTGCTTTATCAGTACCAAAAGGAAATTGCCTTGATAGCGTGACTTTAGTTTCGTGCTTTTCATTTAATACCAATACTAAAAGAGCTTTAAATCTAGGGTAGGTTATATTGTTAAAGTTGTGTTTTTACTGGCGTTAAATATACTTATCAATAATATCGCTTGCTATATACGACCGGTAAGGGACTTTTTTTGTCTGTTATTCCACTGTATCGATAAGCTTTGCTAAACGAATTAGAATTTTAGTGGACAGTACTCTCCAGGGACAATATACAGCGACACAATAAAAGCTGTATAACACATTGCATTAAATCTTTACAAATCCATCCAATATAACGTAATTGATGATACTATTAGTGCAAACAAGAATGTGTGGAGAAAATGTTTTCTGCAAATAATCGATTTCAAAATGATACCCAGTCTTAACTTCTGATAAAGCTATTGTTGTTTTGTGGCTCTAAAAGAGACGACTTTATCGCGTATTTGTCTTCAGAAATACCAAAGGACAGTACTTGAGAAGCAGAGATTGATATCATATGTCAATAATGTATAATGTAACACTACCATTTTGAAACAAATGCGTATGCTATATCGAAAAGCCAGTGAGTATGACCAGGAAATACAAAAAATACAAGCCACCGACCAACCTACGGCACTGTTAGGATGAGGCAAACAGCAATAGCAGCAACATGACGTCGGGTAGATAATAAGAAATCAATCAGCTCTCTTCCTCAGCGAGATGAGTGCAAAACAAGAATGGTCTTGAAGTACTGCATACCAAAACAAGGTACTGACATTAAATCCAAACTAACATTAGCAGCACCAATTAACAATACACAGAAACTCCTCCTTAAACCAGGCAGTAGCCGAAGCCACTTTGAGGCTAACATTTGTCATTTTCTAATGATATTGCTTCTACCAAAATTTATGATAAATGTGACGATTTTGATTTGAAATTGTCATTTTCCCATTTTAGATGGTGATGTTCATCGCCCTATATCCTAGGGAGTCTATATCTCTCAACTCATTCGTTTTGCTAAAGCATCTAGTCATGTTGGGACTGTGTGGCGTCGGTAGAACGTCTCCCTGCCCTTCACTATTATGTAGATTTTATTTGCTTATCCTTTGGGATCATGGGTTTCCTTGAGCCAGTCTTCCTGCATAATTTGAGAACTAAAAATTGAATAATGTGACCTTAATTGTGTGCCAAAAACACTAGGGGTCAAAGTAAGAAAGAGGGCAAAAATCAGGAAACAATACAATCAAGCACCACACCTGACCCAGGATACCAATGAGAAAATGACATCACAATTAGACATCACAAACGAGAACCAAGAGGTCAGTCCTTTCCTAGCAGGTGTCCACAAGGCATCAATAAACAGACGCGCACGGATGCATAACAAAATCAAGACCGAAATAGCGTACCAAAATTTCAAAAAAAATATCATTCGATAATGTATGCTGAAAATGCATTTTGGATAACTTGTTTTTTTAGATTTTTTGCGTACCATATCTGTAATAACTAGGAGATAGGGTGGTAACAAAATGTAAACAAATGACACGATTCACTAAAAATGACAAATTTTAACCACACATTCCTGAAATCAAGGACAAATAGATCAAAACAAAATATAAACATATAAATTGAAAAAACGGAAATTTTCTTTTTAAAAACATAGCCACTGCATAATCCGCCACCGTGATATTCACGTGTGAAAATTGAACCTCTACCTCTGGTCTAAATACGGTTGTCTCAGAAACACGTGACCAGACTAATCCTAGAAAATTTTATTCATATTGTCGGTGAGACGACATGGCTAATCAATACTAGCTGTTTCAGGTACATGGCATTAGTGATTATTAATATCCGAATATCCCCTACTGTTTGTGAACGGTATATACTAGGCCAAAAAAGAAACGCCGCATATAAAACATACATTATATATGGGGGTCTTTCACAAATCTCTCGTAAACAATTTTTCACAGTTCGAGCGCTGATTCTTGGATTATGAGTTCCTAGGGTTGTGCTAGCTATCATTGTCACCGGACGAAATTGATTCAGCAGTTTATACCTACGTTTTTATGAATATTGACGTCGCGTCATTAGGCGATGACGTCATGAATGCGCACGGTCTGACATTGTTCCAATTTGTCAGAAACGTTTTCCAAGACATTCAATCATCCTTGCATGGCATCAAAATTGTTGGGCTATCACTGATGGCGTCACGTTAGCTTGTAACATTCTTAGCATCTTTTCGCGTTCAACATGTGTCAGTTTTGGCATCGTAAATTAGAAACCTGTAACTATTAATTTTAAAGTTTTAAAATGTTTTCAAGCAATTTGGATATTAATTAAGTGATTTCAGTAGTTATAACATGTGTAAATCTAAATAAAATGAATGTGCACGTGAAAAACTTGAAATAAAAAGACAGCAAGTACGCTGGTTTGCATTGACTGAGCTCAATGAAACAATTGGAATAATGTGTGGCAGGAATATTAGTGAAACATAGATAGCAGGAGAAATTTTGTAGCTCTCATTTAACGCGCAATATTTTTAATCTTTATATGCGGCGTTTCTTTTTTGGCCTAGAGTATTTGCTTACAATGTGTACTCAGACTTGAGCACTTTTCTTTATTTCTTGTGCTTCTACAACAGCAAATTCTAGGGCAAAGATTTGATACCAGTAAAATGCATATAAGCAACCTAGTCGCTTAGGCTGCTGTCCTTTCTAAGACGGTGTTTTTTTTTTTGTTGTTAATTCATTGCTGATTGTTACTACCATTGTGGGAATCTGCCATTTGTCTGTTACTTTATGTCATTTCTTTGCAATCATCTTAATTAGGAAAGGACGGCTAGTTGCTTCGCTTAGTTTGTCTTCCTGGGGCCAATTTCATCAATAAAGTTCGTACGATGTATCTTAAATTGTGCGTACGTTGTTTTCTGAGAAGTGCGTACGTTAGTTTCATCAAAACATCTTAAAATGTTCGTAAGAACAAAATTTTGCGTTTCACTAAAAACGTCGTATTTTTTAACAATGCCTAACTCCAGTCTCCAAATATCATGTGATTAGTCACGTGCGGAATTTTTATAGCCGTGTAAAGTGGTTTAACACACAGTGAAAAATACGTAGGTATGTGAAGAAAGTTTTAAAGAAGAAGCATGTGCGGACCCGAATGAAGGCAGGGGTCTGGACATTGATCCCCTTGAATACCACAAGTTATACAGGTTTCCATAGAAATTAGTAAGTGGACCACCTGGAAAATAATGGATCCCCCTCCCAGAACCTTGCAATCTTGAAGTTTTCCGGACAAAAATTCCTGGACCCGCGCATGAGAACACGAGCAGGCGACAGAATACCCCATTAAGAAATCAATCCCTTTAATCGGTGCATATACTTATGTCAAACGTCGGTCTGATCTGGAGCCAAACTCTTTGACATTTAGATGACGGGTTTCCCGAAATCATAAGAAACCATGTCCAAGTAATAGGCACAAATCAGTAAGATTACCTAAAACCGCAAACTATACTGAAAGGTACTAGAAACTGAAGGTTTTTTTTCTAACATGTCTGGATGAAAAATAATAATTCAAATTCAATATTTTAATGAAATCTGATATCCTCAACATCCATCTAACAAGTACAATTCACAGAATTAATGATAGCATCAAGAACAAGTCCTTTTCATATGCTCTCGAAATTTGGTCCTGAGTCGCGGCCATTATGGGCGGTTGCCTCGGCTTTCTTCACACCCCGATGATTGATTGCTGTAATGCTCTAATATTACAGATCCCTAAGAGGCACATACTTTTATCATTTGAACATAAAAGGGATAGATCATATATATAGTGTATTCATAAAAAAATGGTACATGTAATGTTTCATGAAACTGTGTCCCGAAAATTACTCGTTTTCACACTTTATGTTAACCCATACATGTCGAATGGAGTTTCCCATTTTAATCTTTTGGACGAGCTCATAACCTGATCCGACGCCACCGTGGTTATGTGGCGTATAATCTGGGTCTGCACTGTTTGCCAGCGGCCCACAAAATGGAGGCAAGGCTTAAATGAGTTAAACATCACACCCCGGGTGCTTGAGATAACAAGTCGAAATATTTGAAAATGTGAAAATACGGTCGGAACTGAGATTGTGTTAACCCGGATGTATGTCCCTTCATGGAGAATGTAAACTTCTACTGAAAGCTCTTGTGAACAGCTCCCACATATACATACTCATTAAAAGACATACGTGTCGAAAGTTAATCGAATGTTGAACGTAAGGTTATTGACGAAAACCCCTCATCATTGTCGTCCCTGGCAGTCATTCAAATGGACGATGACTTACCCGTACATTTGAATGTGTATATATATTAGTATGTTTAAGCAATGATGACATATGAAAAAGTTCAAAAATATCCTGTTTGTTTTACTACAGAATCCCTTCCCTTAGACGTGATGGTTAAATACATAAATTCAGCTACTGACGGCATGGTGATCATAGGCGAATCTCTTGGTGACAGTATCAGCGTGATAGGGGAAGGGTGGGAGAGGTTACATGGAAAAATAAATAACTCATTAGCACCAAGGAAAGTGGGTCTTATTTTTCTCATTTTGGTAAACCATATAGTATGTAAAGGGTGGTTTTGATTGTAGTACTTTTAACGTATTTAAACCTTTGTCGATTTTTTGCTCTTCAGCCTCTAGAAACGTGTGAAATGCAGCAGCCTTGGTAGCTAAGTAGTAAGTAAGTAATATTTAAGACAAAGATGTCAGCTGCGACACCTAAAAATTTGTCTTAAATATACGACAAAAAGTAAGAAGTTCGCAAAGCTCAATAGTTTGATGAAACCCGATTTTTAACGTACGAACTTCGTACGATGTTTTTAAGACAAAATCACGTCGTAAACCTGTTGATGAAATTGGCCCCTGGTGTCTTGTGTTTGTTGTGTGGCTCTTCTTCTTGGTTCAATGGGTTTTTGGCCGCACTTTCTGATTGTGGTATTTCCTGATCATACTCACTTTTTATTTTTGAGCCGTCTGATCATGCGTTATACTGTTTTTTTTTACTAAGATAAAGATCGTCTAAAGCGCACAATAATATATACAACATATTAGCGGACGACAGACAGAAGACAGACAACGGATGACATGGTAAGCAAATAGTGGCATAGCAGTTTACTGATACCTAGTTACAAATATGGCAATCTAATGCACTGACCTTTTCAAGACAATGAATTAATCTCACAAGCTCGTGTTAATAGTTGTTGTGTGAGTTTGGTAAAAGGGAAGGGATTTATGTTCAGTTTGTTGTTTAGGCGATTACAAGCTGTCAAATAAACCAACACTATCCGCCTGTTGTACTGTTTTATGATACAATTCATCTTCTAAAATTGTCTGAAATCTTGACAAAAAGCCGCGCATCAATTAATTTTATCTGCAACATGATTACTGTCTGAAAAAAAACATGTTTTGGCATTTACCTTTCCCAGGGGTCGAGGGTGTGCGTAAGGAAAAAAGCGGTGTTTGAAAATTGTTCCATACATGATTCCCTTTAATTTGACATGTAGCATGACCACGTTCTGAAAAATTTCAATTTTGACCCCATCCCCAAGAGTTGGGCCCTGGGATCTATGATAAAATTGTTTGCTACCATGTTGCTGCATGCATCGCCCCTTTAATCTAATATGCAGATGTAAATGTTCTGAAAAAGTTTAATTTTGGCCTCTGTTCCACCCACTAAGTAAGTAAGGGTGCAAAGATCAGGAATCAATACAATCAAGTACCACACCTGACCCAGGATACCAATGGGAATGTGACAAACTCACAGCAGACACCACAAACGAGAGCCAAGAGGTCAGCCCTTCCCCAGCAGGAGACCACAAAGCACATATAAACAGACGCGCACAAAGACATAGCAAACACAAGACAGAACAAAAACATAAAATATCCACAAAAGAAGTACCGCCTTGGAACGGTCAGTAAAGTATTTGACTGGAGGGCTTAAACCGGTTTAACGGCGCCAACCTCACCCTTAATTCAGATGTGGATCAAGACACATAGATATTTGGTTTGCATGAAAGACCCCTAACTTATCAATGCATCATCTCCTAAATCATATAAATCAAGATATAACAAGGAGATAAAGCAAAGATAAGGTAAATAATAGTAAACAGTAAACAGTAAATAAAACTGAATACCGGAGCAAAAGAAATCCAACAGGTAAACCCCGGTGGGCCCGACAAACAGCCAAAGCATCATCCAGGGGGGGGGGGGGGGGCGACCTAGGCCTTCAAACTTTAATCCCGTTTGATATGTTTCATATATATTGTACCTCTGTCTGCATGCGGAATTTTAGTAAAGATGTTGACAACTGACTGAGATATTGTAAAATTTAAATATGTGACCTTTGATCCGACCTCAGGTGTCGAGGGCGTGTGTAAGTACACAATAAGTGATTGTATGATGCTCCATTTGTGATTCCCTTTAATTCGATATGTAACATGACAATGTTCTGAAAAGGTTTAATTTTGGCCTCTGCCACACTCCCTAAGTCAACCCAGGGGAGAGGGCTGAACCAGGCTTTCCAGCTAAAATCCTGTGTGATAAGTTTCATATCTATTGTACCTCCGTGAATGCAAAAATTTCAGTAAATATATTGACAACTGACTGAACAATTGCCAAAGGGGGAGTTCGACCCTATATGGAATTTACATAGGGTTTTGCCCACGCACAGAATTTTTATAAAATTTTGTAGAACGATTGTCTATTGCATATGTGTTCTATTTGTGAGATATTTACCCATTCATCTATTTCAGTTGTTTAAATTTAAATAATTTTAAATTCTAAAATTAAAAAAAAATGGACACCCTAACTAAAATGGCCCTAGGCGACAAGATTTTTGATTTTTCAACTTAATTTATTCTTAACATGATGCCCAGTAATTTGTAATTATGTATGTACCATACATGTATTTCAAAGTATAAAATAAAAAAGTCCACATCAAATTTTGTTTGAAGGTACCCCTAAATTTAACATTTTGAAAATATTTTCAGCAAATTAAATTGTCAATTTAGCCTAGTTGCTGTTCTTGCCAACCTATGAAATTTATATTAAATTTGCCCACACACGTGTTTGTTATAATCATAAAATCTCAAGAAAAAATAAAACCGGTAAAATGGAGTTCTCTGAATTTCAATCTAAATGGTCAAAAATTGCAAAATGTAAAAATCAAGATTTTTTGTAAACTTCAAGCAGTATATTCAATTTACATAGAGTTCCGTTCTGCACAGGCATAGATCTTTATGATATTATGCAAATTGACTGTTTGGCTTATAAGTATTTTGTTTTATATCGCTTTAAATTGGTTTGTTACAACATTTGGTATTGTGTAGTATGTGATTATAGGGGTACCCCCCAAAAAAATCCGGCCCCATTTACATCTATCAGAAATCAGAATTTCTAAAACTGATAATTATAAGAATAATCTGTGAGTTCTAGCTTATGTGTGCGGCACAGACATTACCACATCTATCACATAAAATGGTCAAAATAATGTTTCTTTTACAAAATGTAAAACATTTACTCAAATTCAGCAGTACATATTATATCAACAATGTTTGGGTTTTAATTATGGTGTGTTACAGTTCTTGTCAATCTCTCCCATCTATATCTAATTTCACTATATGTATAAGGATAATATTCACAAGATTTAAAGCCCGGAAATATATTTTGTTTGAATGGTGAGTCGGACGTTTGTTAAATGAATAAATATAATTGAATTCATTATAAATATCTATGCCAAGTTTTACAGAATTAGTTTAGTATGTCATTATTATGATTATGAGGTCATTTGAGAATCAAATTCGTGATTCTACGACCACTGTGGAATGACAGCACAAAGACTGTTTCACCTCGTGTGATGCCAGTTGTTCAGTATGTATACATTCAAAAATTCGCTTAGCGTTTCTTAATACTTGAAAATCCATCTATAATCTTAAAAAGTTTCATTTTTATTTTCATCAACTCAATTTCTATTTATAAGAGCAGTTTTAAAGCTTTTGTTGGAATATTAATGATTTTAAATGGGGTTTATGATAAGTATTTTTGGATACTCTTTCGAAATGTTTTGGCGGATAGAACTTAATGCAGGAGAAATAACCACAAACAATACCCAATAAGATACAATGCAATTCAAATATGGTTCTGTAAACCATTCATTAAAATGTACACATTGAGTGACTAAGGGACTGCAAAATAAGGATACTATTTAAATAATATGAGAAAACGGATCAATCCATAATAAAAAATAAACTAAAAAGTTTTAAAACTTAAGACTCAGTTTCACTCAGTCTCTGCATGACGCTGAATGGAAAGTGCTGCAGCTCTCATGCCTTCTAGCACTGGCTTAAATGGTCTTTTACTTTCTGCTGAAACTGAATATTCCAGAAGGACCAGAATATGAAAATACAGCACTTTATCAATATACAGTGGAATGTTAACCTGATACAAAGACAGCTGATGTGAAATCCAGATTCTCTGAAAAAAACCTACCAAAATAGTGAGAACATACACAATTTTCGAAACACTTGACCTGGTTTCACTTAGTTTATCATTTATTATTATTATTAGTTTCGGTAAATGAGAAGTATGCACATAATCCTGAACCAATTTACCCTCAACATTTGATTTGGAGGGACATAAGATAGAGAAAATTCTAGGTGCAACATGAACATAGAATGTAGATGGAGACGATGAATTACCTAGCATCAATCCTTATATGTTTGATTTTTTTCAATGGCTGAAAGACATTAAGAGCATAAACACCTGTTGGTTTCAGTCCAAAAATAATTTCGAAGCCAGTGGAAGATCAATTCACTAATGATACCTGCTGGACATCCACCCGTACAACTTCGTTCTAGACCAAGTGCTACTTATCAAGTGCTGCTTACAAAAATGCCAGTTTTATGCTATTGAATTAGCTGAAACTTCTGACACCAAAAAAATGGACCTAATTTGGATGAAGATACTAAATAGTGATAGTCAATGCGTTTTAGAATAATACTGGTGGAAAAAATGCGGTTTGTAAGACGTAACTGGAATATTTTATTTGAAATCACTTATGAATCAAAGCTTACTTAACTCATTTCAGGCAAATTATAACACTGTTACCGGTGTTCAAATTTTACGAAAATTTACATGCATAAAGAGGATGTATTTGACCTACTTTTCTTAAAATATTATGGGTTGACAAAAACTGGAACATGGTAAATATTAGGACAGAATCCCCTATAGACACTAACTTAAGTGTTCAATATGGGGATAATTCAAATTTTGATGGGTCAGAAAAAATTATCTAGATGTATTCATATACATTAATGGTAGTAAGGTATACCCTGGGGAGTCTTCTTTTATATTCCATTCAAACAATATAGCAGTCAACAATGTTAATGATTTGAGACTGATATTTAATAGGTCATATATTAGTACAAAGAGTGTGTACATCAAGGTGCCCCCTGTAGCCTAACAGCCTTCTAGGAATAAAATTATTTTGTTTTTGTAGTTGTTATAACGTAGGTATTCAACATACAAAATATTATCGAAAACCATGCATGGGCAGATTTGGAACTCTCCCTTTATATATTTGAGCTTGACCCGGCATAAGCGCTTAAGAGGTGGGGTAAAAGTTTTATCGCTGTCTTGCTTATATACAGACAAAATTTGCAGATGACCTCCAAATTCGGGTTTGACCTGTATTTCATGGTTTACCCTTCTGTAAATTTGGAATGAAATTATTGCATCACTTCAAAAGGGGTACGTGCATTAAAAGGCTATTTTGGCCCCCCTATGAGGTCAAAAAGTAAACGTTTCTATTCACAAATTTCTTCTTGTTAGTTTATTATAACAATAGCCAAAGTGTTAAGGTCTGGTATTGATTCGACTTTTACGTTTGCTATGGTAACAAACATGGCCGCCAAAATAGGCTGAAAATAGGTAAATGGCCATTTTGGAGCAAATTTGAGACATGTAACAGAGGAATTAATATAGAGCACAAGCAAATACCAAACATATATTTTAACAGATGATGAGAATTATCACGGCACACAATATATTAAAAGTTGATTTTGGTATTTGCTTGTGCTGATATCTAATTCTTATAAAATCTTATAAAATCGGTCTCCAAAAGCCTCAAATTTGGCCTAAAATTGCATTTTTTTTATTTAAACCTATTTTTTGGCGATTTTGGTTACCATAGCAACCGGTTAAAGTAAAATAAATGCTAGAATTTTACACTTGGGCTTTTCTTCTAACAAACAAATAAGATGAAATTGGTGAAAAGCAACTTTCAGTTTTTGGCTCTAGAGGGGGCAACATAGTAATGCACGTACCCCTTTATTAGTCGGTAACAACAATTTAGCCAAAATCTAAGAAAAAGGACCATTACCCAGTCGAAATTCAAATTCGAACTTTGTCAGTATTTAATAATGCATTACCTTTCTGTAAACTTTTGATAAGTGTGGGGTATTTCATGCAAACCAAACATGAGGGTCTGGATGGGGTAAATTGATTAGTGAATAATGGCCCTTTTTTATAATGAGTAGTGAATAATGAGCCAAAAAATAATGAATAGTGAATAATGAATAATGAATAATAATCCTATTTTTTAATGAATTAAAGAGAACTTGGGAAATGTCAGAAAAAGAAATTGCTAAAATAAGCGTGTGAATACAGCGAACAATGTGTCGTAGCTTGACAGTGTCATTATGTTCGGATTCACATGATGTAATTATTGAATGATTTATAAATACTTTGACTGTTAGGAAATGTCAGAGAATTACGAAGAATTGGCAAAATAGTTGTTGAAGCATTGTGTTGTCGAGAGTGTTGTTTTAGTAATGTTTGAATATTATATGACTTTGAGGCTACTGACCGAACATCATTTGTACTTTCTTATCTTAAAGAAGGCTGCACAGACTCTTCTAAGTCTACACTTGTGAAAATGACACATTGTTGTAAATCACATGATGCAGGTCAAATAGCCATTTTTTCCGGTCACCTCTGTGGACTTACATTTAACTCTTATCGAACATGCGCTAAGGTAATCTGTAAAAGGACAAAGTTGCTAAATATCGGTAAGATGTATTCCTTATTTGACACAAATGACAATACAAGTATAAGCTTTTCAAGAAAGCTTGCCATCTTTTGGTTTAAACATATTTTATTTGTATACATGTACTTTGTACATAGAACAACATATTAAGACATACAAAAATATACAGTATACAAATGGGATTCAGAAGAAAGTCTTCAGACTTATACTTGCCATCTTTTCATCACTAAAGTAAAGCATGCTGTTGTCTACTGACTTAATAGACGGATGGCTGAGAATGGGTTTGCTCCCCCCCTAGGGAATTTTGCAGACATATCCTATCTTGTAGAGAATTGAAAGTCGAGTCTTTTAAGAAACGTTTGCACTCTGTGCGTTGAGAGTGCGTTGGGGCGTTAGTCTGTAAGACCCTGTATCATACGTTATTTTATCAAATTAAGAAAAAGTAAATTGAAAGTTTGGGCTACAAATTAAAGACATTAAAATATTTATTTCTAAAAATCATTCATATAGTCTGCATACTGGATATCTTAACGACGTATGACAGCACCTTGAACAAAATTGCGGCTTCCTAAGGTGTTAGTGCGTTACATTAATCAGATAACCCATTAAAATTTGCAAGCGTGGCTAACATAATTTACATTCACAATCTCTCTGTGTGTTTTGCAAAATGTTTCTAACCATGTCTGACTAGCTTCTGCAATTGGCTAACAGAAAAATGAAAGTTTGTTTCCCTACTTAAATATTCTTTTCTGTAATAAGCGATTAAACAACCTTACCCCTACCCAGTTTTAAGGTGAAAAGTTCGGTATTAAGATTAAGTAAAAATAGTTAAAAATATTTGCAGTTGATGAATATGTTTCATTGTTTGGAATGTATTTTCTTATATGAAAAGACTCATAAATCGGCAAGTTTGTTGCAAAATATTTGATATCAGAGGCTGTAACATATGCTACCTGATGTTATAAATGGGCAAGCTAATTGTCTTTACGAAAGATATGCCTAAAAATGTTTTAATCTCCTCAAGGGAATTTTGCAGACATATTCCTTCTTAAAGTACAATTCAAGCTGCATCAAATAAGGGATGTTTGCACTCTCTAAGTTGGGGCGTTAGTCTGAAACAGCATGTTACATGCGTTACTATATCAAATAAAGGAAATGCAGTTTGAAAGTTTGAGCTAAAATTGTGAAAAAACTCGCAGCTGCTGGATATCTTACATTGTTCAGGGATTTTAAGCTGGCTCGTATGATAAAGACTTATAGATCTGCTAGTTGTCACCAAGTTATAAAGATCAGTGAGTGTTACATATGTTAGCGTGATAAGTAAAAATAATCA
The DNA here is from genome assembly GCA_964019695.1 of Loripinus fragilis. Taxonomy (NCBI): domain Eukaryota; kingdom Metazoa; phylum Mollusca; class Bivalvia; order Lucinida; family Lucinidae; genus Loripinus; species Loripinus fragilis. Next base: position 13,157,305 of record OZ026518.1, on the reverse strand, counting down.
AACAGTATTTTGAAATCAAGCTGAGTAAGGGCCTGCTCCATCCTAATCCCCTTTGGAATTCTGCAGACTTATATCATCTTATGTAACCAATCACTCTGTAAGTTGGGGTGTTAGCCTGTAACTGCTGGTTACATATGTTACTATATCAATTTGAGAATAAGAAATTTGAATGTTTGAGCTCAGAAAGAAGAAATTAAAATTATCTAATAAATTGACAGTCTGCATACTGGATGTCTTTACTACATATGGAAGCTGTTTAACATCTATACGGCTAACTGTGGTGTTATGTGCGTTACATGAACCTAATTATAATTTAAAAGCCATAATTGTGGCTATCGTCATTTAGTTAAACAAATACAATGGCTTTGTTTCAAACTGTTCTTTAGATTTTACAAATATATACTCAATTGATGAATAGGAAAAAACAAGTTTGCTATTCTATCTTAAATATATATTCTTATAGAAGCTAATGCACAGCCCTATTCCCAGTTTTACCGAGAAGCAAATTTTGTTATTACCGTTTAAGTAAAACACATAAAAGCAATTGCAGCGTGTGGATATTTTACATTATCTTAGCCTGTCTTGCTCATATATCTGGAAGAAGTCATTAAGTTTGTGATCAGGACACTTAATGTGTACTTATAAATCTTTGGTGCGAAAACACTAGAAATTATATTCCTTTCTGATTATCAAGCCCATGGACTGTTGCTACAGATGTTATCAATGACCTTTTGGACACATTTCCTAATACTGTGCATATAATGCTAAATATAGAGCCACAAATAGAAAAGATAGTTTTACATTTGTACAAGTCAATACAATAAATGAAATGGTCCAAACTAATTCTCATCGATTTAACACTCATGTTAAATGTTTGTCGTTGTCTGATTCTGTGGTAATCGTTATTATCACACGCCTCCTTGCAACTAGTAAAATCATCACACAATATTTCATTCATTTACTGTTATACAGTTTTACCATCAGTCCACTCAAAATTGATGAGCCATTATCAACTTTCCAATTTTGCCATTCATGGCTTGGAACTTTCGGTAACTGATATGAATTCCTAATAGTTGGCTCTTTGAGTATGTGTTTCAAGTGATACTCTGTAAGTAGGAGAAAGACTAAAGCTTTACAAGGAGGAAAACTATGCCAATGAGTACCTGGACTGATTTACCTTGATATTTCTGTGATAAAGAACCATATCTTAGTTGGTTATTTTTTTTTATAAATGTAACCTTTCCATACATGCAACAAACATATTTTCATCTGATAATGTCTCTGCACTTATTATCTTTCCCTAAGAATTCAAGAACTGATTTGAAGTCTTAGTACTTCTGAAGTGCTGAAACCGAGGTAACTCTTTCCCTTCAGATAAACAAACTAGATGTATCACAGCAGGTAAAGCAATGAAATGCAGGATGAACAGAGTGCAAATTAGACCCTTTCACTTCAATGATTCACTCAGTTTCTAAGATAAGAGCGCTTATTAAAGGATGTGACATATATAACTCGTCATAATAAATGAGCAAGGGCATTGTCGTGACATCCTTTTTGATTACACAGTCAGAGGCAAGTGTTTTCAATTTCAGTGTTTTCAATGGATCATGAAATGGGGCAACCTTATCAACTTGTTTACTCTGTATAAATCTTCTATAGAGCACAATATAGAACTACTGGTTATCACATTCTACCCATAGTCCACTTTCCTTCTTTTGAATGCAACAGCTAATGATATGGCTGCAAAAACTGAGAAATCAAAGGTTTTACATTATCTTAAGGCTTGCTTTAATGTTCTGACATCAAAAAACAACCAGCTGCAAACATAATTGATGGCAATGTCCAACTTCATGTTCTTTCTCATATACCAGATAACTTTCAAGGTGTAACAAAAATTGTTTCTGACGGTCTGCCAAAACCATCAATAGTCAACATTGTAACTAAAGAAAACTTAAAAAGTTCACTGGGCGCAGCAAAATACTATTGATCTAAGACCTGAGGACTTAAGCACCAAAGGACTGGAAAGGTTCCATTGCAAATGATGCGAAAAAGCAGCCTATCTTTCTGTGTGACCAATGTCAGAAATCTTAAAATATTCTTAGAGATACACGGTAGAGACATAGCCTTTGCTAAATCAAGGCAAAGTTATCATTTGACTAGCATGGATGCAGAGGCAGCTGCAGTAAGATTGCTCTTGCCACTTCACAGTAAGAGACGTATACTAGAGTCATACTCCATTGTATGCATGTATGTGAAATGGCATTAAACCCATATTTAATCAGGTGTCTGATCCCATGACACTGACATCGATGCTGTTTCTGCTTTTGAAGAATGCTAAGGATTCAAGTTAGAGCTTTGACGCTGGCACTGGCCACACATACAAATAAAATTAAGTCTTTTGATGGCAAAAGAGGGGGATCACATGAAATGCTTATAAGTGATGTTTGTCACAATTGCCAATTTTAAAAAGGAATCTTGATTAATGAAACACATATAAAACCATAGGAAGCTGTATATTTGTTAAAAAAAAACCCACTTTCTTATGTATCAAAGGTATTCAGCATGCAAACTACATGAATAATTCAAATAAATAGATAGTTGTATGCCTTCTTTTTGTTTCTCAGACTTTCAATTCATTTATTCTTAAATTACTACGTAACATACCATTACAGGCTAACACCCTGGTTAATAGAGTGCAAACATCTCTTATTTGATGCAGCTTGAATTGTTCTTTAAGGTAGGATATGCCTGCACAATTCCCAAAGGGGTGGAGAGGAACATGATTGTACTCATTTTGCGTCCTAATACTATGCCATGATTCTACTGGTTGTGATGAAATGGGTGATTATTTTGCAATAGAAGCAGACACAATGATAGACATTGTGAGGGTGACTTGAATAAAGATTGTTTTTTAATTATTCTATTTAATAGGAACATTTATTAAATTGTGTAATTAAAATTAGAAATATATTTTAATATTATACGCATTAGGAACTATGTGATAAAAAAGATTGTATATAACATCTGTAACACAATTCCATGGGCTTGTTATCAGCAATGACTATAATTACTAAGACTAAGGCACCAGAGGCTAGAGTTTATTAGGAAAACATGTGAAAATAGTATTTTTTCTGAAATATCATCTCTTACTTCCAAGACGATTTCCTTGCTCATTCATTATGCCATGTAACATACGATACATACTTAAATGCGTGCTCTGATCCTGATGTCAAGCTTGCAAATGTATGATTCTTTATTGCATTAGTAAGACAGTGCTAAAATGTAAGATATCCACGAGCGTCAAATATTTTCATAAATTTTTCTTCAATAATAGATACCAAAATTAGATACTTGAAATTTGGGGTAGGGTTGTTTAATAGCTCATATAAAACAACGTATTTGAGATATAAAAGCAAACTTTGTTTTTTTCTATTAGTCAATTAAATATTTTAGCGAACTAAGATTAAAAACACTTGTAAAATGCACAAATCGTCTGTAAAATTAAATGATGTTAGTCACAATTTCACTTTTCAAAGGGAAATATAATCTATGTAACGCATATAACACCTTTGAAGGCTGTAATTTTGTTTAAAATGCTGATTTTATGTAGCTTATGCGTCCAGCTTGCAAACTACACAAGAAATTGGAATAATTAGAGTGTTAAATGTCTTCTTTCTGTAGCTCAAACTTTCATTTTAATTTTTTCCTTAGTTTGTTACAGTAACATATGTTTACAGGCTGTCAGAGACTAACGCCCCGGAGCACAGAGTGATAACATCTCTTAAAAGATGCGGCTTGAAATTTTCCTTAAGATAGGATATGTCTGCAAAATTCTCTAGAGGGGAGCTGGACCTTTTTTAGCTCGAAGTCTATAAAGTCCACTAGCCACTTGATAAATTAATTGACACACCTATTTCATCGCCATCTCCGCGAGTGGAGATTGCGATGAGCTGGGTGTGTCATTTTAATTTTCAATGCATACAGGTTATTTATTCTACACCACTTAGCCTGTGCTACAATACAAGTTGCCCGTGCGTAGACTAGCCTGACCTTCGCACTCACTAGTCTGCTAAAATGCGTTATAACAAACATGACGGCATGCAATTTAGAAAACAAAAACAAAACAAAAAACACACACAAAAAATATCTGATAGTCTTGATCTACATTTCTCAGTCAGAGAACGCTTAAATACGAAAGTGGTATCGCCTCAAATCAAAAGTTTAACGCCCTTTGTGGCAAATGTGACATTTATAATAAAACAGCTGACCTTAATGTGCACGACACCTAGTGGCGTAGATTAATTAGTATCTGGCACCAGAAGGAATGGTGGAAAGCAAATTGATAACTTCCTGCAAAATGATGCATAATTGGATCAAAATTGACCGTGTCATTCAAGACTTACGAGCATTTACGCTAACTGAGCACGGTCTGGCGAGTTATATAAGTATTTTGTTACGAAATACATAGACTGGCCGTAATAAAGCTCGGCGAACCATTGTCGTCGTTTAGCATCCAATGCTGCCCCATGTTATAATAAATAAGTATGCAAACTGTGTTCACAATATACCATGTGCTTCAAGAGAGCATGTTCACTGACCGACCACAGCCAGTCAGACTGATGCTCAGCAAAGCCCTGTCAATTGAAAAGGCTACTTACGCCATTTTTAGACAATTTTAGCATGTATTCGTATTTTAGCATGACTTCAACAACAGAAACTTACGTTTAACTGCTAAGTTATTAAAACAAGGTTATAGATATCATAAAATTCGAAAAACATTTTCTAAATTCTATCACAGACACTTAGAGTTAATTGTTAAATACAACATTGGGTAAAAAAACTCTTCTGTAACAAGGCATATCAGAACCTATATTTCATTGTGATTTAGTTTATAAATTCAAACGAATTGTTAGAAAACCTCATTTTAGTGATCAATTCAAAAAGATAGTAAAACGTTATATAAGGGTTGAATATAACTTGGATATCATGCGACAGTCTGCATGCCTAGTTTTAAACCCAATCACGGTTTATAGTTATGGTTTCCTCTTTAATTGCACGACGGTGGGTCAGGCCTCAGGCTCTATGACGGCTCTGACGTAAAGCTTTAATCGGTGGGTTGGTGCCTGATACTTCTTATCTGTAGCTGGACCCACCCTGGCTCAACTTGGGGTTTTCTTTAGCTCTGACTATCCGTGAGTCATGAGCCCTTTTCTTGGTTTCATCATGGTGTTTTAATTTGATTAGAGTGTTTCTCCATGATGATACATTGCATTAGTTAGATGGCCCCCATACGAGCTGAATTCAACAACAGCAGGATCTAGGGCGAAGATATGGTACCAGTAAAATGCATTTAAGCACCCCGGTGGCTCAGGCTGCTGTCCGTTCTAAGGCGGTGGTTCTGTTGTTGTTGACTTTTTGTTTATTGTTACTTCCATTGTGGGAGTCTGTAATTGTTCTGTGTTTTGTTTTACGTTATTAAATGTCTATTCTAGTATTGCAATCATCTTGATGTGGGAGGGAGAGCTGGTTGCTTTGCTTAATTTGTCTTTCTGGTGTCTCGTGATTGTTGAGCGGCTCTTCCTCGCGGTGCCATGGGTTGTCTGCGGTTTGTGATTGTGGTATTTCCTGATCATACTCACTTACTTTTTTGATTTGTTCAAGCATTTTCACTAACTGCTAATGAACGGACTGATGGAATTAACCAAACTCGACAGCTGTTTCGAGTATTTGTTTTATAACACTTACGATGAAACGATACGTCAAAACACAGAAAAATAAAAATGAAATATATTAAGGATTAAGGGGAGGCTGGTTTCAAAAGAACATTTTCCTGTACAACCTAAATGGTCATTTTGTCAAGGTCACCGATACTTCTGGCTATATTGTTGTATGAACAATTTATACATCTCACACAGATTACTTTATGTCCAAACATACAGTGTTTGAGTCTTCAGCAGCGTGTTTATCAGTGATTTTACTTCCTGGTTTGATTCCGTTTGCATCACTGTGGCACGCTGGGTAATTTTTAGAGAAACTTATTACATGAACATGAACAACAGTTATCGGACTACAACGTATGAAAGTAGATTCACAAAAATGTGCAAATTTCTGGTATAATTTTCCCCCAATTCTTGTTTACAAACATGTTCATGGTAAAAATATAAAAAAAACGTAAATAATACCAGAAATTCATACACTTGGGTCAATATAATTTCCTACATTGTAGTTTGATAACTGTAGTTCTTGGTCATGTTAACATTTGTATCTAAATCCAGTCAGCTTGCAACATTGATGCAAACAGAATAAAACTAGGAAGTAAATCTAAAAAGTCTGAAAACATGCTGTCGAGTGCTCAAAAGCTGTTTACTTGGAAGTAAATTAATATGTTTGTGACGTATTAATTGTTTATACAATAATATAGTCAAAAGTATAGGTCTCCTTGACGAAAAGACAATTTTTGTTTGAACAGGAAAACATTCAGCGTCCCCTTAAAAGTTGTTTTTGGCAACCAAACAAAGAATTGTCCTTGGAGAACGATTAGTATGGATACAAGTCCAGGAGCAGGTGAGGAATTGAAACGAAATTCTTTTTTAAGACTAGCTTTGCTTTGTTAAAGTTTCTTACTACGGTATTTGAAAATTTTGCTGAAGGGGGCTGATAGATTTTTCTGGCTCCCATTTGCTCGGAATAATGAATACATATATGTTGTCACATACCTGTTTCATTTGATTGTACGGGTATGTATTTGATTAATAACTGAATAAGTCAGACAACAACACACGCTGCACAATTCATGAATTTTAGCCTAAAATATATTGTTGATGACACATAAATAAAGATGAATTCAAAAAGTGCATTATGTAAGAAAAGCAGTGCAGATCCTGATCAAACGCCGCGTCTTTGGCATCTGATTTGGTTCTACACGGTTTGCCGATATACCAGAAAATGTATTTAAATTTACGGATTTTTTCGCGATTATAATTAGATAGCTAACTAGAAATTTATTAGGTATTGAAGTCATTTTCTATCTCATGGAAATCCTTAATATAAGAAGGATTAAATGCCAAGCACAGCATATATCGCATAATTGCCTATACATTCTTAGAATCACAAACTATGATTAAAAATGGCGGTTTCTGAGTGCAGACATTGTTCCATCTTAGTACACTTGCATACACATATTCGTGTGAAATAATTATGTTAACGTGCAAAAAGATAAAACCTCTATTCAAAATATGCATTATACCTGATTTTCTAAATAAGTTCAAAGAATACGGTACGGTTATCAGCATATGGATCTCGTTTCGAATTCAATATAGTGTTGGCTTGTAACCAGGAAAACACTTATTTCATCAATAAATTTCTTATTTTGGACTGGTGTGTAATTTCTATCTTGTGTCAAGAATACAACAAAAGTGATTTACGTTGAAATACATATGTACCAAGACCTCTGAGCGATGACTTTTGTTTCATTCTATTTTATAATGCTCTTAGAAAACGAAACAAATGTACATTGTATCACAGTTTTACCGGATTTCCACCAAATTTAAAGAGCGTAAAGCTGGATGAATTTCTAAACTTTTGACCATTCATGATTTCTGTTTGCGAATCAGAAAATAAGTAGTGGTGTCCTTTTAGGAGACCGTGATTCCTGTTTGGGAACATGAACAACCAAAACGAGTCGTTACATTATTTGAAGCCAATTTAGGCTGTTGTCCGCTCCAAAACAATGGTTTGTTATGCAGTATACAACAATGCATCGGGTCATCCACAACACCGAGGTGGTGATAGTTTTGACTGTTGCACAGAGAGGTATGAAATAGTTGTTTTATTACCCAAAGTAATAAAGAGGACAGAGGTCAGGAATCGATACAATCAAGCACCACACCTTAGAACTTACAAAGTGTAATAATAAGCGCGCGTATTGTTCGGAAGGCCATGGCTGGTGGGCTCTTTAAACTCCCAATAACGTTGTTTGTGGTCATAAACATAACGTGTGGGTACTCGTTTTCTTAGTTAGAGTGAGCAGAGAACTTTGAAATCAAAATAGAACATATTAGTCAAAGTTTCTGTTTTGCAACAGATCCGCATCTCATACAGCGTAGAGAGAGCAGTGGCTCAGTGGTAAAATGCTTGAGTGTTGCGGATTTGAGTCTCAACGGCTTCACTGCGTTGTCACATTTATCATTGCTTAGTTCTGGTTAAATCCCGACATAACTGAACAATTATGACTGGGACGTAAATAATCAAATCAAACAAAACATTCCTACAGCGTGTATCTCGGGACTGGGAAACAGTTAAAAATGTTTTCACGGGTAAACAGTTACTCGAAACCGGATTGAACCGGCAGAGACGGAAAAGTTGCCAAACAATCAAAAATGCTTAATAACTCTGCACATACAATGTAGTAGGTTGGGCAATAATATAAAACTATTTGATAACTTTCTGTGCAACATTCAAAACTATCACCCCGAGGTGATGCGGAAGACCCGATGGCACTGTTGCACGAGGCCGAAGTGCAATCGGGTCATCCGCAGTTCGGCCTCGTGCAGCAGTGCTATCGGGTCATCCGCAGCACCTCGGGGTGATAGTTTTGACTGTTGCACAGAAAGGTATGAAAAAGTTGTATAATGTTGCATGTGCAACAGTTCATCGAAACCGGATCAAATTGGTAGCGACCGACAATTCGATACAACAGTCAAACATGCTTAATTACTATCTATATAGTACGTTGGGTAAAAAATACTTAATGTCCTTTCTTTTTTTACAGTCATCTTCATGGAGAAGATATATATATACTGGTAGCCTTACTCTTATTGTCTTCCTGATGTCTTCTGATAGTTAGACTGCTCTATAGTTCATGGTGCCGTAGGCTGTTCTGCAATGTTAAATTTTGGTACATGTATATCCTAGTCATACTACTCGCTCACCTTGTTGTTCCATAGACTTTTGACATAGATTTCATTTTTTGAGGGTTTTTTTCACTTAATGGAGTACAAGATTTTTTTTGATTTTTTTTACATTTTAGCATGATAAATAACCACCGTTACGATGCATTCTACTATTGATAACGATACTGTGAAAGATAAAAATTGTACACAAGAAATTGAATTTTTAAGAGCTTCTGAGTTGTTTTTTACTTCATTCTAAATCTACTGCTCGTCAAATAAAATCATGATATGGGGCTTGTTAGACATGTTGCTTCTCAGCAAGTCATAGAAGCTGGTTGTTGAAAGTAGAATGAGATTTAATTGTATTCTTACGACTACAATGAACGTTTTAAGGGTTGCGCTCCATCTTTGAACAGTTTTCCAGAATAATCACCTCTTTTAAAGAAAATGAAAATGAATGTTAAATTAAATGCCTTTTTGCGCTGGTATATATAGTTTGCATCTGTGTAAAGAAACTTGCAACAATTTGCCTCTAACGTAATTTGCATTTCGGTGACCCCTGTTATTTTTCCCTGTAGAAAATACGTTTCCCTGCCAAAAATCATCTACATCTATTCATTGTACATGTGAGCAACAAATGCCCTGACCAGTCTGTGCATTTGCGCAGGTCCGATTGAGCCTTTGCAATCACCAAATTCGCACATACTGACCCGCATGTCTTATTGTATAATTAAAGATGAGGGGTCATCTCTCACACACATACCTTGGACTGCCGTTTAGTATATTTGACCAATCTCATGTGAATTGCTAAAATGCGTTTGGTCCACGCCCACTAGGAGAATAGTCATCGCGAATGATAACAACGTACAGACTTGATCAATATGCCTAGACTTTATTTGAGCCCGCATCCAGTCAGGTACATGTTTGTATGTGTGCCCATCGATCACTCAGATCAGCATGAGCATCCACTGGGTGGTATAGAGATCGACCAGTCCTCGAGCGGAAATCGCCGGCTTTGATCAGACCGCGCGGATACGCATTCCGATTCCAATATTCGCTGTACGCAAAGGCAAACATTTGTCTGATGCTGGACCACCGCTCATTTAAAGACAAATTCGATCATGAAATTGTAAGTTTTCAGAAGTTGGTCATTGACGCCGTTAAACTGTCATCTAATGAAATATATGGCTGCTCTACCACATAACTCTATTGAGCCCCGGGGATTTAAGGATCGTTGTTTTGTCTACATTATTCCAAATGATTGTCACTCAGACATGCCTTTGTTATTTACTCTGCCAAAGACTCCTGTTTTATTCTATGTACGAGTTTATAGTTTACGTTTACGACTATTCAAAACATGATATTTATCATATGACGTCGTGTCGTCTGGAAGTGAAATAACGCCATGCATCAAAATCGATAAACCACTAGTGATTTACATATTTCATAACGTTACGTAATGACGTCCATTATAACGTTGCATTTTGCATCTGTAAATATGGAGCAAAGTTTTTCACGCATAGTCTCAGATTTCAACGGAACTTTCTGTACTTGTTTGTTTTCACCCAAAACCAAATCATTCATGCTTAAATCTTTAATTTTTACTTCCGTTGCCATGGTAACCGAATCCAAAGTTTTTGACCAAAAAGTGCCCAAAAATTACTGAAAATAGACATAAATTGCACAGTTGCAACTTCTAGAATAAGTAAGTCTTGAACTTGTGACAACTTGTACTCCACAGTATTGCTTTATGTAAAGTCAAGGAGGGCCTGGTAATTAAATTTGGTATTTCTGTCTTGTAGCAATTGTATCAGAAAGGTGGGTGGGGTAACAAGGTACTCAATTTGTCATTTTTCGACATTTTAAACTCATTTTGTTGCAAGCCACGGTTACCCGGAATAATGTACATGCTTTAGTAAGACAAACCTAGATATGATATGTAATGAATTGGAAAAAAATGTTTTGGATGTTACCGTCTTCTTTTCGTAATCATGGCAACTATGATGCCACCGTCTCAAAAAGCCAAAATAGACAAATGCAGCTTATAAGGCGTTTTTGTATTGCAGAACATGAAGACATCTGACACAATCAACAATAAAATGTTGAAATAATACTTATATTTTGCTTTTTTGGCAAATAAGTGGTGCAAGGCCCTAAAAGGGACCTGATAATAGCCCTTTTAGAGGTCTCTGTAGGCCAAAAAAACCCACTATTTTGTATAAAATGCCAAACTCATGTATAAGTAGCGTAGAAATTACATTTAAATATTTTCAAGTCATTGATCTTATAGCTAGTTTTTTTATGAAAAATAAATATAGGGCGTTGTCTTAATTGAAGGGTCAAAAATGGGGTCATAAGTGAGTAAATGAGATGTCATTTTTTTTTACCAAATAATGCCCGAAAATCAGTAAAAATAAACATACATTGCCCAAATGCAACTTTTAGAATGAAAAGAATTGACCTTAGGTTAACTTGTACTAGGCAGTATTGGTCAATGTGAATACAAGGATGGTATGGTTAATAATTTTGGTAATTCTATCATATTGCAATTTCGCAAAAAGTAGGTGGGGTAACAATGTACTAAAATATGGCAGAAAATCAGTAAAAATAGACATACTTTGCGCTAATGCAACTTTTAGAATGAAAAATTTTGACCTCAAGGTTAACTTGTACAAGGCAGTAGTGCTCAATGTGAATACAAGGATGGTATGGTTAATAATTTTTGTAATTCTGTCATATAGCAATGTTGCAAAAAGTGGGTGGGGTAACAATGTACTAAAATATGGCAGTTTTCGACATTTTTGAAAACATATTGTTGCAAGTCGGGGTTACTTGGAAAGGTTTACAAACTTTAGTAAGACCAAGCTAAATATGGTTTATACTACATTGAAAAAAATATTTTTAGGAAGTAGCCATCTTTTTACCATAACCATGGCAACTATGATGAATCCATTTCAAAAAGCCAAAAAGGACAACAACAGTATGAAGGTCTTTTTTGTATTAAAAACTAAAAAAATCTGACACAATAAAAAGTAAAATGTAAAAATAATACTCACATGTTACTTTGTTGACAGATCATTGGTGGGAGGCCCTAAAATGTACTTGATAATAGCCCCTTTATAGGTTTATATAGGTAAAATGCTAACTTTTAATCGAAAATGCCTAACTTATGTGTAGCATACAAATGTCATCAAAATATGTTTGGGGCATTGTACTAATAGCTAGCAGTTTAGAAAATAGACATGTGGGGTTGGTTCAATCTAGGGTTCGGGAAAGGGCTCAAAAGGGGGTAAATGAGGTATATTTTATCAAAACACATGTTTTAGGACACTTGACTCAATTTCATTGTAAAAACCTGATTCCTACTTCTACATTTATCAAGTAAAGTAAGGAAGAACTTAGCCTTTTGACTAATTAAGTTCAAACAAATGTTAACAACCCCATGATAGGAGAAATTAGTGGACGTCTCAAATGTACCGTAAGAAAAGCATATTTTTAGCATTTAGGTCAATGGAAAAGACGAAATTATTGACAAAAAATCAGGAAATTTTAGACATATAAACCCTAGATAAATGAATGAATGTTAGATTTTCTTATGAAACTTCTCATTTTCTGTTAAAATATAAAATTAAAAGTCCCTATAGTAAATGTATATATATAAGGAGGTTATCTCAAAAGTAGTTCTTTTTATTATGAAATCAGTACCTCTGATGCATTTCGTGTACCAGTAAGATTGACTTAACCAATATCTGTAATCATATACTGTATTAGTGAGGTTTTCATAATCATGAAGGATTATGGGAAAACTGCAGTATGGTGTTAGTACAGAATTACAGTCTTCCGGTTTGGTAGCCCACGAAAATAGTACCTTTAGAAATTTAGCACTTGCCGTTTCTGGGCCCTTTATGGCGTAAATGGATGCTTTATTCGACTTTAAATGTACATGTGATTCAACAGTGGTCTATGTTTGTCAGGCTGATGCAGAAAAATGCATCTTTGTGTGGACTATTTTGTCACAGACTCCCCGACGCACTCCCCAGGTAACGTATGAGGCCGGTCGGATTTCAGCCCGGATTTTTTTTACTGTTCCTCAAAGAACGGAGAATGCTGAGAAAACGAAATTATCAAGGTATGTTGTCTTTTCACTTTTTTGATAGGTGAATGACATATCTTGCCACTCACAGGCAGAAAAAAGTCCAAGCAATGTCCTTGAAAAATTTGCAGATGCTCGAATTCTGCCTTTTTACATGGAGTTGAATGGGACCGATTAATTGTGCACCAAACCCGTATAGTGAGTAAAAGCTCAATAACTAGCTAAATTGGGTGAAAGCTGTTATGAACCATTACTATATCAAACTGTAGGTCAAAAGTTGTTCCTGCCACATTTTTATTTTTTTCAAATATGAGTTATTGCCCTTTAATGCTAAAATTTACATAGATGGTCGAAAATCAAATTTTTCTCATATAACTTGCATACTAGGGATCAGCTTTCAGTAAAAGCATACACAATATATTTGGTTTGGTAGATCTCTACATTTGTTAACTTAAATAATATAAAATTTTGCATAAACATGAGTTAATGCCCTTGATTTTGCATTTTGAGGTGAAAAATTCATTATAATATGCCTTATGAATGTATCAATGACCAAAAATATTGAACAAATATTGAATAACCCATAATATTTTTATGAATACTGCAATCGTCTTTATATATCACAACACAATTGTATGTTTGCAACTATTTGAGCCATTATTTTATCTTTTTCATTGTGTCAGAGTAGATAATCGTGGAAAAAGTGGGTGGGGTAACAATATATATTTATTTCTTAAGATTAACTTTCTTTTATTGGTCAATCTTCTCAAAACTAGTTTCTACACTTACAGATAGCATCGAAGCATTGTTAGATTTTTTTGGTCTGTTGGAAGTAAATTTATTCCTTGTTATACAGTTAGAAAGTTACAAAATTGAAACTGTGCATTACAGGGGGTAGGGGTAGTACTTAAGAAATATCTCTTTTTTGATACGGTGAAAATTGCTCAAATTTCACACTGAATTACCTCACGTAATGATGTTTATGATATACAAGTTTCGCAAAAATCTATTTTTGGAATGGCCTAAAATATTTGAATATTTAGTTGTCAAACGTAAAAATTGCAATAATTTGGACTATTCTCTTTAAAGAAAAAGTTGGTCATTAAATATACAATGGCTAGATTCACATCAATTAACCATCCTAGTATTTCAAGTAAACTTAATTTGTTATGAAGCAATAAGTCACAATATGCCATAATCCTCAGCTACCATATCATAGACCTGTTTATCTCCTACTTCAGTCCTGAACATTTTTGGAGAAAAAGGGTGTATTATGCATGTGTTAGAATAGCCATAGCTCAAATACTAAACGGTGACATTGATTTTAATATTTTTTATAATTATTAATAAAATGAAACAGCAAATACAAGAAAATAAAGAGAATTTATTTTTCGCGATAAAAAATTGTGTGGGTGTCAGTAGTGACCTTAAAAAGGAGACAACAAGAGATTATTCAGGTGTAGCTTGGCGACACTCCAACCAGAGGTTTAGGAGATGTGATTTAAAGCAAATGTTTACTGACGACGGACATCCTAGGATCACAACAGTTCATTTTGAGCCCCTAAAAAGGGTTGTCTCAGAAGTAGTATTTTCACTATAAAACCAATAACACAGGTGAGTTTTCGTGTAATTCTGAATACAATGTAGTTTGAGTTAGATTAACTCAACCAATAACTATAATTATGCATTATTATATTTGTGTTTGTAGGGTTATAAGAGACTAAAAAGCTGTTCAAACTAAAATATGGCTCGTCTCAAATACTTAATAGGGATTTTTAATGTTGCGCTTGCTGGTCATAATCAAAGTTATTATACCTTCCTCATGTTATAATTATTGCATGATATGAGAGAGCAGATTGCCATCTATTTATTCAAGACAGTGTGCAACCACTGTGAATTACTAATCTCATCTGATCGACAACAGCATGCATTAAGAAATGAAATCCCAATTTTGAGGTTGCATCGACTGATGAAAAACAGTTGCTCAGTTACCTGTTCCAGTTTCTCTGTAAACAAAACAATACTGATACAAGCTTGACAATATATTATTTATATTTTTTTTTATTTCATTTTCAGACTGGAATCTTAAGACTTTCCCATAATTTTCGGTCTTTCTAGTACTTTTATAAGTATGATGATACGTTTTAGAATGAAATGGGTTTGCAGAAAATGTATTTATGGTATTAGCTGCATGCGGAACTAACTGTTAGTTACCATTTAAATGCCAAAGTGTTCGATAATATGCAAAATAATGAGAAAAGTAGATCTATAAGGTTCTGCATGCATCAATGTATGTAAATAAGTCACACAGTGCACGAGGGTTTTTAATTTTAGTTTAACCATAGAATCAGTGTTAAGAGTAGCTGATAGCTTCATATGTATTACAAATCAGCTAAAACAATTACAGGTACAAATGTACGCAAGTTCTGTGATGAAAGAGCTATGTTCACGAATAACAAAATTGCCCTGTTTTGAATATCCAAATATAAGTCAACAACAACAACAACTACAAGTTTGAAAACATTTTATGTTTGCTATGGCAACAGAAATAGAGTATGTATTTTACTTACAGATATTTTAGTATTCTATCAGTTTCATAGCATAAATCTGAGAAACTGTAATAAAAGATATATTTGCTTGTTGATTTCATATATATTAATGACATATTGGAAAACACATTTATGAAGAAACAACAACATGTCACAAAAACTAACGTTGCCATGGCAATAAATATATCACATAGTCCAATAAACTCACATACTATCCATATTTTTCTGTTTTAAAGCAATGAAATTAATTTTATTGATAATTGGGTAGTTATTTAAATAGAGGGGTTGTAATACACAAACAGATTTTAGTTTTTCTATTTATAGCTCTGGACCAGGTAGAATGTATATCTAGATTTAAAGTAATTTAGATTGATTTTATGCCAAAATATTTGAAAGCTGTTGCCATGACAACCGAAAAACCAACAGCTGAGCAAACATGAATGTGGTTGTTTTTACCAAAATACATAAATTGTCATTATTTTTTTTACACAATCCGAGAGACCATATGTGAAACACTTCTATGGGAGATTGCTGCATGATTAAAGAGAATTCGAAGGTCCTACTTACCCCACCCACTTCTCATGCAAGATAAGTATATTGTAGCAATTAAATAAGGCTACTGTATTAAATTATTTCCATCTATTGAAATGAAAATTTGCATTTTCTGACACAAACCATATTAATTGTGATGACCATGGGCGATTTCAATACCAGTGAGAAGGCAAGTTTGCCTAACTTTTGGTTTGGGGTTTTAACTAGTCTAAGTCAGAATTTTTAACACTAAAATTACATTAAAAATTCAAAGGCAGCTTTCCTATTGGCTATTTTATTGTTATTTATAAGAAATGTGATTAAGTAATTATATGAAGAGATTTATAATAGATTAATACAATAAATTGATATCATTGTGCAATAAAGCCATTTTCAGTTATCCTACAGTAGAGCTTTTGTTGCCATGGTTACGAACAGAAGCCCATTACTTCTAAAACATGTTTTTCATAAAACAAAAAATAAATATCCTGCTCTAATATGTATTAAAATGCATATCAGTTTAAATGCATGATTTAGGTTGTTGACGATGTTTATAATGCCTAAAAGGCATGTTTTCAGGTCCTACTTACCCCACCCACTTTTCCTTATAAATAAGTATGTTTAGATAATCTAATTAGAATGCATTAATCTTTTTCTTTAATTTAAGTCTAAATTTCAAAAATATCGCACATTGGTGATAAATAATAGCAATTTTGAGGGTAATGGAGGGGAAAATTAGCATAATGTGTTGGTTTTGATTTTGAAAATCATAATTTTTACCCCTTCTGATGCCCTTAAAAGTCTAAAAATAGCTTATCTGCAGCAGACTTTAATGTCATATATAAGAGAGATGTATGAGTAATGAAAATGTTTTATCTATAATATGCTATATCACTGTAATATAGCAATAAATGAATTGTTTATGCAATATTTATCTTTTTTTAGTATTTCTAAAGGGAAACATTTGTTACCATGGTAACGACAAGAAGACGGTAACTTCCCAAACATTTTCTTCCATATTATAAAATTTCATACCCTGGCCTATAATGTATCAACATGAATGTATGTGAAAGTAGCCGCGCAAAGTTGTCGTGTTTGTGCAAAAATTCCCCAAAAGCGTATTTTTCCGGTCCTACTTACCCTACCCACTTTCAGTGAAAGATAATTATATCTAAGCTTTTTCATAAGGCTGCTATCATTAGCTAAATCGGTTATATTAAGTATGTTTGTTCAAAATAATTCCATGTTTGTGATTGGTAAAAGCCATTTTTAGAGTAGTTTAATGGTAAAAATGACATTTTTCATGTCATTTTTGCTTGTTTTTTGGGCCAAATCTTTGGATGCTGTTGCCATGGCAACGGAGGTTGAATTGAATGAACTAACACTTGATTTCTTGTTTTTACATGACCACTAACACTGTCAGCAAGTTTCATCAAAATCCGAGTCGGAGCGTGAAATGGTTCCTATATAACTCGCTCCATATTTACAGAGAATTGCTCTTAAACGTCATATGATCAATAGAATCTAAAATTCGTGCTCATCTATTATCGAATGCATCAAACTAGCTGTGAAAAGGTCGGAAAAATGCTCGAAAAGCCTCGAATTTTATCACTTTTCCTCAACTCGTTTAATGAAATCAATAAAACATGGGCACTCATGTAATATCCTCTATTTATTACAGTGTGCATCATACATTTAGTTACGTATCATGGCTCATTGTTTTGTTCCAGCATTGTAATTGAATAATGGGATCAGACACCTATTTCATGCGGTCCAAACAAATGTGCAAAAAACCGAGGACAAATCTGGAGTTTTTCAACATCTCCCTAGGAACATGGAAAATGTTAATTTATTGGAAATTAATGTTTAGTCGATTTCATTGAATACAGTCTATTCACCAAAGTTTACGAAAATATGGCACTATATTGTGTCACCGTTTCACTGTCGAAACGCGGTTTGATATTTTCATTAATATCTGGCCTCCAGGACCAGACCATATATGAGATTGGATCAGTAAATGTAGTAGTAAAAATTTAGTGGCCTCGAACACATGTACACATATTAAACGTCAGAAAGCCGTTTTATAACTGCACCTTAGTATCCTTGGCAAAGCATATATCGTTTCAGCTTACAAAAAGTTTTTAGCGCAGCGCTTATTTTTATGCACACAGTTTAAAAGTTTGGCTTATAGTTACTTCTGTCTTTGAGATGTTGGAACACACAAAGAGCAAATGACGTCACTATGGCGACGAGTAGGTGGGTAACAGTCAGGTTTCTGGAATCAAACACCATCTACTTTTCTTAAGATCGTAGTGTCTATTTGTAACACAAAAGTGCACCATGTCGTTTATGCGTATTCTCTTTAAAGCTATTACTCAGCACTATCAAAACTGTATCAGTTTTAGTACAGTTTGTCTCTTTGGCAAACAGTGTGGGCCCAGATCAGACTGCTCCTATAAGAGCGGTACGTTCTGGGTCCACGCGTTTGCTTCTATACTTAATTCGTCAGTAATGCTAGGCAATTATTTGCAGCAGACGACTACAACAGACGACATGTTCATATGCATTTTTCTTGGCGCTTTAAGGGTTAAATTATATCTGTCACTCCTCAATAATACAATGAGCCATCCTGACTTTATTGTGAAGGTCAACTGATCTCTGATTGTTAGGATATTGTTACTCCTGACTTTGCAGTCTTCTTTTAAGTTTCACATCTCCAAATGATGTTCGGTCAGTAGCTTAACAGTCACAGAATATTCCAGAGACTAGCAAAGGCTCTGATCAGACTGCGCATATGCGCTGGCTGACGGGAATCTTTGCTGGTCGCATACACACCATTGTTGGAAATTTCATGTCGCAGCTCATATTTGTTTTATATTATAACCTCCATACAATGGACAAGTCTGACCTTTTCGTGAAATTCCATTGATACATTTAGCCTTTGAATGTTACGATATTGTGACTCCTGACTTTGAAATAGAATCTATTTTCTTTGAAGCGCCAATAATACTTCTTTTACTGCTTTTCTAAATTATGCTGAAAA
Source organism: Loripinus fragilis (assembly GCA_964019695.1). NCBI lineage: Eukaryota > Metazoa > Mollusca > Bivalvia > Lucinida > Lucinidae > Loripinus > Loripinus fragilis. The sequence goes on along the minus strand of OZ026518.1, from coordinate 13,138,198 downwards.
TAGTGCGTAAGTATCAGTTTAAATTCAATACTGACACCTGGGCATTTTTTTCCTAAAAAATAATTTTCTTCATTTTCTGTTATTTGCTGTTTCATTTTATGAATAATGATATAAAACAATTAAAAAAATACCGTTTAGCTTTTTGAGATGTGGCTCTCCAAAGATTTGCATGCCCACTTTCTCCCAAAATGTTCAGGGTTGAAGTAAGAGATAAACAGGTCTATGATATTGTAGCTGATGATTATGGAATATTGTGAATTATTGAATCAGAACATATAAAGTTTACTTGAAATACAGGAATGGTTAATTGATGTGAATCTCTAGCCATTACATCTTTACTGAACAACTTTTACATAAAATAGAAGAGTCATAACTTATTGCAATTTTTACGTTTGATCACTATATATTCAAATATTTAAGGAAATCAAAGAAATAGATTTTTGTAAAACTTGTATATCTGAAACATTTGTACGCCAGCTGACGCTGTGTGAAGACTGAGGATATTTCACCTTCTCAGAAGAGAGATATTTCTTGATTTCTACCCCTACCCCCTGTAATGAACAATTTCAATTTTGTAACTTTTCAACTGCATAACAAGGAATAATTTTACTTTTAACATACTAAATGCGTTTGTAATAATGATTTGAAGCTATCTGTATGAGTAGAAACTATTCCTGAGAATATCAACTTGCAAAAGAAAGTTTTCCGTGATAAATAAATATATTATGTTACACCACCCATTGTTTTCAATAATTATCAACTCTGACGCAATGAAATGGTTAAAAATGGTTCAAGCAGTTGCAAATATACATTTTTGTTGTCGATATATAAAGATAATTGAAGACGTTATAGAAATATATCATAATTATAGGGTATTTCAATATTGGTTCAATATTTTGGGGTTATTGATGCATTCATAAGGCATATTTTATTGATTTTGTCATGTAAAAATGCAAAATCAAGGGCAGTAACTCATGTTTAATGACAAAATTTTGGATCAGTTAAGCAAACAACTGTAAAGATGTATCAAACCAAGTATCTTGTATATGCTTTTACTGCAATCTGATCCTAAATAAGGAAGTTATTGGAGAAAATTGGATTTTAGACCCATTTTCTATCAATATTAAGGGACAGTAACTCATGTTCGAAAAAATTAAATGTGACATAAGCAAATTTTAATCTACAGTTTGACACAGTCATGGTTCAGAACAGCTTTCATCCAATTTATAAAATACGTTTTCATGTTATTGAGCGTTTACTCACTTTTTTGCACTTTTCTCATACAAAACAATGATAAAATAGGGGCAGTAACTTTTGCTGAAATTTGTAGATAGCTTAATGCACTTTATTTGCGCCCGGCCTACCAAGAATTTTTATGTCAGTAAGTTTCAGGTAAATACCATAACAAATATTGAAGCTATAAAACAAAATGTGTTTAGTCATGCAAGAGTTATGGTTTTTGGTGTCAGTAGTGACCTTAAGAAGTTTTATGAATGATATAGTGGAGAAATGCACATCCAAAGCATGAGGTAGATGAACAATAGTCCAGAAATGATTGAGAACTTTCCAATGGTGTTGAAGCAAACACACCGCAAATGACGACACTATTGCGACTAGTAGGAGGATGACTTTCTCCCCTTTCACTGTTAGGTTTCTGGAAGCAACCCGACCTACTTTTTGTAAGACAGTAGTGTATTTTTGTACCAGAGAAGTGCCCTTTGTCGTTTATTCTTATTCTCTCCAAAGCTATTATTCAGCACTATCGAAATATTATCCATTTTAATGTGGTCATCTGGGTCTTCACTGTTTGTCACTTTTAATACATAAGCAATCATTAGCAGAAAAAATACTGATATGAGCCGCGACATGTGATTTCCAACAATGTGACATTTTGACAAGTGTAGACTGTGCAGCCTCCTTTTAAGCTTAGTAGCCCCAAATGGTGTTCTGTCAGTAGCTTAACAGTCATAAAATATTCAAGCGACTAGCAAAGGCTCCGATCAGACTGCATGTAAGCATAGGCTGATCTGAGGCTTTGCTGGTCGCATATACCACATTGTTGGAAATCTCATGTCGCGGTTCATTTTTTTTATATTATAACCCCATACAATGGACAGGTCTGACTAAACTGAAGGATTTTAAAAACGCAAAAATCGAAGTACATAATATTTACTAATTTTAAATGTCTCAATTTTATTGAGATTTGGCAAAAATGAACATCCATATATCAGCAAAACATGTTTTAAATTTTATGTCAGAATTATAAAAATAATGTTAGAGCAGCAGTATATGAAATAGCAATACCCTATGATTCTAAATGGCACTGACAGTAGCCGGACAGAACGGACACAATCGACGTAAGTTGCCTCTTAACGCCGGTCGCCGTTCTTGGCTGAACAGATCTGCGTCGATCTTTAACTGTTCCAGTAGCTTGGTATTTATCTCTGAGGCGATGTATAAATGAGGGATGGCAAGTATAATATCAACACGCACGCCAGCTTTTAACATTCCAATTGCGTCAGATCGTTCATGTTCAGACAAACGTGCCTTGAATAATATAGCTATAAAACAAAAGCTGCTGTTTTATATGAATGTTTAATCACAAGCTACATGTGAAATGATAAAATATTTTGCTTCATTGATTCACGCAAAACATAGTAAATCAGCAATGCATAGCTGGTGGTAGCTATAGTCCTGCCGCAATAATAAGAAATTCGAAAATCTGGAATATTATTTTATTACTTGCATTTGACCGAACGTTAAGCTAAAATCTGGATTTAGAATATCCTGCAGTGTCAGAAGAAAACTGTTTGAAGAATCTACTACCACTGCCCCGACCCCTTATCTCTATGGAATTTCGACATTTTTAGGCTTTCTGAAAAGCGGGGGGAACTTAAACGGTGTAACAGCCAGTTTTACTTTTTAAGCACTGCCATTCAGTTGATAGTATCGATTCAATCAGCGCAGACACATATCCAACTGATCCAATACGATCAGTTTGATCCGGGTAAACACTGTTTGCTATGTTTGTAAGGACATTTTCTACTAATACAGCGTGATGTGGCTATTAGGCCAAAAAAATTAATCATTAGATTCTCAAGCACTTTTTGAAAAAAACAGATGCGGGAGGCAGGTTTTTTTATTTTATTTTTTATTTCCTCAAAAACAGATGAGGGAGACAGGTTTGTCTTGTTATTTCCTCAAAAACAGACGAGGCATGTATTTACATGAGCTGTTATACTCTCCGACAATGTTCTATGGGAGGTGTACTACATGTACGGCCCCTGATGAAATTTCGACCGATACAAGAGCCATGCTGGACATTAAATCAGGTGATTTTCTTGAAAAACGGCCCTTCACAACTTCACGACGGTAGACGCCATTAAAAAGAAATATGCGACGCGTGTATACCTGCACCAAACCACATAAAAAAATCAATACCAAGCGCCTATTCGATTTTCAGAAGATCAGGTAAATGTATGAGGTATATTAAATATTGGACTAACTTGGACGAAACTAAATAACGATTGTTTTAATGCGGAATTTTTCTTTTTTCTTTTTTTTGGTTTAAAAATATCGGTGATGCGGGACTTTGAGGACAATGCGGCGGTGCTTGAGAATCTAATATATTTTTTTATTTGGCCTAATATGGACAGTTTCATAAAAAAAAATTACAGTGGTAAACGGCCTAAACAATATCAACTACCTATGTAGTATTTTAGTCAACCATACATTTTCTGTAATTAGTGAATTTGAGCTGTTCACATACATTCTTTCAATGGTAACACTCAAGTTAGGGATAATCTTGGACCAAAATGATGATGGGCCCTTAAAATGGGCCAATGGCGCATATTCTATTCAAATACATGCAGATTACATAATTTTAATGGGCCTTTTGAAATTTCTATGGGCCCTTTGCAAAATTTGATGGGCCCAAGAATCCTTAATATCTATATTAGAGCATAATTGATATGAGCTTTGAATAGCTTATATATGAGGTCCAGCTAAAAATAACGTCCATTTAGCAGAAATAATAGTTTTCTAGCAAAATGGATTAGACCTATCCCAGGATTATCCCTATCAAGTGTCAAATAAATGGAATATATGCCCAAATTCTACCATTAGAATTATTAGAGCAAAAATTAGCCGTAATACCAGCTCATATCTTTTGTCAAAATACTCCCTGAAATGATACACAATTTTTGAATGCTCAATGCGATGTAAATTGAAAATGTACATCTAAAGTCATTTATTCGCGATTCTAATTTATGCAGCAGTACTTTATATGTATTACTTGACTTTTTGCTTACTGTAAAGGCGGCGCCTCATGAATGCGTAATTAGGACTAGTCAACCTTAATCATAGGTAACAGCTGAAAAGGAGGCGTGGTTTTATTCAAAAGTAACTGTATCATCTTGTGCCACCATCTCAGTCATTATTTACATGTAGTCCTTAGAACGCCAGTAAAATAACTGCATCTGAAAAATTCTATTTAACATAAGCAGGGAGGCAAACATTGAGGACCCAGATCAGACTGCTCCTGCAGGAGCAGTCTGATCTGGGTTCACACTGTTTATCTATGAGGCTTCAAATAGTTCAGTGGACGACAAAAAACATACATTTTGTGTTTATGCGCTTTAAGGGTTAAGAAATGTGAGTTCAGTGTGTATACGGTTAGGATTTTCATGAAATGCACGCCCGTTTGCGCGGCTCAAAAAGCTTATTAACTCTTTACCAAATTATTAATTAAACCTGATTTCCCTTCCACCGCAGATGAAATAGCCGAACCACACCCAGATATGAATATTAAAGTTGCTGCCTTTACAGTAAGCGAAAAGTCAAGTAATACGATACACTTTATGCTATACTGAACAATAGTGAAAATGCTACATTTTGTAATAAAACATTGGACGAAAAGTATTTACTCAAGCTTAATAATGTTTTCAAGACATCCAGCAAGGATTCGTCGAAGCTCCACCAATTTGTCTCGTTTGATGTCTGAGTTAATTCCTTTTTTTTGTGTTTGTTTAAAGCTTTATTCACTGAATTTTGCAATTGCGCATGCGCAAAAAGGTTATTAGGCTTATCAGAATTCGTTATACTTGTGTTACATTAATACACAAGAAAACTGTATTACCACTTGAAACAAGCTCAGAAATCAATTTCGACTTTATCAAATGTGTAAAAAAAATGTAAAATGTCTCCCTTTGACAAAAACAAATAGGGTAATCTTCAATTAATCACGATTTTCGATAAATTTCTTCCTTTCGCTAAATCAGGTAGACCTATCAGGACATTGTTCCTACCATTTCTCGACCAGTAATGTGCCAAGACTAAGATGCAACAACACATTGGTTTTCCTATGGAGATTTCAGTGTTAAAATTTCAGGCTTGGCCAATTTGATGAAAAACCCATTTTCTTAGGTTGCTTTTTTAAACGATCAACGCATATTTTGGGTTGTCACATGTCTAAGACTACAATTTCGGTCAGTCGGATCTGGTTGGCTCTGGATTTCTAAAGGCCTAAAATGTGTGAGATTTCTGTTCAAATTGGTAACCTGAAAAATTGGACCACTGTCACATTTAAGTGACATTTTTTTCTGTCTTGTTTTTGTTATGCTTTTGTGCGCGTCTGTTTATTGATGCCTTGTGGTCCCCTGCTTGAAAAAGGCTGGCCTCTTGGCTCTCGTTTGTGATGTCTAATTGTGAAGGTGTCACTTTTCGATCGGTATCCTGGGTCAGGTGTGGGCTTGATTGTATCGATTCCTGATCTTTGTCCTCTTTCTTACTTTCATGTGTTCCTCGGGACAACATCCGTAAACCTTTTACTTTATGCATAACCCAGTAAAATGCATTTAAGCCCCCCGGTGGCTTAGGCTGCTGTCCGTTCTAAGGCGTTGGTTCTGTTGTTGTTGTTGACTTTCTGTTTATTGTTACTCCCATTGTGGGAGTCTGTAATTGTTCTATGTTTTGTTGTGCGTTTCTCTATGTCCATTTTAGTATTGCAATCATCTTGATGGGGAAGAGAGAGCTGATTGCTTTGCTTAATTTGTCTTCCTGGTGTCTCGTGATGGTTGAGCGGCTCTTCCTCACGGTGCCACGGGGTTGTCTGCAGTTTGTGATTGTGGTATTTCCTGATCATACTCATTTACTATTTTTGAACAGTCAGATACACTTTCATTTGCTATACTGGATTGCATTATTTTGCATTTAAATGACAAACAATTAAGGTGTAGCGTTTTCACTTTTGTTCAGTATATAACAAACACGGGGATCACTGACCTGAACGACATCGAATTATTTAGTCAACCGTAGCATATTATTAATAAACTGGGTCAGTTTATGTCCATTCTATCAACAGTAATACTCCCCCGTTGAAAAGAATCAAAAATATGCCAAAATTCCATCTTATTACATAAAAAACACAGCAAAAACATCAAGTTGAAAATTTTGTCAAAAAATACTGCAGCTTTTTTCTATTCGCATATCGAAAAGTTCTAGAGAAAATAACCTGAAAAGATGCACTTCTATACTACTAAAGGAGCCCTTTGCGCTCAAAAACTCGGAAACGGTATATTTTACAAGCATGTTTTTCTACACCAAGTTATTCAGATATTGTCCCCATTGATAACTTCGATCTAACCTTCTTTTACTTTTATTTCGTTTTTGAGGTTTTTGATACAATTCAGTTTTAGATTCCATACTCTCCCATCAATTTTGACAGGGTAACGCCTTCTTTATCAACTAATGATAATGGACGATATCGATCGATGTTTTCATATTCTCCCAACTTCTACCAAGAAAGGCTGCAACGATTGGTCGTAAGGTGTATATCCATATGTCGCGCGGTCATACGTCACTTGCAAGGGTCAAAGTTGACACGTGATGGTTATGAAAGCCGTGACCGCATGGAATTTCCCACAGAACAAAGAGGTTCAATTCTCTATTCACTTTTGCTCTATCCTCTGCATAAAATATTTTCTCATTTGCAAAATAAAAAGGTACGTAATAATGTTTTTTGTATATAAAAAATAGATTTCTGGCACGGCAGATTGGACCGGTCATGGCTTTCATACCCGATAACATTTCTGTGACCCGATAAAAAAAACAAAGATGGCTGCTGTCAGCTGGGTTTTTTCTGTCTCGCTGATTTTCCACAAAAACAACAAGAGTGTTTCAGCGAAGATCATCACTGGTTTATCTCTGTCGATTCTGTCGGCAGAGAAAGGTCAAAACTTTTTCAAGTTGTGGTGCTCAAAATGAAGCGGCGATAACATTTTTTCTGTTCAAATTGCAACGACAACAGTGTGCATCACTCGAAAGATGCATTTGTATAGACATTTAAGCAGATTTCTTGGCCGATCACTTGACTTTTCAAGTGTTTGAGAGAGGTCTTGAATCTGAGCCTGTGGGTGGGGAAATATTGTTTGGGGTGAGGGGGGGGGGTTAACGAATTTCAAGTGATTATTGGCGTGCATAGGCTATCATCCTGCACCACAGGAAGCATCCTCGGTAACCCAGGCGTATTCCATTCCGTTACACTGCATTCATCTGTGATGAAAGGAGTGAAACGGAATGCTTCACCCCTGGGTTAACGAGGATGCGCAGGAAGGGACATAGAAAGGAATGACAAAGTCTGTCAAAAGTTCATTGGTTTTATTTCAAAATAAACATTATCATTAAGCCTATGTTATGAAAAAAAAGTTTTGAAATTGATTTAGATTTGGAGGGTCCGTAACTTACCGAATCTGGCCCAATTACTGAATCGGACCCAATCAAGGAACAACAAAGTCTGTCGAAAGCTCATTACTTTTATTTCAAAATAAACATTATGTCTAAGTCTACTACAGCATTTGTATTGACAAGGATTTAGATATGGTGGGGGGGGGGGGGGGGTCTGTAAACTTACCGAATCGGACTCAAAATGGCCCGAAAATGTCATATTCTTTGTTGGCCTGAGTGGTTTCTTTTACTAGAAAGGTGAATATAAATTAATAATGGTACTTAGTTATTTTGTATGCAATAGAATATATTACCCGGCTGTTGTTGTCTGCTGTGTTGAGTTCCATACTTCCAGATAAACAGTGTGGACTAAAAGGCAGTCTTATCTGTGCCTACACTACTTGCCACAGCAGCATTTCAAGTCATCAACAGATGACACAGCAGACGTCTTAAAATTTGCAATAAGATGATGTGGGTAGCATCAGTTACACTAGGCGCTTATATTCATGTTCCAATGAGCGCACTGACCTAACATGCCCAACCCTCACCCCCACTCCCCCCCCCCCCAAAAAAAAAAAAAGATAAACAAGCTAATTGACCATTTTCAGGCTTGATTCGGTAATTGGATCCAATTTGGTAAATTTACAGCAACATGTCTATTCAAATAGACCATTTCTCAACAGTCTGCCAAATAAGGTTCCAATCAGATTCTTTAAGTATTTTTTGCTGCAGTTCAGTTCTTGCGACAAAAGTAGTATGGCATTTAATTACCCCATGTTTCTCAAAAAAAGTTTACCTCACCATTAACAACTTATTTTAATATTAACTACATATATACATGTATGTATACCCTGCCTTTCGCTCATTTTCTGGATTGTCAAATTTCTGAAAATGAATAATGCACGAAGGTTTTGCTTGGAACAGGAAATGCATACTTTTAGGGGTGAAACCAGGGTGTGTGGTTTCAATACTTAGTTGGCACCTAAAGAGTTATTGTTAGTCTATTTCCGGCTCTTGCAGACTTTTTCTTACCGGTGTTCCATATATTTTTGATCATCATACGGGTACCTGTCGAATCAAAACGTAAATAATCCTCACAGCCTATAGGCAAATAAGATAAAACTTGCCTGCCCTGAAAGCAGAGTTTTGAAAAAAAATGCTGACCTACAGGCTACAGACCTCTATATTTTGGGTGCTCAAAAGAAAAGTCTCTTGAGACGGTTTTCGAGCACCCACAACATATGTGGCCATATGTTTTGGTTGAAAACAATTAATGTGTATCATACCGATTTTTTTGGCGTTTCAAAGATAAAAGCTTTACAGTGGTATCATCTATCATAATGAAAGAAGATAGCTACAGCGAACCCGCGATTCGACGTGTAGAAATGCCGTGTAGCCCTGAACACACCAAACCACTTGAAACTCGACTGTTTTACCGAACCACACCTATTTTTTGCTTTTATGCACAAATCATTTGCAACCATACCCCGCTTTTATGCACAGGTCAATTGCAAAATTGCTACCATGGTTTTATATTTTGGGTGCTCAAAAGAACCGTCTCATTGAGATGGTACTACATATGTTTTAGTTGAAAACATTTAAAGCGTATATACCGATTTCTTTTTTGCGTTTTCAAAGATGTAAGCTTTACAGTGGCACCACTCGATTTCTGGAATTCGTGTAAACGTTTACAAAATTGTAAATGCCCTATTTACAACCATGGTTTTATATCTTGGGTGCTCAAAAGAACCGTCTCATTGAGACGGCACTTTTGAGTTCTCACAAGATAGACATTGGTTGAAAACATTTCAAGTGTACATTGTATATACTGATTTCTTTTTTGCGTTTCAAAGATATAAGCTTTACATTGGTAACATTCGATTTCTGGAATTCGTGTAAAAATTTGTAAACATGGAAGTCCTTTTGCAACCATGGGTTTATATTTATGGTGCACAAAAGAAGTGTCTTATTGAGACGGTACATTTTAGTACCTACAACATATGTTATAGTTGAAAACATTTAAAGTGTACTTACCGATTTTTTTGTGTTTCAAAGATATAAGCTTTACCGTGGTATTATTCGATTTCTGGAATCCGTGTAAAAATTGTAAACATGGTAGCCATATTTGCAACCATGGTTTTATATGTTGGGTGCCCAAAAGAACCGTCTCATTGATACGGCACTTTTGAGTCTGATACTTTTTTGTATTTCAAAGATATAAGCTTAATTTACAGTGGTATCATTTATTATGACGAAAGAAGTCTGTTGTTGTCTGGTAGTTACATCGGATGTATATACCGATTTCATTTTTGCTTTTCAAATATAAAAGCTTTACATAGGTATCATCTCTTATGAAGAAAGAAGTCTGTTGTTGCATGGTAGTTACAACGAACCCGTGATTCGACGTGTAGAAATACTGTGTAGGTGCGTGTAAACGGAATCATTTCGATTTTTGGAATTCGTCTAAACCTTAACAAAATTTTGTAAACGTGTAAGCTCTATTTGCAACCATGGTTTTATTTTTTGGGTGCTCAAAAGAACCGTCTCATTGCGACAGTACTTTTGATTACCAACACCATGTGTTTGGTTGAAAACATAAATTAAAGTGTATGTACCCATTTCTTTTTATTGTAATAATCACTGTCCTCATCAATAGTCGTGAAAGATAACACAATTACCAAAAGAAATTGCCATGAAATTAATGCCCAACTTTTTGGACAATTAGGTATGGTCAAACAGTGCAGACCCACATCAGACTGTCCCTAGAGAAGCAGTCTAATCAGGGTCTTCACTGTTTGCAGTTGTGTCAATATCTTTATTTGGTATTATTCTATAAAAACCCCTTTGGTTCAATTTTTGGCATATTTACAGCAAAGTTTAGGGAGTCATAAAATTTTGGAATATTACAGTAGACATTTTTCAAAACTTTGGATTTAATGCCACATTCATTAATGCTTTAACCATTTACACAACTCTTAACTGATGGGCTGCTTAACTCAATCAGTAGAGTGTTACTATCAACCAAGTGGCCATTGGTTCGATTCCTGGTCTTTCTTTCATACAGAATGAATTTGCTGTATTCATTTTATCAATTATACTAATCTATACAGACAGAATAGAAAACTTTGGCCTATTTTTCCTGCAGTCACAAAATTTCGTATACGTTTTAGTTCATCTGAGCCGAAGGCTAATAGATGAGCTTATGGTGTGTACAGGCATCTATGGGTCTCTCTTAAGCTGTGAAGCTCATTCCATATTTCACTTATAGTACAATGTATCTAGCAAGCACAAGCATGAGTAAGACATTAAAATATGACCCAAGGTCTGCATCCCCTCAATATCTGGTCATCTCAGGGGAATGAAAAAGCATTGGAAAAGGACTAAAGTTGATATGACAACTTACAGTTTTCATTGGCATACATATACGTTGGCTGTCGTACGGTACAGTCACTTCGATTAACAGTATAGTAGTGCGTTATGCTATATGCGTTGTTTCGATCAAGATTCACCCGTGGGTCGTTACCGCCTTATTTTTGAGTTAGGTTGATAGAAATAGATAATATACTTTATAACAGAGTTATGGCCCTTGATTCATAGCAGAATTTCGTTAGTATTTATCCTACTCTTAGATATTGAAATGCTAACAATTGTTCTCAATTTTAATTTATGAGGACATCTGCCATGCTCAGCCGAGCTAAGAACACTTTTCATCATAACCCGCGCTTGCGCGGGCCCGTTTCTAGTAAAGTCGATTTTTCGCGTTTCTTATTAATGCGGCAGTACTTTAGTGTCTTTAAAAACACCGGTATCTTGGGTATAGATAGATGCAGAGTGTCGTTACCATTCTGTTAAAAAGGGCTAAAATGTTGTAGATGCAAAAAATAATAATTTTCATTTTTTGCGTTTTTAAAGTCCTTCAGTTTATATCATGAAATTCCATTGATCTGAAATGTTTAGCCTTTGAATGTTACGATAGTGTGACTCCTGACTTTGAAATAGAATCTCTTTTCTTTGAAGCACCCAATAATACTTCTTTAACTGCTTTCCTAAATTTTGCAGAAAATAGTGCGTAAAGTATGGGATTAAGAACCGAATTCAAATACAGTATTATGAATGATATAGGGGAGAAATACACATCTACGGCATGAGGTAGATGTACAATAGTCCAGAAATGATTGAGAACTTTCAGGTGATGTGGTAACACGCATACCGCAAATGACGTCACTATGGCAACGAGTAGGCGGATAACCTTTCGCCTTTCACTGTTACGTTTCTGGAAGCAAACTCGATCTACTTTTCTGGTAATGTCTTTTTGTCGTTTATTCTTACTGCACCTAAAGCTATTACTTAGTATTATTGAAAGTTTATCCATATTAGTGTGAGCATCTTGCATTACATTTACACTTTCATTTGAACGTTTCATGGTATCGATAGTAGCAGTCATTTTAGGTTCGCTGTCTTCCTGGCATGTAGAGACGCTTGATTCTAAAGACATAGGTGAGTGACAGTGGCTATCCTGATAACAAATGTGCTTCCGTCGTTGTACAGTTTGTAAAAGAGGTCTTTTACATAACCTTGATCCGACCTTGCAGTACATAAAAGCAATTACAACAAGTGGTATGACAAACCAGACGACGAGATTGACTACACTTAATCCCTGGAGACTTGCAAAATTTTCTTGAGTGAAATAACAAAATTCAATATCCACGACCGGAAGTGATATAATATCATAGTATATTAAATAAGGCGTATTATAGGCTATTGAAATCGCCCATGTAAATATGCACACTCTTATTAAGGTCCTTCTTCTTCTAAGATATCTCGCTCTCAGTGGATGAATAATGGCAATATATCTCTCTACGGCCACCACAGTGAGGATAATGATCGAGGTCGTGTAACACACATTCCAAACATAATAGTACACCTTGCACATAACCTGTAACAAAACATAAATAAATATAAACAACAAAATACAGCTCTACTATATTTCCAAGAAAACAAATACGGTAAAACGGCCATTAAAAATAGACGAAACAAAGATCTTAATGACAAATGGTAGCTTAATGAAGGTCGAAAGTATTGCAGAATGTACCCCTTGGAGCATTCTGCTATACTTTTGAACTGCATTAAGCGATAATTGGTCTTCAAAACCAATTTTGGGTTGTTTTGAGAGTGGCCCTTTTACACAGACTTTACTGTAATCATACGTAAACTTATGGTATCAAACCTAGTCTTCCAAGTAATTACATATACATGCTCCAAAGAAAGGTGTTTAAACCAAGAATGTGTACAAAGTGTTAGCAACAACTGCACCACAACAGCTACCACTGGCACTATGTGTTTTCTATGAGTACATAAGTAATGTGTCTGTCATTTCAGTTTTTCATGCGAATAAAACATACATGTATGTGCCTTGATATATCTCAGATCTATTGGCTAATGTTGGTACTTTTATAGTGTTGATATGTGTTCATATACTGGTCCTTCGGGAATATTGGGTTTTGTCAGAAAGCAAAATACCGCTTAAGCTGGAACTAGGGGGCGTGAGAATTGTTGGAATTCGCATTAGTTCTCATGAACAGACTCAATAAAACCGAGCCCAAGTTTTTACCTTGTTTTCGCATACGAAATCGCATACGAAATTGACCGACACTCAGGTATCTAAAATGGTTATCTCGAGCCGCGCACGATCTGACCTCGTGGCCTAGTGATTAGCATGTCAGACCATGGAACAAGAGGGCTTAGGTCGAATTCCGTGTTGGCACCTATTTTACATTGTTTTTCTTCCTTTTTTGCGTTATAATGCTGAATTACTTCGTAAAAATATAATATGGAATTGTATAAATGGCCGAAAAAATCACACCTTAACATTTTATATTGAATTTTCCTTGAAATCGCTGGAGGTGGTTCTAAATTTGGCCCTATTGAAAGATAACTAGTACGACGACCCGCGATTTTGTTTTCATTTTTCTAAAAGTTAAAATGATAGTCCATGAAATAAAAACTGAAAATTAAGATTCGCAATGTCATTTTTTAAATAAATATTAACTCTAAAAATCGGAATCCTATTTTGGGGGAATAACCAAAATATATTTAACAGTATCCTGTCACAACAAACATGACAAACTAATTTGTACATTGTCTGAAAAGCTCGAGGTCATGAGCAATAATTGAGATAAAAATAAAGAAGCTGGATGACGACTACAAATATTTTAGTTTAATATTAGGGACTTAGTTATGTTCAGAAAATTTATCAAATGCTATGAGATTATAAAAAATTGAGCACGGTGACATATCCATTTTATTTCATAAATTCACAGTCCATGCATAAAACAAACTGTTTGCAAAGTATTGAAAATATTTCATAGTGGTAAGTACATTGTATTTAGTAGCATATGCCCTTAATCAATACCGAACTACATGATAAATCGGTTTGAATACCATTAGGATTTAAAAATGGTGAAGCGTGGAGCAAGCATGTATCTGAAGTGACAAAATAATTTTGCTATGACAGGGATATTTTGATTATGTAAAATAACCATCCGGTACTATCAAAACGCTTGACACAAATATAATTACGATACATCAGTAATGTTGTTCGGTTTGCATTACAGAAACAAAAAAAATGAACAAATCTGATGTTTTGTTTGATTTGATTCTTTACGTCCCATCAACAATCTTTCATATATAAAGATACGGGTCTTCCTGGGTTGAACCAGTACTAAGCTAGGATTAATGTTCTTGCTCAAGGACACAACGCAGTGACGCCGGTGAGGCTCGAACCCACGGCCCTTCGGTCTTGAGTCAAGCACTCTACCACTGAGCCCAATAAATCTGATGTGTCATATTGAAATATTTATCAACATTCATTTCGCGGAACCGAATGACTAGATTTTATTTATCGGTCAAGCAAAACCCCTCGTTAAAGTCTACATGCGACTTTTATACACATTCATTATGCTCATTGTCAGAATAATATTTCTCTACGTATTGCGTCCTGGCCGCGAGGTTATAAAGTTTTTTCACGCTCAACACAACTGAGCACGAAATTTCAACTGCTCATAAAAACTAAAATACCTACAAATGAAGAAGTTTATTGCTTTAAGTCTCTCAGATGTTGTATTTATCGTGCTAATACATGTTAAAATGCCAACGATTTGTGGCATTTTAACATTTATGAGCAGGATAAATTATGTGCTCAGCTGAGTTGAGCATGGAAAAAGTTTTATAACCTCGAGGCCTGATGATTGCAGAATTGATTACTGCATCATTGCGTGCATAACGGATTTTCTCTGTTTTATAGGAATGCACATAGCAGAAGCTGTCATTAAAAGGGTGTTAAAAGACAAAGAAATACGGATGAAATAATTACCTTTCCTAATATCCACGTTTGTAATAGAAACGGTGACAGGTTTGGCAATTCACAAAAGAACTCTGAGACGAGTAAGTCAAGCAGGCAATACAAATAAGGTTGCAATAATTACCCCCCTAATATCAAGGTTTGTGACAGAAACATTGACCTCAGACGCAAGAGAGTCTAACAGGCGAAAAAATGGGCGTAAAATAATTGACCGTCCTAATATCTAGGTTTGTGACAGAAACAGTAACAGTAAGTCCGCCCCCACGCCCTCCCGATGGCTTAGGCTGCTGTCCGTTCTAAGGCTGTGGCTCTGTTGTTGTGGAATTAATTGTTTATTGTTGCTCCTATTTCTGTGCGGTTTCTTCATTTTGTCTTAAATTTTTGTCCTTCTAGTTTTGAAACCATCTTGATGGGGAAGAGATAGCTGGTTGCTTTTAATTGTCTTCCTGATGTATTGTGACTGTAAGGGTTCTGTCGCTCTTCCCCCCCCCCCCCCCCCCCACGGTGCCGTGGGTTGGTCTGCAGTGTGTAATATTTCCTGACCATACTCGCTTGCTTTGTTTGGTAATACAAAACACAAATCTGACACATGAAATTCAAACAAGCAACACAAATCAGGTTAGAATAGTTACATGTCCTTATAGCCAGGTTTGTGACAGAAACAGTAAGATGTTTGTCGATACGCAAAAAAATCTCTCTTACACAAGAAAGCCAAACAGGCAACACAAAGAAGGCTGGGATAAGTTTCTCTCCTAACATCCAGATGTGACAGGTTCGGCAATACACATGAAAGCTCTGACATGGGACGGTCAAACAGGGAGCGAATATGAGGTTGGAATAATTACCCATCCTTATATCCAGGTTAACTCTGTCAATCTTTGAATCGTGCGACCTTTTCTTTGTTCCATCATAGCGTGTTAATTTGATCAGATTGTTTCTCTCGGTGATGATACATCGCAATAATTAGGAAGCCTACGTGAAAGCTTTTCATTTTTGTGTTTTAACAACAACATAATCTAGGGCAAAGCTAGTACCAGTAAAATGCATTTAATTAAGCCTCCAGTGGCGTTAGGCTGTTGTCCGTTCTGTTGTTGTTGATTCGTTGTTGATGGTTGCTCCCATTATGGCAATCAGTAATTGTTCTTTGTTGTTTTTTTGTTTGCCGTACTTTGTGTCCATTCTTGTTTTGCAATCATTGTGATGGAGAAGAGAAAGTAGGTTGCCTGCGTTCTTTGTCTTGCTGGTGGCTCGGGATTATTGTTTGGCTTTTCCTCGCGGTGCCACTTATTTGTCTGCAGTTTGTGATTGTGGTAGTTCCTGATCATACTCACTTTCTTTTTTTGTGACTAAAACTGTTTGGTAATACGTAATAATCAAGTTTATCAGTCACCCCTAATATTAACTGAATTGTTTCAACATAATCTAATAAACGTTCCCTATCTCACGGCATGTTACCTTTATCAGGTCATGATGACATTGCACGTTTTGAATGACGTCGCTAATGACGCTGAATCAACACAAAAATCAAAAATTACGTCATAATCGCTAGTTTGAAGAGTGTTCAACAATGGGTAAACTGATAAATAGAATACAAGGTTCGCGTCTTTTGATATCAAGTTTACCAGGCTCGGCTTTGAGAACGCATGTTGAATCGCTCGGCAAGCCTCGCGATGTCAACATGCGTTCTCAAAGCCTTCCCTGGTAAACTTGATATCAAAAGACACTCACCTAGTATTCTCTATTAAACAGGCAACAGCAATGAGGTTGGAATAATTACCCGTCCTAATATCCAGGTTTGTGACAGAAACAGTGACAGGTTTGGTAATACGCAAAACACTCCGACGCAGAGATCAGCCACAGCGAGGTTAGCGAGGAAAAAGTTTGTCATACTTCTCAGCCGAGGACTTTTGATAATAGCGAAAAGAACGACTGTATTTCCTGAAACGAAAGAAAGAACGTGTGTTTATTTAGAGGAGCGTTGTTTTGTTAACCAGGGCCCGGAATTAAAATGCCTCCTTAAAGTTAAGCAAGACTTAAGTTAAGTATCTATATTTCAACATGCTATATTAAATGCTAAATAAATTTCCTGGATCGATGTGGTATTTGTGGTCAAAAAAATCATTGTGGTCTTCATAAAAATTGAAGCCGTTTTGATTTCAATCAGTTTTAAACGTTATTTTTCGCACCCTGAAAATCAATACTTAACTTAAGTCTTCCTTAAATCTAAGGAGGCATTGTAATTCCGGGCCCAGACCTCCAAAACAGAGTGCGTACTGGAAAAATATTTTCCTATTTCTTAACCAAAACATAAGTTGGGTACTCAAAAGAACCGTCTCAATTAAACGGTTCTTTTGGTTTTTTGAGCACCAAAAACACATGTTAAAGTTGATTGGTAAATAAATAAATATGACTTTAGGTGCTTCAACTATCCTTATCTGGGCCTATGTAAACATTTTCATTCTGATGGAAAATAACATGCATATTTATACAAAAGTATGCAATTATCTATTAAAGTGTTTTAAGGGGTTAATGGTCGATTTTCTTATATAAAATAATGCATTTTTGTGATTAAATATTGTTATATCTTTAGTAAACAGTGCAGACTCGGATTAAATGCCTCCATACAGTGGAGACTGAACTTAATCCATACAAGCCTCTAGCGTCCGTTTTGTGCGACATCGGCAAACAGCGTAAAATCAGATCAGACGGCATAAAACGTGGTGTCTGATCAGGTTCTCCACTGTTTGCTTAAGGCCCTGTCACACTACGACGTATAGCACCAACGTATGCCGACGTATGAAAAATTCAGCAAGTACGTTGGTATACGCTGAGTACGTTAGAAATAAGTTTTAAACACGTTACTAATACGCTATAGTACGGTGGTATACGTTGACATACGGCCAAGAGGTCCAACATTTTGTGCATCCATATAAAATGACAGCGCATGCGAACGTATTGTTTCTATACGCTAGGCATACGCTAGATGTACGGTTATGCATACGTTAAGGTACGTTAGCACCAACGTATGCGGACGTATGAGAAATTAAGCAAGTACGTTGGTGTACGCTGAATACGTTAGAGATAAGTTTTAAACACGTTACGAACACGCTACTGTACGTTGGTATACGTTGTCATACGGCGAACAGATCCCAAAATTTTTTGCTTGCATAAAAAATCTTCAGCGTATGCCGACGTATTGCTTATACGTTAGGAATAAGTTAGATGTACGCAACGGATAAGTTATGCATACGTTAAGGTACGTTAGCACCAACGTATGAAAATTCACCCAATACGTTGGTGTACGCTGAATAAGTTAGAGATACGTTATCTATGCGTTACGAACACGCTACAGTACGTTGGTATACGTTGCCATATGACAAAATGGTCCCAAAATGTTGTACTGTTTTATACGTTTGACATAAGTTAGAAGTACGCTATATGTAAGTTATGCATACGTTAACGTACGTTATATGTACAATTCAGCATACGTTAGACGTTCGTTGTGCATAAGTTTCAAGAACGCTAGTGATACGCTGGGCATACGCTTTTATACGCTGTTACAAGTATAAGTTATGTTACGTCGGGAATAAGTTACTCATAAGTTAGACATACGTTCTATGCTCGTTTCGCGTACGCTTTGCATAAGTTCAGAGAGAGGCTTCCTCTGATTTTTTTTATTAGATTTCAGCGTATGCCAGCGTACTAGATATATATTTCATACGTCGGCATACGTTGACTAAAACGTTATAGTGTGACAGGGCCTTTACAGAAGTATCTTTTAAAATTTGGATGAAAATAAAAAAATACCACCCAACGACCCTTAAATTTGAAATGGACAGGTCCAAATGATATAATGAAATTCCATTCGGCATAAATGGGCTAAGAATACACAAGGGACACTCTTTATACATTTAATGTGCACTTCATGTGCACTATATTAACATTAAAATGATACTAAATTAGTAAATTTGTAGTGCACACCATTTGCACTTAAGAAATGAATTCGATTTTTGGAATGTTCATGGAATCGTGGATACTTCGGGTCTCTTGCAAATTAAGTGGTGCCTGAAGGGCTTCACGTTAACTTTGCAAGAGACCCGAAGTATTCATGATTCCATGAACATTCCAAAAATTTAATTAATTGCTCATATTTACATTTTATTATTAATTTCAAAAATATAGAAAATATTTATAATTTAGAAATAAACAGTTTTGTATTTAATATCTAATTGTATTAACGGTTTTGTTGGAGTGTAAAACGGAAAGGCGGAACAGCCAGTGTGAACACGGACAGCCAGTGGAGCAAACAAGAAGCTTGTTTTGCACGTGCAGGTGTGGCTCGCAGTCAATTACAACACCAGTGTCACTTCTTGCGAATGAATTCGATGTTCGATGCGTATTGCACGTTCATGTGAGCTTGGCAGCTGTCAATCAAATTTATGTCATTTATGAGGCTATGAACGGTTGCAAAAATCTAGCTTGTTTTGAAAATGTAAATATAATAATGTGACCTTAAGTTCACTCTCCACTGTTGTGGCATTTTATCTGGGTCTTTAAAATTTGCCAAAGTATCTTTTTACCGGTATGCAGAATGAAGCTCAAAAATGATCCAGACATAGACTTCTATTATATTACTTGGCTTTTCGCTTACTGTAAAGGCGGCTCCTCGTGAATGCGTAATTAGGACTAGTCAACCTTAGGCATAGGTAAAAGCTGAAAAGGAGGCATTGTTTTATTCAAAAGTAACTCTATCATCTTGTGCCACCACCTCAGTCATTATTAGTCCTTAAAACGCCAGCAAAATAGCTGCATCTGAAAATATCTATTTAACATAAGCAGGGAAGCAAACATTGTGGACCCAATCCGACTGCTCCTACAGGAGCAGTCTGATCTGGGTCCACACTGTTTATCTATGAGGCTTCAAATAGTTTAGTGGACGACAAAAACATACATTTTGTGATTATGCGCTTTGAGGGTTAATAAATGGGAGTTCAGTGTGTATACGGTTAGGATTTTCATGAAAAGTACGCACGTTTGCGCGACTCAAAAAGATTATGAACTCTTTACCAAATTATTAATAAACCCTGATTTCCCTTGTTTAGCAGATGAAATAGCCGAACCATGCCCTGATATGAATATTAAAGTTGCCGCCTTTACAGTAAGCGAAAAGTCAAATTAATACCGGTATCCAGAATGAAGCGCTATAATGATCCAGACATAGACTTCTATTATAGCATAGAGTTGTAGTTATTACAGACATTAATTTTAAACATTATTTGAATACAAAACGGATTTTTTGCGATAGTCTGCTCGTCTGATTATAATTCCAATTACGGCTGTTAGCTATGGTTTTCTCCTATTTAATTGCACGATGGCTGGACAGCCTCAGACTATATGACGACACTGGCCTAAAACTTTCTTCTTGACCCGTTGGTTCCTATTGCTTTTCTGTGTCTAGGCACAACGTCACTATGGTCAATGTAAACGCACCGGTGGTTGCTACAACGAGCTGGTGGTTGCATTTTTCAGCACAGGTGGTGGCGTACAAGGTAAAAAAATCTATACCTGTTGACTTTATTATTTATTAACAATCAAATCAATTTAAATTACAAAGATGAAACAAAAAAGGCTCTTAACTCAGAGACGGCTAGAGTTTACGAAACCTCTAGCTGAGCCAAGTTCACACTGGTCAATGTAAACGCACTGGTGGTTGCTACAACGAACTGGTGGTTGCAGTTTTCAGCACAGGTGGTGGAATAAAAGGTAAAAAAATCTTTACCTGTTGATTTTATTATTTATTTATAAAATTGCATTTATTTTATTTGTAATGATACCTGGCGCACAGACCACCGATAACATTGCAGTTTAAGATTCTGTCAAGCAATTGGTGATTTAATTTAGGGTTTGGACTGCAAATCGAACAAAGTTCTGGAGTTTTACCGTGACATGTGCTTTTTACTAGTGAAGCTGCCTAATTGAGGGGAATACGCATGTCTAAGCACAGCTGTTATCATATTTACATGAAATATCATCCAAAAAACGAATACTACTTTGTATTTGTTTTTCTTGATAAACTAGCAAACGTTTTAATGAGGAATTTATTACAACGCACTGGGAGCATTTTTTAAAGCATTGATACAACGCACTGATGGTTGCACTGAAGTCCTGTGGTTGCTGGTGCAGACACCGCATCATTCGCTGTTCACATAAACGTTACAAAAATCGTCATTTTAACCAGCACATGCTATTTCGATACTGTGAAGAAGGCTCAGGCGAGCCTGTGCAAACGTGTAGACTCCCAAGAGCCTTTGCAGCCAGCACAAGAGATCTTGATATTTATTACATTGTCCAGTGACTGTCTGCGCAAATGTGCAGACTCACCAGAGTATTCGCTGCTGGCGTGAATAGCACACAAATCGCTATTTAAGGCAGCACAAGAGATTGTGGATAGTGACGAAGGCTAAGGTAAGCCTGTGCAAATTTGCAGACTCACCAGATCCTTCACTGCTCGCACAAAATGGCATTCAATCGCCATTTGAGTCACCACATGATAACTTTAAACTGTGACGAAGGCTCAGACTAGACCAAGCAAACGTGCAGACTCGCCAAAGTCATCGCTGTTCGCATGAATGACACCCAAAAAAAGTAAGTGAGTATCACAATCACAAACTGACACTGAGAGGAATAGCCACACAACAATCACGAGACACCAGGAAGACAAACTAAGCAAAGCAGCCAGCTCTCTCTCTCTCTCTTCCCCATCAAGATGATCGCAAAACAAGAATGGACATAAAGTAACAAAATATAGAACAATTACAGAATCCTGTAATGGGAGTAACAATCAACAACGAATCAACAACAACAGAATCACCGCCTTAGAACAGACAGCAACCTATATCTCTGGGGTGCTAAAATTGCAGTTTACTGGTACCAGATCTTCTCCCAAGATTCTGCTGTTGTTGAAGCACACAAATTTTAAGCTCGCATGGAGGCTTCTTAACTATTGTAATGTGTCATAACGGACAAACAATCTCATTAAATTTAATATTTTTGGGCCAATCTGAAAGATAGGCGGAAACACTCTCAAAGTGCGAACAGGGCTAGCTCTGGAGCGTCTTGGGTGAGGTACACATTTGCAGAGTCACGCTTGAGCCTTCACCAGTGTACAAAAACCAAAAAATCTATGCCTAATGACTGTATGATGTCTTTATAAGCTTGCATTTATTTTACTTTTGATGACCCAAAGCGCACAAACCGTCAGAAACATTGCAGTTTATAGCTCTGCCATATAATTGGCGTTTTAATTCATGGTTTGATCGACAAATCCGACACAGTTGTGGAGTTTGACAATGACAGGTGCTTTTTTCTATTGTGACTGCCTAACTTCAGGATTTTCTGCATGTTTAAGCACAGCTGCAGCTATGTTATCATAGTCCCATGAAATAACATCCAAAAACGATTACTACTCTCTATTTTTTCTATGCAGAGAAGGCTCTGGCGAATCCGTACATTCGCATAGGCTCACCTGAGTCTTCGTCCTGGTGCTAAAATATCATGTGCTGGCTCAAATAACGATTTATGTAGTGTTTATAAGAACAGTGAATGCTGTGGTGGGGCTGCACCAGCAACCATGGCACATCTAGGCAACCATCAGTGCGTTGTATCAATGCGTCAAAAATGCTCCCAGTGCGTTGTTATAAAATTCCTCAATAAAACGTTAGCTAGTTTACCAAGAAAAACGATACAAAGTGGTAATTGTTTTTTGGATGTTATTACATGTAAATATGATAACAGCTGTACTTAGAAATGCATATTCCCCTCAATTTAGGCAGTAACACTAAAAAAGCACCTGTCACGGCAAAACTCCAGAACTTTGTTGGATTTGCAGTCCAAACCATGAATTAAATCACCAATTCCTTGACAGAGTCATAAACTGCTATGTTACCGGTGGTCTGTGCGCCAGGTGTCATCACAAATAAAATAAATGCAAGTTTATAAATAAATAATAAAGTCAACAGGTAAAGATTTTTTTACCTTTTATTCCATCACCTGTGCTAAAAAATGCAACCACCAGCTCGTTGTAGCAACCACCAGTGCGTTTACATATACCAGTGTGAACGTGGCTCAGCTAGAGGTTTCGTAAACTCTAGCCGTCTCTGAGTTAAGAGCCCCTTTTTTGTTTCATCCCTATAATTTAAATTGATTTGATTGTTTCTTTTTGATTATGCATTGCAAGAGCGTGATAGTTTATATATTGGCAAAAATGAAAAAAAAGGTTTCCAGAAAATCCTGTATTCGCTCAGAGTCGACATGATGACGTCATTTTAACAATACAATTATGTGCACGAAGTACTGGTTAACCGCTTAGTCAAGCTTGCTCAGGACAAAAGTGTGGTTAGATGAACTGACCGTCCCTACATTACCAAAGTTGTTCATTGGGACGCTAAACATCAAACCATGCAAATAAACGTATAGCTTAAACTGCAAATTGGTATGAAGGTGAAGTGAAACAAACCATATGACCCATTACTATGTAATGCTTCCTAAGGTGCTCATCCGCGTCACTGCACGACCCTTGGGTCTGCATTATAATATCTGTATATGAGTACGTCCATCCGTTAGCAGTTAGTGAACATGTTCACAACTCTTGAACCACATGGTATATGTTGACCAAATTTTGCATACATATGCATGTCAACATTCCCTGACCACAAGTTCGGGCCTCACCGGCATCACTGCGTTGTGTCCTTGAGCAAGAACATTAATCGAAGCTTAGTACTGGTTCAACCCAGGAAGATCAGTCCCTTCTACTGAAAGATTGTTGATGGGACGTAGAGAATCAAATCAAACAAGCATCAGTCTAGCCTTTTGTGGTTAGTTAGTAAAACACCTCTTAACTCTTAAACCTTTTGATATATTTGGGAAAAAAGAAAACCTATATATTTTTATATTTTCCAGCCAACTGTATTCAAAACGCTGACGAGGGCTAGCCGCGCAATATTTTGGCCGGTGTCGAGGTATTTTAGTGAAAATGCTCATAACTGTTGAACCACGTGGTATATTTTAATCCAAGTTTGCATAATAATACATTTTAACATTATCAAGACACAGGTATGCGAAACGGTGACAAGGCTTTGCCAAGGCCCGTGCATACGTTGTACAACGTGAATTAGCCCCCTTGGTGCATGGGTATATGCTACTTTGTTGTGTAGTAATCCCAGGTATAGATCTGGTCCAACTCAGTCATAATTTATGGTGAATTCTGTAAATTGTGCCTTTGTATAAAAGAAAACGAGCAAGTATTTTTGCATTTAGTTCAATTTCAAAAAGCTATTCTTGTGTCGTGGTTGTCAATGATATTCGTGAATTCCCGTGAGATATAATAAAAAATAGTAGGTGAGTATGATCAGGAAATACCACAATCACAAACTGCAGACAACCCTGAGGCACCGCGAGGAAGATTTGCCCAACCACCACGAGACACCCGGAAGACAAATTAAGCAAAGCGATCAGCTCTCTCTTCCCCATCAAGATGATTGCAATACTAGAATGGACATAAAGTAACGTACAACAAAACATAGAACAATTACAGACTCCCACAATGGGAGTTACAATAAACAAAAAGTCAACAACAACAGAGCCACTGGCTTAGAACGGACAGCAGCCTAAGCCACCGGGGGGCTTAAATGCATTTTACTTGTACCAAATCTTCGCCCTAGATTCTGCTGTTGTTGATGTACAAGAAATGTTCAGCTCGCATGGAGGCCATCTAACTAATGCAATGTATCATCATGGAAAACACTCTAATCAAATTAACATTCCATGATGAAACAAAGAAAAGGGCTCATGACTCACAGATAGTCAGAGCTAAAGAAAACCTCAAGTTGAGCCACGGTGGGTCCAGCTACAGATAAGCATCAGGCACCAACCGACCGATTAAAGCTTTACGTCAGAGCCGTCATAGAGTCTGAGGCCTGACCCACCGTCGTGCAATTAAAGAGGAAACCATAGCTATAAACCGTGATTGGGTTTGAAACTAGGCATGCAGACTGTCGCATGATATCCAAATTTTATCCAATCCTTATATAACGTTTTACTATCTTTTTGAATTGATCACTAAAATTAGGTTTTCCAACAATTCGTTTGAATTTATAGACTAATACAACATAAAACATAGGTTCTGATATGCCTTGTTGCAGAAGAGTTTTTAACCCAATGTAATGTTGTATTTAACAATTAACTCTGAGTGTCTGTAGTAGAATTTAGAAAATGCTTTTCGAATTTTATGATATCTATAACCTTGTTTTAATAATTTAGCAGTTAAAAATAGGTTTCTGTTGTTGAAGTCATCAACTTTAGAGCACACTCTAGCAAAACGAATAAGCTGAGAAATATATACACCATAGGAAGGAGAGCGAGGAACATCTCCATCAAGAAATGGGAAATTTACTATTTCAAAATTAAAATCATCCTGTTTATCATAAATTTTAGAAGAAACTATGCCATTTGTTATTGACAAGTTCAAGTCCAAAAACGGAGCTTCAGTATCAGAAGAATTCGCCTTATTTAACTGAAGTTCAGTGGGATATAACTGACCTACCATTTATTCAAAATAAGGATTATCAATAATACGTAAGTCATCTAAATATCTGGAGGTAGAGTTAAAAGCTTCAATAATATCAGCTTGATTATTGTCTGACAGAGATAACATAAAGTCTCTCTCTTAACAAAACAAAAACAAATCTGCAACAAGAGGAGCACAATTAGTATCCATTGGAATACCGACAATTTGTCTATATAATTTAGAGCCAAATCTTATAAATATATTGTCCAAAAGATAATGGAGCGCATCACACATTTTCTGACATGACCACAATTTATATCGTTTAGGTTGTTCAGAAGTAAAAAAGGCATTTTTATCATTACAAGCCATATAAAGTGAGCCCTCTCTGTTAAATGTTTGTTCAATTAATTCTGTTAGTTTATCTTTTATTAGATTATGAGACAATGTAGTATAGAGAGTAGAGAAATCATATGTAGACAAACCAGATGCTAGAAAACCTCTAGACTTCAATTTATTAAGAATTTCACTTGAAATTTTAATAGACCAAAATAAATTTTTACCATTTCTTTCATAAACTGTTGTGCAATATTTAATGACATGGTTTTAAATCGCAGTGAGGCAAGAAGTCAAAAGAATAGACAACTCAGTAGTTGTACATGCACTAGAATTAGCAATAAAACGTGACTTATAGGGCCGTTTATGAAGTTTAGGTAACCAGTATAACTTAGGAAGCTTGCTATGGTCCTCATCAACAAATAACACAAACTTAGCTGCCATATGGCATCGATGCCTATCAACGATAGACGTCTCATCATGCCTGTTATGCTCATATGTTTTGGCAGTGCTAAGTTCTTGCTTTAGGATGTTTATATAGTATCTTTTTCAAACGACCACAGCATTGTTAGCAGCCTTATCTGCGGGGGACAAAACAAACTTCCTATGGAATTCCTTGATCCCTTTCTTCAAGTGTCTAAAAGTGAATTTAGGTTTAGGTGGTAGAAGATCTAAATTGTTGCAATAAAATGAATTTCTACCATCAATAATTTTGAAAATATTAAGTTTCCAACTATTTAAGGCATTAGACTCAACATGCTATCGTTTACACCAGCGATTACAAAATTCTTGTAAGGCTCCTGCAATTTCCTCACGACATGATTTGAAGTCTATTTGCACAGGAAACCTATATTTAGGTCCCTTACATATAATAGACCAAATTCTTGAATCAGTTATGATTTTTAAATCCCCTGTGACTATATGACCAGCAGGATGATAGCAATACTTAGAGTCTATGCAATCTCAGGAGTCAGGAATAGAATTTTCGATATTAAGTTCTGTTACTAATTTGTTATAGTTTAAAACAGTACTAGGAATAGGTTTATTATACTTATAACAAATGATAGGGGATTCCTTATTTTCAAAATAGGTAGGAGTAGAAGAGATAACAAATTTATCTTTAAATATACTGGGTAAGTTAATGAATTCAATCCCCTTGTTGACAAATTGAATTTTAATAAAATGTCTAATATGATTAATTTCTGAATCTATATATGGCCGAAGAGCATGTTGAGTGTAACACCGGGAAAGAATTGCTGCATCATAAAATCGATGAGCTCTATCATAGAATTTATTAGCCTCGATATCCAAATTACGAAGTGAAGATATAGAAAGAGTTACTAAACGTGAAAGGGCCATATGTCGGCCAGAATGTTTTAAGATGATATTTAATTCTGAAAGAGTTAAAACATGTTTATTTTTGCGTTTTAAATTTCCATTTTTGCGTTTACCATGAGATCTGATATTACGTTTACGGATATCTAAAAGAGAAAAAACATCAAAATCAGGTAATCTAGAAATGTTGCCCTCATGGTAAATATTATCATTAAAACCAAGTGGATGTGGTGTCTGTAACAATTTTATCCACTTTGATTCTAATTCATGCCTAAGAATATTTCTATATCTTTTAGTGGAATTATCACCATATATTATCTTTTCAACAGGCTGAATTGAATTACTGCTAGTAAAGTGATTAGTTTGTTTGAAATGCCTATAAAGAAATTTATCAAACTTTGCGAGGCTTTGTTGTTCGACGATAGTGCTCAGAAAATCTAGTTTTTAGAAATCTACAAGTTTGGCCAACATATTGCATGCCACAATTTTTCTCTTCTCAAGATAAAACATAAATTACATCAGTTGATTTTCAATCAAGATCAGAATTAGTAATTACAGAAAATTGTCTTCCATTAACGTTAGATCTAATAGTTGATTTACAACATAAATGTTTGCAACAGCTACACCTCTTGGCATTGCACTTAGAAATAGAGGGATACACTACACTTCTTCTATACTTACTTATAAGTTTGCTTTCGTCAACTGTCCATTTTTTACCATACAACTATAACCTCTGTCAAGTTAGTAAGATAGTAAGAAAATGCAGTTTTAGTTGTTCATGACCAATATCTGGCTACTCCAATATTATATATTGTCTGCGCTTATTTAGGGATAAATTGCGTGTGCAATTCTTGAAGTAAAGAAGGGTGCAAAGATCAGGAATCGATACAATTAAGAACCACACCTGACCCAGGATACCAATGGGAAAGTAACAAACTAACAATTAGACACCCCAAACGAGAGCCAAGAGGTCAGCCCTTTCCCAGCAGGTGACCACAAGGCACATATAAACAGACGCATACAAAGGCATATCAAACACAAGACAGAAAAAAACATAAAAGATCCACAAAAGAATTACCGCCAAGGAACGGTCAGCGAAATATTTTACTGGAGGGCTTGAAACCATTGATTGTAATAACCAGACGATAAATTGTCTTAAGCCAAGGGTTGTAATCTCAACTACTCAACGCCTACGCGGGTGCATAAAAGCTGGACGTTTTGGGCGTTTTGTGAGCGCTCTATATTCAATGAGGTTGAGGGGCGCACTGCGCAAACATCAGAACTTAATTAGTAGTTGTAAACTCAACTTGAATCTTTCAGTTTGGCGATCCGATTGCTGCTTTCTTTCGGAATCCGCTTTTGTACGAAACCTATTTCAGAATGGTTATTCGTTCACCTTGATATATAGATCGAAACACGCTGTTTTGCTAACTGAACATTATTTTCAATTTAAATACCTAGGGTTCCATTCTAATTAGCAAACACTCAACTTGGGTCTTGCATATTACTGTCAGTTGATTTTGTACAGGGGTCTTACCTCAAAAGTAGCATTGTTATTCAGTCGATGGTATTACCTACATTCATGCGACAAACAGCCATGCAGCGCCTTTGCACATTTGAAACTTGCACCAGTCATTTTAGGGCTTAGTGCTCAAAGAATACGGACAACAAAAGCGTTTACGAATATATCAAGTTTTTTTTTTCTTCAGAACCCCGTACACCCGAATCGATATCAAATCATGCTTGTACTAATGGGTACTAATTGTGCTCCTCTTGTTGCAGACTTGTTTTTGTTTTGTTTTGAGAGAGACTTCGTGTTGTCTCTGTCAGACAATTATTTAAAATGATATTATTGAAGTTTTAACTCCACTTCAAGATATTGAGATGACTTACTTAATATTTATAATCATTTTTTTGAACAAATGGTAGGTCAGATATATTCTACTGAACTTCAGTTAAATAAGGCGAATTATTCTGATACTGAAGCGTAGTGAAGTTTTTGGACTTGAACTTGTCCATAACAAATGGCATAGTTTCTTCTAAAATTTATGATAAACGGGATGGTTTTAATTTTGAATTAGTAAATTTCCGATTTCTTGAAGGAGATGTTCCGCGCTCCCCTTCCTACGGCATATATATTTCTCAGCTTATTAGTTTTGCAAGAGTGTGTTCTAATGTTGATGACTTCAACAACATAAGCTTATTTTAACTGCTAAGTTATTAAAACAAGGTTATAGATATCATAAAATTCGAAAATCATTTTCTAAATTCTACCAGAGACACCCAGAGTTTATTGTTAAATACAACATTGGGTTAAAAACTCTTCTGCAACAAGGCATATCAGAACCTATATTTTATGATGATTTAGTTTATAAATTTAAACGAATTGTTGGAAAACCTAATTTTAGTGATCAATTCAAAAAAAATCAACCGTTATATAAATGCGACTGTCTGCATGCCTGGTTTTAAACTTAATCACGGGTTAAAGCTATGGTTTCCTCTTTAATTGCACGATGGTGGGTCAGGCCGCAGACTCTGTGACGGCTATGGCATAAAACTTTAATCAGTGGGTTGGTGCGTGATGCTTATCTGTAGCTGGACCCACGGAGGCTCAACTTGATGTGTTCTTTAGCTCTGACTATCTGTGAGTCGTGAGCCCTTTTCTTTGTTTCATCATAGTGTGTTAATTTGAGTAGAGAGTTTCTCCATGATCATACATTGCAATAGTTAGAAGGCTTCCATGCGAGCTGAACAAATTTTGTACTTCAACAACAGCAGAATCTAGGGCAAAAATTTTGCACCAGTAAAATGCATTTAAGAACCCCTGTGGCTTAGGCTGCTGTCTTAGGTGGTTCTGTTGTTGTTGACTTGTTGTTTTTTGTTACTCCCATTGTGGGATTCTGTAATTGTTCTATGTTTTGTTGTACGTTTCTTTATGTCCCTTTTACTTTTGCAATCATCTTGCTGGGAAACAGAGAGCTGGTTGCATTGCTTAGTTTGTCTTCCAGGTGTATCGTGATTGTTGTGTGGCTCTTCCTCGCGGTGCCATAGGCTAGTCTGCAGTTTGCGATTGTGGTATTTCCTGATCATACTCACTTATTATTTTTGTAGTTGGCACGTGTCCCACAAAATATGATGATTGCAGCACAAGGATATGAATGGGAATAAATAAGTATCTGAGGATCGTAAAGAGCATTTAAACGAGGACTTGACAATAAAGGCATCAATAACAATTTTCAAAAGTTGCACAGGCGTCTTATTCGCCTAAAGTTAGTATCATTACAAAAATTTGCATAATAATTATGTAAAGCAGTTAAAAGGTTTCCTGTTGATATGTGGTAAAAATATTAAATTTTCTATTAAAGTCAAGAAACAACATTCCGAAACATGGTAAAACTCATTGCCTACGGTGCCAGAGTTACACAGGCTTCACTTTCTGAGGCTTCTATCTATATTGGTCCATCTGCCTATTTCTATTGGTAGCTTATTATGATTTACGGATTTTAGATGGCATTCTTATCAAATAGTTTTCAATTTTATGCTCTGTCTTTATGATTCTGTAATTCATGCACTTCTGCGACTCGTTTAATGCTGCTGAACATGACCGACTATACTGATCTTGAAGCTTTAGATAGACGGGTTTCTGAATTAATGGTGAGGTTGGCGCCATTAAACTGGTTGAAGCCCTCCAGTAAAATATTTTACTGACCGTCCAAGGCGGTACTTCTTTTGTGGATCTTTTATGTTTTTGTTCTGTCTTGTGTTTGCTATGTCTTTGTGCGCGTCTGTTTAAATGCGCTTTGTGGTCACCTGCTTGGAAAGGGCTGACCTCTTGGCTCTCGTTTGTGGTGTCTACTGTGAGTTTGTCACTTTCCCATTGGTATCCTGGGTCAGGTGTGGTACTTGATTGTATCGATTCCTGATCTTTCCAACCTTACTTATTTCGAAAGCCAAATACTATTTTGAGGATGTTGATACGTCCAACTATTGCTAAATACCTACTTTATCTAAGATATATTTAACATTTTCATCCATTTGACGTTATATTTGTTGTTATTAAAATTATTATACAAGACAGAATACAATCTATGTGATAGTAGTGAAGCTTGTTCTAGAAGGAGTTTTGACCAAAAACTAATAATTCGTTTCTTAATTGTGACCTAGGTCTCCATAGAACACGACATGTGGGGTACATTGATAACGTCAAGTATATATTTCATAAAGTCAGTTTGAATCATAATTTCAATACTACTAAGATCTCCATATCCCCATATCTCGCAGCCATAAGTAAAAATGGGACAATAATATTATCAAAAAGATTCAATTGGCAGTCTTTATGTAACTCTTATCTATTTTTTTCTATATAAACCAAACAATGCTTTCCTTGCCTGGACCGCAATATGTTTTTGTTTGGAAAAAAACCTTCTTGATTTTGGTAAAACTACTCCCTGATTTTAAAAACAATCCACTACTTCTAATGGTTGTGCATTGAAACTAATAGGGCCTCGGTGTATGGACTAATCACCAAAAATACCACCTTTGACTTTTCAGGATTTACCTTGAGTTTCCATTGTGAACAATAAATTTGAAATTTATCGAGTAAATGTTGCAGTTCTTCCATACCTCCATCCAACAGTACCATGTCGTCCGCATATAGTAAAACCACAAGTTTTAAATAGCATTGCGACGAGTCATCAAAGAGAAAAGCAAAAATGCCAACCGTGATTGGGTTCTCCACCAAGCATGCAGTCTGTCACAATACATCAAAGATATAACCAATACTCTTATAATGAGAACTTATTTTAATGAAATGCGCTAAAATATAAGAGCCAATAAGTTTCTTTAATCTTTACACTAAGCAGGAGGTAGAGCGAGGAACATCTCAATCTAAAAATGGGAAATTGAAGATTTCAAATCAAAATCATCACGTTTATCGTAAATTTTGGTAGAAACAGTATCACTAGAAATGATCCAAAACGCTAGTCAAAAAGCGAGGCTTCAGTATCTGAGGTATTAGCTTTATTGAGACGAAGCTCTTTGAAAAATCATATTTTCAAGCCAGGGAGGCGTCTCATCGTGATATGATAACGTGAATTGTAATGACATATGCTGCATTTAGACAGCTGGGCATGAGATTTACATGATTTTTAAAACGCTATGAAGCAAGACGTGGAAGTGAAAAGGCGTGAAAATTTGTCATTGAAAGTGGATTCGGATATAAAACGCATATCAAAGGGCTAAGTTCACGAAGGGGTAAAATTGGCCCTGTAAAATCCTATTTTAGAAATGTATGAATATAATATAAATGACATTATTTCTGAAGAAGACTATCTTCCCTCTCTTCAAATACATACCAAACAATTTCTTGGATGCTTCCCTAATACCGCAAAAATCCATAATATGACCCCCAGTTTCCCCAAAATGGCTGATATTGTGGGGATTTAGTGTAAATATATCCATAACAAAACATGAGGCCATTATTTCGACACCATAATTTTTGGCTTAGCTGTGCAAGTTAACATTGAGAACCCATGAACCAAGATTATAAGGTGTCGAAATTATGGCTTCATAATATAATATTACGTAACCTAAACGATCACGTTTGGATATTTTGTCTGTGTTTGGTCTTTTCAGGCCATTTATTCATGTTCTAAGGCTTAAAATATACAAATATGACTACATTATCTCATGAAAGTAGGGTTGGACTCTTTTAGAAACCGAAAATACGTCTACTTTCTCACATTTTACAGTGCAAACGATGCCGATGCCGAAATAATGTTACGTCCGAAATTTACATTCAGTAAGAGACGCTCGTTGTGCTACCGTTAGTTTTTGTCTGCTTTCGCAGGTATATACTACCGCTTTTGGTTAACGGGATGTGAATTCATCCATAAATCACTATTACAAAATACACGGGGTCATATTATTAAAATTTATGAGTGTCAGCTTGTTTATTTTTGTATTTTTTTAAAGCCTATTGTTGTTTTTGGCCGTTGTTTTGTTCGTATTTAAAAATACTCTCCTTTAAAAGCGCTGCGTCCAAATATAACAACTACGTGGCCGTTAGGTTAAGTGCATGAATGTGTCCTTGTTTTGCAAGAGGTACTGGGTTCAATCCTCACCGACGTCAATCTTTTTTCTTTCTTTTTTTTCTCGTTTCTCTTTAATACCTCTCAAAGTGCTAGTTAATATATTATTGCTAGCTTTGAGGTTTAACTGATAGCTGAAAGCAATTATCCACATGTACTGGTCGTTTTTTTCAGAAATCTTCCAATGTCCAGCCAAGCATATTTGACATGCCTATATTGTATTCCATAAGCTCACTAAAAAGCATGACTCACATGCGCGGATCCAGTAATTTTCGTCTATGGGGTGGGGGGGGGGGCAGGACAGAATCTGACAGAAAAAGGCTTTGTCATCTTTTCGGTCCTCAAACTTATCCACAGTGGGCTCAACGTCCTTAACTTAATTGTTTACAGTTGGATCAACTGTCAATTTCAAAGAAAACTGTACTTTTTGGTTCCAAAGGGGTCCAACATTTTCCAGGGGTGGGGGTCAAACTTAATTGCTTATTCCCTATAGAACTTGTGATTTTCCTCTCTTTGCCCGTGCATGACTGATCGGCCTGTTTCATGTCTTAATCCTGAGTTATGTTTAGTCTGTATTGCACTGATTTTCCTATTTCAAAAATAATGTATTTGATCGTCAATATGCGTATCTTTATGATTGTTAAAACTAGAAATGTGTCAATATGGCACAGTTGGAGACCGTTATGAAAGAAATTCGCATTGAGCATTCGATAGGTCTACTATAATTATGTCCCTAACTGTCCCCGTGTACCCCATGTGTATGCTATAATGTTAAGAACTGGGGATTTTTTGGTTAATTATCGGTAATGACGCATGTTTCACATACGTTCGACAAGACGTACAGTTGATTCAAAGATAAATGAGAATCGGTGTTAACAAAATTATGAAATAATCCAGGTAATGGGTATTTTATACAGGTATATTACATTAACTGCCTCAAACTGCAGTATTACATTGACCGTTATACTGATGTTTCAAAGATGCAAAATAATAGGACTATACCACATTGTATTTTTTCCATACTATCAATCTGTTGGGTGAACAGAGTTTTTTTATACTTTGTCACACCTGTATTAGTATGGGGAGAATAAAGGAAGGTGATATTGTTTAGGATTTATCATAATTTCAGGAGTCAGGCACATCGTTTTGAAAACAAAGTTCCATGTAAAACTTTTAACTAACAATTAAACTCCAGCTGAAATGTTTTAGACCTGTTTTTTGGGGCTGATTTTTACATCGTCATTTTTTTTAAATCCTTATACCGATGAGAAGTATTCAGGAACATCCTTGCCAACTTCTCAAAACGATTCCAACATCCAAATTTCAGGAGTCAGGCACATCGTTTTGAAAAGAAAGTTCCATGTAAAACTTAAAAGTTTGGATTATACTTACAATTAAACTCCAGCTGCAATGTTTTAGACCTGTTTTTTTGCGCTAATTTTTACTACGTCATTTTTTCGAAATCCTTATACCGATGAAAAGTATTCAGGAACATCCCTGCCAACTTCTCAAAACGGTTCCAACATCCAAGGCGATGAAGTTACATCTGTGCATAGATGCACTCAGAGCATTTTAAGCAAAGCGCAAATATAACAAGTCGAAAGATGTCAATCAAAATGTTACATTGTACAGCCACCATTCACTTATTAAAGCGATGTATGGCTTGTTCAAATATATTTGAAATGGCGTCTGATTCGCACGTGCGTTAAGCCAGTGGGATCATCTCGGAACTGTAAATTTTAGAACACGTGCAAAGAAAAATGGCACGTTGTGCAAATCCCAAACTTTGTTCGTACAAATGAGCCTGTCTGACGTTGATTCTGTGCGTGCACGAAATATTATGAGCATGCAAATGGCAGTTTTATCACTTTTATGTGTGTTTTTTTTATAATACCTCTTTCTGTAACGCCCATACGAATTTTACCCGTCAATAAAAACAAAACAAATTAAGACGAATTCAAATAAGTGCAAAAAATTCCATCTAAATACAGTTGAATCTCGTTAATTCGAAGTCCTAGGGACTTGAGGTTTTATTTCGAATTATCGAAAGTTCGAATTATAATGAGGTAGAAATAAAAGATATATAGCCCCCAGAAATTATAATTATTATTTTTTTCTTATCAAATATATGTTTTCGGTGCATAAAAGAAACATCTCCCTGAGACGTTTCTTTTATGCATCAAAACATATATTATTATAGAAAGTTATTAAAATAGATCATGAATATGTCCTATACTCCTGAATTCATTGTGTCCCAAATTTATTTCGAATTAGCCAGTATCTCAAAAAATCGGATTTGAAATTTTGAAGTTTTACTGTACACAAAATCTGTATGTGCAACAAACACCAGACCTGTCGGAAAGTCGTTATTGCGAAAAAATAGCAGCTGGATTTTTTTTTCATTTTGTATAATAACTTATTTTCAGGATTGAGAGATTGAGATTTACTGTCGTGGTAGAGTGCTTCACTCGAGACCGAGTGTCCGTGGGTTCAAGCCTCACCGGCGCTACAGCGTTGTATCCTTGAGCAAAACACATTAATCCTAGCTTAGTTATGCTTTTTACCCAGTAAGACCCGTCCCTACATTACTGAAAGATTGTTGATGTGACTCATGGCAAACAAGGTTTTACTGTTATCACTTTTGAATTCCGTCCATCAAAAATGCTATCATGACGTTTCGTTTTGTGTAAATACTTAGTGTAAGTCCCATCATCATATCCCACTATAGCGAGGTGGGGAGAATCAAGAATAGCAGCTTACCATCGGCCCAGCAATATCACAGTGTAGGACCGGAAGTGTACGGTATTTGTGCTTGTACATTCTTTTGAGATTGTACATCGACGGATAAGTTATTTGTGCAATGAAGCGAGGGGTAGGTTGACAAGAAGTTTCTCTTTTTTCAAACGCCTTTCATTCTAAGTGGAATTCTAGTGGATGGAAATTAGGTTACACAGGCTGAGCTATCGATTTCCACTATTCGATTTTTTTCATTAAGGTAGTGCGGGACCCATGTCAAAAGATAACCTTACTTTTACTTAAAAGTAAGAGTGTAAGAGTTATTGTTCCTGAATCTTGTTTTTAAAAGAGAATACTTATTTTCTAAGACGGTAGATATTATTCTCCCCTGACAACTCTTTGATGCTTGAAACGTAATTCTGTAAGTATTTTGCTTTCACAAAAAGAAGGAATGCAAGTATTAGCTTTTAAAAACATCACCCAGAGTATGAAGTCATTCAGTATTAGTTGCGGACCGTATAAATATACATACTATATACATGTCTCGGTTGCTATTTCTGCATGCTGCCACTAACCTAAGACCCACCCCCACCCCAAAAAGGGGGGGGGGGGGTTGTAGACGTGCACATGCCTTGTATGTGACATTCTCATGTTTTAGGTCCCATGGAGGTACATGGTCACTAATGTTTTATGGAGAAATGACGTAACTGTTTCAATTACCTTATCACACCGGATAGGCAGCAATAAAAAACAGTCTAAACAATCGATGAATGCTGATAACAAATTGCTAGAAACAGTGTTTGTGATTGCCATTTGTTGCCTATCGGACTACAAACAACAATCCAAAATTATGTTACAATATTTAACTACGTTCGTCGATAGCATTAACGTTTTCGATTGCCGCCTATCTAGTGTGTTTTGATATACTGAAGACGTAGCCAAAACAATCTGATACAAGGGCTAGGAGTTATTTCATGTTTCTGTTGAAAAAATTATTTTGTTTCGTTGCATGTTTCATGATAATAAAATGGACATTTCTGCATACATTTTAATAAAATTAATAGGAATTGCATGTGCCTGAAAGGAAGATATATGACAATATAACATTCTTTTCTGTATATAAATGGTTGGCAAGCATGGTACAGATGCGCGGATCCAGGAATTTTCATCAGGGAGGGGGGAGGGTCCAGGTCAGTCTGACAAAAAAGCCCTGACAACGATTTTTTTAGTCCTCAGCTTATTCTACAGAAGTCAAATGGTCAATTTCAAAGAAATCTATCGTTTTTCAAGGCTCCAGATGGGGTCCAATTTTTTTCCAGGGGGTCCAACTTTTTCCAGGGGGTGTCCAATTGTTTATTCCCTATAGAAACCCATTTAATTTGTGATTTTACAGAGGGAGTCCGGACCCCCTGCCCCCCCCCCCCCCCCCCCTCTGGATCCCCACTTGGTGCAGCCCTCACAGCTTCATGGTTAAGGCTACTATACATTATCTCATTTGGGCTTGGCAAACGTTAATAGACAGAAGAATGTATCATCCTTTTATTGTTATATACCTTATAATAAGTGTTTACTATAGAAACTTGAGGTGTTTCAATCGCTGACAATTGTACATTTTATTTAATAATGTGTTATATTTTGGTTGATCGTTGACCAATCACTGACCGCGGGCTTTATTTCCGATAAAACCTTAATTGCCATTTCAACCTGCTCACGGATATCCTCTGCGAGTTAAGATACCGTCGCTTATGCTTTATTGAGAAATGACCAAAATATTCAATTATCATAAGATACGCTACTTTATTACATCGGATAGGCGACAATCGAGATCGATGAACGTGGATCGCAAATCGCTAGAATTTTCCATTTGTCGCCAGTCAGGCAAACAAACTGCAATCCAAAAAGTCTGTTTCTGACGGTATTTGATCTACGTTCGTCGATAGCATCAACGTTTTCGATTGCCACCTATCCGGTATGTGTATTGATACAATGAATACGTAACCAAAACAATCTGAAACAAGAGCTAGGAGTAATCTACATTTTTCAGTCATGTTTCTGTTGAAAAAAAGTTTGTTTCCACACCGGATAGTGAGCAATCGAAAACACTCTTAACCATTGACGAACGCGGATCAAAACTCGCTAGAAACAGTGTTTTGATTGCAAAGTGTCGCCTGTTCGATGAGTGATGGTAATAAAAAAAAAACTATGATTCTAACTATTTTTGGTCTATAATCGTCGATAGTATTGATGTTTTCGATTGCGCCTATAAAGTGTGGTTTTGTTGTATGCTTCACTATGTTAAAGTGGACATTTTTTTTAAATGCTTTTGCTTGAAAGGAAAGTATTCTAGAACTTTTTGGATACTGTAAAGGCGGCACCTCATGACTGCCTTATTAGTCTACTTTAGACATAGGTAAAATCTGAAAATGAGGCGTTATAACTACATTCGAAAGTGTTTGTTTATTGTTTAACATTAGTATAGAGGCAAACAGTGTGGACCCAGATCAGACTGCTCTAGATGAGCAGTCTGTTCTAGATCTACACTGTTTGTTTAAGAGGCTTCATAATATTTCAATAGACGATAAAAACATACAATTGTGTTGTAATATACGCTTTAAGGGTTAATAAAAGTGGGTTCAGTGCATTAACGGACAGGACTTTCATGAAATGCACGCAGACCTGCGCGGCTTAAGCAACTTTTAAACGCTTAACCAATGGATAGAACCTGATTTCCATCTTTGAGCAGTTGAAATAACCGAACCACGCCCAGATATGAAAATCAAAGTTGCCACCTTTACAGTACCCAAAAAGTCCTATAATATATTACAATGACAATATAAAATTCCTTTCTGTATATTAACGTTTGTCAAGCCCTTGTGCGATAATGTGTTGCAGGCCTCACCGCTGTGTGGTTCTGGTTGCAACACATCACATTCAGGCTTGCCAAACATTAATAGAAGGAAAAGAATGTTTTATCCTCTTATTGCATATTTGTAAGTCTATTCTTTAAATGACATTTAGATCTATGCATCAAGAAGAAAGCTATAATTTTTAGCTTTTATCTACATAAATCCTACGTGTAAGAAAGCATCAAAGTATCAAGACATGCTATAGCCAAGCTTTAATGAGAATCATAATGTAATGTGCTGGGTCACATATGCTAGGTATCCTAGCTTAGTACTGGTTCAACCCAGGAAGACCCGTCCCGCATACCTGAAAGATTGTTGAGTGGACGTTAAGAATCAAATCAAACAAAACATATGCTAGGTCAAAATCTTTTTTGTCACTTTCTACGCCCATTTGTCAGTGCTTAATCAATAATAGCTATGTCTCCGCCCAGTGATATACAATAGGGCGTAGACAAACAAAAAAATTGGTGGAAAGGGGAGACAACACTTATTGTAGTCTTTATTTTTTTCACGATTTTTCAGAAAAGTCACCAAAACAAAAAAACGAGCACGGTGACACATATTTTTTATTCAATCATTAGATTCTTCATGAAAATATCTTTGTAAAAATATGTTTTTTGTTGTTCCAGTTACATTCTCTGATATGTTTATTTTGAATATTAATGTTTTTTGGGGCATTAATTCGTTTGACTTAATTAGGATTTTGCTTAATAAATTGTGTAAATACATGTTATTTCACTATTTTTTGTTTTTATTTATATCTCTGGTGTGAGTAGTATTTGTTCTGAAAAAAACTGTATTGCGTTTCTTGTTAATTTGTTAACAAAATCTGTATTTGTTTATTTCAAAAACCTGCGATTTTGCAGTTTTTGACATCAAATAACTTTTAAAAACGAACGGTGAGGTATTGTTTTTTTTGTCTTAGATTATAAGTATAAGTCTATATTATAATATATTAAAAGATAAAACACTTTTGGACATATGCCGGTGAGTCCCCTACTACCTTAAATCCGAAAGTTTCACAAAACAACGAAAATCACGCTATCACCTGGTTTCGTCCGAGTTTCAGTGTCTTTGCAAGCTCGATATCTTCAACCAGACATTTGTTTATTTCAGTTTTTCACTATTTTTCACATTTTTAGTAATCTGTAAACTTAGTTTATAGGCTTGTTTATCGATGCATACAATAAAACTGTCATGGGAGGGGTTTTTGTTTGCACTGTTTAATTCCATATTTGTACGGTTATTTGAACGGCAATTGAACCGGTATTTGGAAATTGCCATAAAAATTTGTACAGTCATCTGCAGCCCTATACCTCTGTAAGAAAGCGTATTTGTGATAAAAAAAAACTCTTTAGTAGCTGATCATAAAATATATGCCAGAGAATATCTTGAATAATGATTCAAGTTATGTGAAGTCCTAAAATGAATCTTGAACGTAAGTTTAATACAACACTCTGATTCCAAATCTTGGATACCTCTCCAAACTTCAATATTTGGGTGCATCCATGTTTAGCTCCCCTGAGCTATACTTAGGGGGAGCTATTACTATGGTCAGTGTCCGGCGTTCGGTGTCCGTTAACCTTTCCTTTAAATGACTTCTTCTCTGAAACTACTGGCCTCGGGGTGATTTGGTTCAAATTTGGTCACAAGCATTATTGGGTGAAGGGCTTACAGATTTTTACAAATGGTGAGGCCCCGCCCCCTTAAGGAGCCAGGAGGGGCCCCAAAAGGGGTATTTTTTGGACAAATTTAAAAAAAATCTTCTTCTCAAGAACCGGCTATCCAGGAGCCTTAATATTTGGCATGTAGCATCTATAGGAGGAGGACTTTCAAGTTTGTTCAAATGAAAGTGTTGCGAATTGTAAAGGTCATGCAAGGGGACTTCAAGGCTTCATATTCCCGAATTGTAAACCAGTATTTTTCAAATTTAAAAAAAAAATCTTCTTCTAAAGAATTAGTAGTCCAATAGTATAAATAATTTGGTGTAAAGCATATTTAGGTGAAGGACTTTCAAGTTTGTACAAATAAAGGAACATGTATGACCGGAGTTATGGCCCCTTTTCCGGCAAAATATGCTGTTTTTGAGTTTGTTAACACCCTACAAGCCACATTTTTTAGCAATCTTTATTAAATTTGAACAAAACGTGTATGGCCATAAGATCTCGCTCAGGTTCGGTTTTGGGTTTGATCGTACAAGTATGAATAGAGTAATGGCCCCTTTTTCGGCAAAATATGCTGTTTTTGAGTTCGTTAACACTTTAGAAGTCACATTTATTTAGCAATCTTAATTAAACTTTAAACAAATATGTATTGCCATAAGACCTCGCTCAAGTTCAATTTTTGGTTGGATAGCACATGTATGACTAGAATTATGGCCCCTTATTTGGCAAAACAAGCTGGGTTTTTTTCGGATTTCTCAATCAGTGTTTAATGAACTTATAGAAAATATGTGTGGCAAAAAGACCTGGACCAAGTTAGATTTTGGGTATAATTGCACATGTTTGACCAGAGTTATGGCCCCTTATTCAGCAAAAATGCTGTTTTTTAGTTCGTTAACACTCGAAGTCACATTTCTTAAGCAATCTTAATTAAACTTATAGAAAATATGTATGGTAATAAGACATTGCTCAGGTTCTACTTAGGGTTGGATCGCACATGTATGACTAGAGTTATGGCCCTTTATTCGGCAAAAGATGATGGTTTTGCGTTCGTTAACACTCTAGAAGCCTCATTTTTAAAGCAATGTTAATTAAATTTTGACAAATGATGAATGGCAATGAGATATTGATCAAGTTCGACTTTGGGTGTGATTGCACATATATGTATAGAGTTATTGTCCCTTATTCAGCAAAATA
This sequence comes from Loripinus fragilis, assembly GCA_964019695.1. Lineage (NCBI taxonomy): Eukaryota > Metazoa > Mollusca > Bivalvia > Lucinida > Lucinidae > Loripinus > Loripinus fragilis. The sequence goes on along the minus strand of OZ026518.1, from coordinate 13,096,295 downwards.
AGCTGTTTGGGACTTGTTAACGCTCACGCAGCTTCATTTGGCACTTGATCGGGTCATTATGACCAGTGGTACTCAGGTGAGCGATATAAGGGCCACCATAGCCCTCTTGTCATAGAAAAACCTCATTAATTCCCATGACTGACTTTAATCTTATATCACTAGTCTTTCCTTCAAGTTTGTACGTGATAGATTGCTGGGCCGTCCCAGTTGGCTTTTGTGCACTGTGGGATATTCTGGTCTACTACAGTCAGTTGCTTATTATCCTAGTTCATGGGGCAGTATAGTTGCCTGTAACATTTGTTCTGGCCAACACTGCCAGACCCATGTTTAGCCTGTTGTTGAGAGTTATTTGCAAGTCTTTAATTATTTTTCAGGACAACTTACTAGTCTGGTTGTGTCGTTTTTAAGCATTTATTTCAGAATGATGTATGTCCCCCCCCCCTGTAAGGATGGGAGACATATTGAGTTTTGCCCTGTCCGTCTGTCTGTCTGTCTGTGCGTCGCGCTCGTTTCATCTCTACAACTTTTAAACCTTCAGAGGGATTTCAGTGAAACTTCACACAATTGTTCCTCATGGCAAGACGATGTGTCACGAACAAGAACCACAACTCTACGTTCCTTCTGAACAGAGTTATCCCCCCTTAGCTAAAATCGTTTATATATGAACCGTTTTATGAGAAAAGCTCCCTTATCGCATTTGCGACCAGTGTAGCCCAAGATCAGTCTGTGCATCCGCGCAGTCTGATCAGGGGAACACTGTTCGCTCGAAGCATCTTAAATGCCTCTTTAACAACTCAAGAAACAAGAAAGACTCCAAAGTGATAATGTTGAAGCGCAGGATGATCTGGATCTGCACTAATTGGAAATGCGATAAGGGACATTTTCTCATAAAACGGCTATTATATCTTAAACTGTCACAGATATCTTATAAAACTTAATAGGATCGTTTGGCATCAATAGACAATGTGTCGAGAACAAGAACATTAACTCTGACTTTATTCATTACATAGTTATTTCACCTTTTTCATTATCCATTTTATTGCTGTAATATATCTTTGTAACTATTGAATTTAATTGAAAGAAAATTTGTGTGGTGATAAAGAGCAATATGATGAAGTGCTGCGATCCCCCAAAAAAGATTTAATTGCTGATAGTTATCTTTTTTTGTGCATTTTGATTTAGATTTTGTTGTGTGATTCAGGCAATGATCCATAGACGTCTATGACGATTCTTGAATGTAGACGTTATTGGATCATTGCCCTATATCACACAAGAAAAACTAAAATCAAAGTGTACTATAGAGTGTTCTTTGACCAGTAATTGAAATGTGTATGGAAGAAAATAACTGACTTAATGGGTGGCGGAGAAATATGTTGTTTTGCACAAAACAACAACAATCTCTACAATTACTCTACGTATCGACTGGCCAGATAAAACTTTCAGTCAATTGAATCGCGTTATTATTGCCGGACTCTGTGTTTTATAAACTATAATTTCAGCCTAGATTTCTTTTGGCTGAGGGTTTTCGCCATTTTCAGACCGAAATGCAGGCTCCAATGCAATGGGAGTCATAGTATTAGGAAAGGGGATAATTTTTCCAAGGGGATCAACTATTTCATTACACTGGCACTTGAAATTTAGCAGTTTAACTTGCTGCCATTACGATATACCATGATATTATAACTTTAACGTCTGTACTTTGAAAGCGACAACCCTTTATCTATTTAATTATGACTAACAAAAGAAATAAAATGCGTTTTCTGAAAATTAGCTTACCCAAATTACTGTACAAACTAATGACAGATACCTGTACAAACGCAAAGTTGACTTTTGCAAATACCCCGTACAAAAATTAGCATTGAAACCGATGACCTACTTAGCATTTTTACCTCATTGTGAGAATAAACTCACATACACTTGATAGTGCCGTTCATTTTTATTGCTGTTTTTTGTTCTTGACATATAAAGTTTCAAAAGGATACTCGATAACATCTCAAAAACGGCGTCTATTTTATGTCAGATGTTTTCACAATTCTTATGTTGACATGATTAAAGTCTTTTCGTTGCGAAACCGTGACTTTGAATAACATGTACATGCACCTGAAATGTCCCCGAGTCATTACGCAAACAATGCCGATACTTTATTTCACAGAAAAATAATCAAAACTGACAAAAACTACAAATCTGCTTACCATTTCCAAGCGACCGCCTTGCACAAATAACTTATCCGTCGATGTACAATCTCAAAAGAATGTACAAGCACAAATACCGTACTCTTCCGGTCCTACACTGTGAATATGTAATTACCTTTCACCGGTGGACCTATAGTGGTTAGCTTTAAATAACGTTCTTTCTGGGACTTTATAACATTAACGTTCTTTCTGGGACTTTATCAAAAACGAGTGATTTCACAAACCATACACATGAACTTAATCATTTAAAATTCTACGCTGTCTTTAATTTGAGCGGGCAGGTAGGGCTCTGACTAGTCTGTTCGAATGCTCAATCTACCATGCATACGCGCTGGTTGCCAATGATAAAAAAAACATAAATAGCTTCTGAGCTGACTTAAATATTACAGCATCACTCTACAATAAGTTACCACGTCCGGGAAACCCAACTATATAATTGGGCCTCGTCGCGAGAAAACCTGTCTTCGGAGGTTTGCGAACAACAAAGGCGCAGACCAGCCTGCGCATCCGCGCAGTCTGACCAGCGCCTTTGTTATTCGCTAACGGGAAAGAATCATGTCTAAGCTTGCTACAAGCGAACTTTCGATTTTCGAGCTAGTCTCTGTAGCTGTGGAGGCTAGTTTGAGTCTCACTTTGTTGGAGATCCCGAAGACAGGTTTTCTCGCGGGGAGGCCCAATTATAAGCTTGGGTATTTAAGATCAGTCGGAATGACAAGCTCCTGTCTGAAAATGACGAGTCTACCTTATTACATTACCATTTTTGGTATTCATTGTGTGCATACAGTTTTAATACGCTTTTTCTCAGACCCGCGAAGCGTAGTCGGCAGTGATCTATTTATATATAGTCCGACTTCTATGGACTTCTCTTGGGGGTGATGGTGGGAGGTGGGGGGGGGAAGGTTCATGAGTCATGCGTTTGAACCCTTGTAAAGTTTTGTTGAAATTATTTTCTCTCTTCTCCTGATTCTGATGAGAGTATTTAGTAAGTACTTGATACGGATAAACCCGTTATAAAGCAGCGGTATAGGATACATTGACCGCTACCGTGATATGACTAAAATTGATGAAAAATACATAGCATAAAGCCTCAAACAAACATGCACATTTCAGAGGGTTGGCGGGCGTATCGCCATGACAGACTGTTTATCGAGGTTTATAATACATTTTGGCACGAATTTGGATGCAATACACACTTGTTTAACATAAATCTGTTAACCAAACTTAGTGACGCCTTTGGCGGTATATTGCAATGTAAATAATGTTACTTTTTGCGCAAAATTAACAGAGGGTCCTTGTCTTTAGAAACCCGTAGTTTACACAATTTAAGCACTAGGCTCATAAAATTTTGATTTTTCTCAATGAAATAAACCATATAAACATATTTTAACTTAATATGCATTTCTATGGCAGGGCCGATTTCACCCCTTCGTGAACCTAGCCCTTTGTTCTCATATTCGAGCATAGGCTAAAATATTGCTAAACTTAAGTCTCATTGTACATAGCAGGTTCAAGAGGTTTTGCTGGCGGACCGATAGTAGCTCATTTGTATGCTTATTGGGCAGTCGCACATATACGATAATAAGCAAACTCATGTTTGGCAAAATATAAGCTTTTTTTTGCAATGCTTCTGCTAAATGGTGACATGAATCGCTTGATATATAACTTGTGGTGAAATGAAAACGTATAAAAGGATCAGCTCACATAATTGTGAAGTATTTCGGAGTGATGACTTTTTCCTCAGCACATACCGTTTCTTCATACAGTGGTTAAAAAAAGCTCACTCATACAAGTCTGTAACATATGACAGCCTACGACAGGCATTTAAAAAGTGCGTAACATGACATCATAACTCCACAAAGCATTGATAAAATGCTATCAAATAATACATTTTGGAAAATAGAATTAAACGGCTACTTGATGGTTTGATATTTTCCAGAAAAGGACTTGCACGTGTAGCGCATGCTCGAAATGAGTAGGTTATCATACACTGAAGGAAATCTTAAGCAATTTTTTTGAAAAAAAATGAAGGAAAATTGAAGACCTTATTTACGATCATGATTTGGCAAATTAACGATTTGTTGTCACCTTATTTGTATTAACATGTATTCTGCGAGCACAGCTCGCACTACTTACGTCTTTAAAGCCGGGAAATGTTGACTGAGAAACTGAATTGAGAAATGGTAAACTATCAAAAATGGGAATTTTGACGACTATTCTTTAGACTTTCATTATAAATTGTGTCACTACAGGAGCACGAAATATGCCTCTTGGTACAAAATGTATAAGTTTCGCTTTTTGTAGCAAAGGATGTACTTATATAAATCATTCTGTCGCGTGAAAAGTTGACTTAAGTTCTGTATTCAAGACAATTATTCCTTATGCCACCACCCCTACTTTTTAAGAAGTGGGTGAGGTAACTCAACCCCTTTTATTTTGTCGAAGGCACATTTATGTTTCAGTTTATCGCAATAACCATCACAAAGATGATTGGTTTCTACTGTCAATGTATTCTTACTCGTTTGATGAAAATTATATTATAATTGTAGTTAATAGACACAACAAGGGCCCTTTTCTCTCTGCTCTTTTTCTCAGCCAGTTATATCTGATACTACTACATTGACCACCTATGGTTGTGCATTCTAGATAAACAGGTCCCAGACTCTCTGCACATCATTATTCATGTGTTTAAGGATAAGCTCAGTCTTAATTTTTATTCAGTGGTTATTGACAGTTATGGGACAGGAATATGCCTATCCCACCCCCATTCCAAACAGCCTCCTGCTTATATTACAGTCATATCTGGGTATTCACCTTGTTTTGCCATAACTTTGGAAAGAAGCATACGTTTGTTTGTATTGTATATTCAAATGTTGTCGTTTCATGTATAAGATTATAATACGTTACACATGTAGGATCTGTGTCCTATTAATTTTTACCCCAATATCGGATGTCTTTCTAAATAAATCAAGAAATACCAGTACTCTTCCGCAGAAGAGCAGTCTTTATACAGGGGTCGACGCTTTCCCCCTAGTATTTAAAATTGCCTTTCTGAAAAATCAAGTACTCTTCCGCAGAAGAATCAGTCATTACACAGAGTTTGACGATTTCCCCCTAGTTTTACCAGTACTCTTCCACAGAAGAGAAGTCTTTTCTGAGAAATCAAGTACTCTTCCGCAGAAGAGTCAGTCTCTATACAGGGGTTGACGCTTCTCCCTAGTTTTACCAGTACTCTTCCACAGAAGAATTGTCTTTAAACAGGGGTTGACGCTTTCCCCCTAGTTTGTTAAAATTGCCTTTCTGAAAAATCAAGTACTCTTCCGCAGAAGAGCCAGTCATTATATAAAGTACTCTTCCGCAGAAGAGCAGTCAGTATATCAGGTACTCTTCTGCAGAAGAGCCTGTCATTATATCAAGTACTCTTCCGCAGAAGAGCAGTCACTATACAGCCTCAGGGGTTGACGCGTTCCCCCTAATCTAACGGCTAGCTAAGGTTTTCCGATGTGGGGTGTTCATGATGGTATACAGTCCCAAGAGATAGCCAAAAACCGTTTTGTATGTTATTTTAAGATATTTTCTTATTAGGAAAAAATGATCATAACAAATAAATACAAAAGTCGAATTGTTCTTTGTATTGTCTGTTAATTCGCCACTGTTTTCAGTTGAAATAAACAAGAAAGTCAACTTTAGCTAAACTCATTTACAACATGGGAAGATTTTTAGAGTTATCTTCCTTTTGTTCTGGTTTATTTTGGATCACAAAGAGTGCTTGATAAAAATAGCAACGCACAGGATGTTTAAGATACTGCCAGTTGTGCATTGTGACATGCGATTTTGTAGTCGTAAAAATAAACGCATATCATTGTTTTCTGAACGGTTGTGGTACTGCTGTATCGTTATCTATTTATTAGTAACAACAAATACTGTCATTACTTGTATAATGGCATTACCAGATGGTGGTCTACATGATCGTACACAATTATCTAATTTCATGAAATGCACAATTTTCAAAAGTTAAAAAGTTAACTATTCCATGGAATTATTTCTTTTTCCAGTTTACAAACAGTACATGTATTCACAATTTCTGATCGGGGTCTTCACTGTTTGCTTACAGAATGTTCTAATAAATTTGAACAGAAACAGAAAATACCACCCAACACCCCTAAATTGGAAATGGGCTCGTCCTTCTGATAAGGTAGGAAAGTTCATTCTGCTTATATGGGTTAAGTATTTAAGATGAAAATTTTTATTTGAATATTATTATTCTGAAAGTACATGTGTATATAACGGGGCAGCATCACCCTGTTTTGTATAATGCTACACAGCTGCCTTGTTCTAACACGAAATATGTTGGTATAGGGTGTGGTTGTTTTCTCTCTACTTAAAAGATCGTTCTTGCATTCAGTTTCGGTAAGGGCAGAGGTAAGTGGGGAGAAAATAACAGCCTTCCAACGATGGACTTGCCCATCTCTGCCAATTGCATACATTGTATATACAGTGTACTCTGGTGTCAGGATGCTCTGGGCAGAGGTGGGGTGTGTTGTATCTGATGGCATTTTTTCGTTTTGTCAATTGGATACTTATAAATGCGTTGTTTTACTCTTCATGTACATTTGTAAATGTTCTTTCATGCCTTTCTTGTATGTATTGATTGTAATAAATACTCTCCCTTGTGGAGGAAATAAAGAATATCTATCTATCTGCATTACAACACCCTCATGAAATTTGTGTCCTAACATAGGGAGAATATAGCTAGTCAACATGATGTCAAACACGAATGGGTTTCATAATCGTTTATTGAGATATAAGATCATGCTACGAACTTTACAAATGTCCCTCGTATTTCTTACACTGGCATTATTTGTTTAAATGCGCTAAGTAGTTTCGTAGACATTTCTGTAGTCTAAGGAGGCGTTTGTTAGATTGGATGGTCAGACAAAAACCAATTAAAGAACAAAATGTTCAAGCGTATGTCTCGTGCTAGAACTCATAGATACGTAGAATCTAATTTGACATCTGTCTATGTCTCTAAAATGGACCAGTAAAACCTGTCTTTTTGCGGCCACTAAAAACGAAGACCAAAATTGGTTTTCAAGACCGATTATCGCTAAATGCAGATCAAACGAATTGTAGAATGCAGGAGAGCATTCTGAAATACTTTCGACCTTCATTAAGCTACCGTTTGTCTTAAAGACCTTCGTTTTGTCTATTTTTGAGTGGCCGCTTAAGACAAGTATTACTGTATATTTTACTGTCATATATTTCATAGCTTTATGTCTCTTCTACGTGTATGTTCAAAAAGTAAGTGAGTATGATCAGAAAATACCACATTTACAAACTGTAGCCAACCCACGGCACCGTGAGGAAGAGCTACGGGACATTTACAGTAACAAGACATCCAAAAACAATAAAACAAAAGCAAAATGCTCTCTATTCCTCGTCAACTGATATGATTGCAAAACTAGAAAGGACATAACGCAATGCATACCAAAAAATGACATACACAGAAACCCCGCCCCCCCCCCAAAAAAAAAAAATACCAAAAAACAACAAACAATGGGAGGTACAAAAAGCATTAAATCAACAATAACAAAACACTAACTGCCACACAACTGAAACAGCAACAACCAGTGAGTTGACGGCCTGAGAACGGTCAGCAGTTTAACTGGATTCACTGGTTCAAGTTGCTTTATTCAAAATACAAATCGCACGATGTTGAGACTGTTTGCGCCTAAAGTATAATATAGCTTTTTTAAATATTGCATAAGATATAAAGATGTCCAGAAAATCCAAATGTTCAGTTTTCAAAGTATCATTCGTATCGAAATAGGGTTATACATTTGATAAAGCAGGGTCCATACAAACATGATTTTAATATGAACACGTTGGAAAACGTTGGCCAGAACAAACACCTTGACTTTAATACATACGAAAGGATATGCTGGCGATTACAGAGCGAGCATAACATATGAAAATCAATATTACGAGCAAATTGTTTTGTTATTTAACGTAAAACAATGGACACGTACACTCGAATATGCCTCTAGTGAAGAAAACGTCATTCTGCCACTAAGATAGGGCCACGAGAGCAATATAAAACAGTAGTAAAAGAAAGTCCCCCTTCCCACATATGATTGGAACATCACAAAAATAAGGTAACAAAAACTAAATCACCACCCCAGGACGTACATCTGGTTTAGCCGTCGTGGGAGGGGAAATACATCTCAGAGACCGAATTTTAACCCAAGACTCTGTCGTCGGTAAACACATAAACTATTCAGGCCGCTTGGGGGGTCTGCCAACTCGTTCAATTTACGTGTACTATCACAGAGAAACAATCAAATTAACTGCGAAGTAACTGAGAACAGCAAATCAAGCCGCAAACACTCAAACGTGTTACCATTTTTATTCTGGTTACTGGTAAACAAGTAGCTCGGCAAACAGTGAAGACACAGCTGAATTGCCGCATTATGCAATGTTTGCTAAAATAGAAAACAATATCGATAGAAAATGGGAAAATCCAGTTATTGTACATATCGGAATGGGATAATCCACCAGAATTAAAAGGGTTAATTTAAAAGTCTTGGGAAATGAGTCACTACCAAATTAGTCGCGTTAAGGTTAATAATAATAAATCTATGACACTAGCATTTTTTTTTTAAATTGGTACATGTATATGTTGACACTTGATTCCAGATTGGAAAGATGTATATTAACCACATTTTATACTTTAAACATACAGGTACCACACCGGGTAGGGGGCAACCAAAAACGTTAATACTATATATCGACGAAAGTAGATCAAACATAGCTAGAAACAGAGTTTTCGATTGTCATTTGTCGCGACAAATATCAATCGAAAACACTGTTCTATATCGATTTTGACCCGCTTTCGTAAATTGTTTAAAGCGTTTTCGAAAAATAAATATATAAAAAATATTCATAGTGTCATAAAACTTATTCATAGTGAACTGTTTCAGGATATGGAGACTGCGTTTAGCTAATTACCTCCGAATTTTTTTTAAATAGTTCATAGCAAGAACATATTCTGGATGATTCGGAACTACCTAGGCCAACTCTGTAGAATCAGACCTCTGTTATACATATTTACATTGAGTACCTACTTTGATAACGTGACGCCGATGCCACAGGTACCATGCTAACACGAAAATAAGTTTTATTGCAGAGAAACAATTGGTTACAACATTCCACAAGATGCTATATAAACTAAATATAACATATGCTAAATATGGCATATGCTTTTATGCATAACTACACATTGTCAACCGATATTCTTGATTAAAAAAAAAGTAAAAATTGAGCTGTGACGTGTTATTTCCAACAGTGTGGCATTTTGACAAGTGTAGACTCAGACGAGCCTTTGCAGCCTCCTTTTAAGCTTAGACACTCCAGATGATGTTCTGTCAGTAGCTTAACACTCATATAATATCTAAACAACTAGTAAATACTCTGATCAGTCTGCGCGTATTCGCAGGCTGGTCTAAGCATGTGCTGGTTACACATACCACATTGTTGGAAATATCATGTCACGGCTCAATTATCTTGTTTTTGAGTAAATTATTTTAAAGCGGCCCTGAATCCATGCCTATTAGCAAGTACAGAGCATAGCGACTATGTGTGGGGAGCGCAGTAGCTCAGTGGCAGAGTCGGCTTGACTCGAGACCGAGGGACCGCGGGTTCGAGCTTCACGAAGTCCTTACGTTGTGTCCTTGAGCAAGAACATTAATCTTAGCTTAGTACTGGTTCAACCCAGGAAGACCCGTCCCTTTATAACTGAAAGATTGTTGATTGGACGTAAAGAATCGAATTAAACAGAACATAGCGACTATGTGTCTGCAATGTTGAGTGACCAAATGTGACAGTAGAGAAAATGCGTACATTGTACTGTCTGTTAAAGACACTGCTTGCTTTCTGTTTGTCCCATTTTCTCACCAAAATGACATTAATTTTTTTTCTGTCCTCGTACATGTGTTTAAAAAGTCTTTAACTTGATTAGCGCGCTGTTAAGTTCATACTTTCTGTCCTAGATATTCATTAGAGACTTTCTAATAAGTACAAGAAGGAATTATTTTCAATGATAAACGGATTAGCTCTACGTCATAAAGCTCAGCTGAAGTCAGATGCCATTTATTCTGTTTATAAGTTTATAAAGCGATTTTTCTTCTAAATAATTGAAACATATCATTTATATTGATGGTGGGATGATTGCTTTGCTTAACTTGTCTTCCTGGTGTCTCGTGATGGTTGAGCGGCTCTTCCTCGCGGTGCCACAGGGTTGTCTGCGGTTTGTGATTGTGGTATTTCCTGATCATACTCACTTACTATTTTCTTTCCAATCCATTGACGTAGCTCCCAATACGCAGTTACGCACGTGTGTAATAAAAAAAAAGTAACATTCAAGGGAGGTCACCTAATGTGGTAAAAGTGACTTTCCATAACATTAGAACCTGCTCTTAAAGGAAAGAATTCGCTCCCTCAGGGAGCAAATACTTTCCTCTTAGAGAAGTTCCCATATAGGGAGCGAATTCTTTCCCGTTTTGGAAAGAATCACTGCTTGTTCCAGTAGTCTCCTTTTGATGCGCGTAACCTTTTCAGCGTTCTGATTACGCCATTGCAATTTGCAACGCGAATATCCTTTATTCGGTATTCGCGACCAGAATAGACTCAAACACGTTATTCGGGAAAGTACGCCACAATTCGAGAATCAAATCATGGCTCGGGTGTATGTAAGGACCATTACGTGCATTACTTTGTACCAAAAAGCTCCATTTTGTTAGCCGGAACTGGCGTATGTAAAATTAGTTCCATGTGGGTTCAGCTCTATTAAAATCGATTATTTTGATTATCCAAAAAGTTCATTCAGCAGAATAAATGAAGTTTATGTTTTTTTTCAATAAAATATCGCTATTGCGATATTTTATTGAAAACAACATTAACTTCATTTAAGCCGTTTGTTTTGCTGCAATAACACGTGTTATTGTGTTAACATGGTTCATAAAAACTTTGTACCTAATCAAAGCCTAGATTCTGTTATTTGTTAGGCAAATTATCAAAGGACCTCTGACGGTGGTAATGGGAATCACAATGTAACGCTGCTTATAATTTTGATAAAAATTAAAGTTGATCAATTGCTTCCATTTTCATATATAAGCTCACTGTTGGTTTGTATTTTATGATTCTGCATTTGATTTCCTATTTCCATAACAGTACCGTTTTATTTTGGGGCTTAAATGGTCACTTTTTGCATTATACATATAGGAAATAGAAAAAATATTTTTAAAACATCATCCCCCCCACTCCGAGTTCCAACTAATCCTTTTGCAAGTAACTGTGTTCTCATATTTTACATAATATATGTGAAAAGCTAGTTGGAACTCGGGGGAATGATATACCACAGCCCAAAATGTGACATCTGGACGAGCCCGGATATTAGCATTGGATTTTTGGTATGTTCTCTTGAAAAAAATTTTTTTAGTGTAATGAAATAATTAGTACAAGTAAGCTTCCTTTTCATAACCCATAAGTCATGAAATATTACAACGTTTTAGCATATCTTTCTTTAGATTATAAAATTGACCTTTTACTAAATTCAGTCAGTAGATTATTTTGCACATAAACTGTATCTATCTTATACACATAAACTACATGGCCACTGACTAGGTGTACTTTACGCATGGATGAATGGTTATAATACATTGCAGCATAATATTTCACCAGGTAAATACATTGTCATCAAGGTTGAATATTGACTACAGTTGCGCTTCAAAATATTTCCAAACAAATCAGATAGGAAAAACAACAACAAAAATAATCATTAAAATGCTCATGTTTTTGGACTTAAAATGCTTTCACTGTGATATGTAATCGAGTATTGATGATATAATACCCTTAAACGTGAAAATAATTGATTTCTAAATGTTTTGTTGAAGTCAACTTTTGCAACCCCTACCCCCTTTGGTAGCGTATCTTGTTTTGTCGTAGAGATCAGCCTATCTTATTATAACCTTAATTCGTTTCTCATACATCAAGCATCCTATTTAAAAGGTTACCAGTGATATACAATACAAAACAATACAATACAATACAATACAAAATTTATTTATATAGTCGGAGATACAAACAGTATAACATTAGCTATGAATAGCTATTTACCGCTTATGCATAGAGAAATTTTGGGAAGCATCTGATAAATAGGCAGATACCCTATCAAAGCGTCAGAGGTCCGTTAAAAAGGCAAGCATGATAATGAAAACTTTAGAAATGAAAACAAAAATGCAGAAAAATAAAGGGATGTACCTACAAAATGTCTATTATCACAGCTGCTAATTGACCTAGAGTACTAAACTTGGCACTAAATTTATGCTAAGACATAGTCCATTTACACAAAGAGCTGATATGCAAATGATATAAATCTAATAATAATGGATACACATGAAAACTTGAGAAATTAAAGGTACATGTAGAAAAAAGTAGCGGTGTACCTAAAAATTTATTAAATTTCGTATACTAATTATCATAGAGAACAAAACTTGGTACTAAGCATATGCTAAGATACAAACATTTCACCTAATTATAAGATGATGCAAATTATCTGATTATAATATTCATGAATATTAATGAAAGCATTAGAAATGAGAGAATATCGTGGAAAACATACATGAGGGTGTACATACAAAGCTACTCATATCTCAGCTGCCATTTACCATAAACTTTCAAACTTGGTACCTAGTCAAAGTCAATGTAATGTTCTTTTTCTCTGTTATATGATAGCTAATTATAGTTTTTTGTAGATAAATTGGACAATACATTACCTACTATGCAGCTGTAGTTGCGGCTGAGCCTAAAACCTAAGCAATGTTTTATGCATTTGACAATAAATATACACTACAATTCAACCCCTTAAGATGTATGCAAGAGAAATGTGGTTAGACTTATTGTTAAGTTATCACTTTATATTGCCACATATGACAAGCAATCGGAAAAGTTGGCTCAATTTGACAATCAAGCCTCGGATGTATGTAAGGCATAGTAGTATATATGAAAGAGCTGCATTGCATTAGTCGGAATTTGCGTAAGGAACAATAGCACTGTAGCATGTGCGTTCAGTCTCAGCAAAAGCCATTATTCTAATTGCCGAAACAAATAAATGGAGGTTTTTATTCAACACCTAATTTTCTTTTATAGCAACTTTAATTTTGATTTTGGAAAAATAACCCTTTGTTTCGCTGCAATCACACTTCTTATTATGTTGTCATAGTTTCTGCTTCTTCTGCTTTTGCCTCTGCTTCTGGCTAGCCAAAGATTAATATGAAACTTTGACTAGATACCACGTAAGCATACAGAATTGTGACACCATCTGTCCACCAGGGAAAACGCGACGTTTCACTGGCGGGCAGATGGTGACCCGAGACTTATGCTGACTGGGTATTGAGTATAGATCAGCTGATTTTCGTTACTGATTACTCTCTTGGTTTTTCTTGGTTCTTTTTTATACTGCTTTAAATACTTTTATTTTATGGTGTAAAAGTAGAGGTTGGTTGTGTTGGTTTTAAATTTGCGGATAGATGCTAAGTGGTGTACTGTATTAATTCCACTGTTGATAAGACAGATGTTTTTTTTAAGATTATTTTCTTCCAAAAGTAAGTGAGTACGATCAGGAAATACAACTGTCGCATATTGCAGACCATCACACGGCAACACCAGGAAGAGCCACGTACATGGCACTAATAGTCACAATACACTAGCAAGACAATTCAAAGCAATGCAACCAGCTCTCTCTTCTTCATAAAGATGAGTGCAATGCAGGAAAGGACGCTAGGTACGGAATACTAATCATTGACCAAACAAATCATAGAACCCAACAAAAAGTAGAAGCAGCAATAAAAAATGAATTAACAACAAAAGAACCACTTCCTTACACCAATAAACAGCACAAACCACTTTGAAGCTTAAATGCATTATGTTGGCGCCAGCCACCCAAAACGTTTATGTGATATATAAGTACGCATGATTTCTGGAGTATTTTCCTTGCTTTATATATATATATAGTCATGTTGTGATCTCAGAATGAAGCAGGTCTGGTCATTTGTATTTGAATTTGATTCTTGAAATACACGTACCTTTTAATGTATTGATTGATTTCTTGTTTCCGGTTTCCTTTGGGAATGGGTCTATTCCAGTGTAATTTCTTGCATTATATCCAGACATAGAATATTACTAAATGGGTTTTAAGACGCAAGAGGCTTGATCTTTAGAACTTGCAATCCCGCTATTGCCCATATCGTTGAAGAACAATATTTATATACTCAAACAATAAAGTTTATGTCTGTCAGTTCCAAATGCATGAGCGCATTTCATTCAAATGTTCACATTACAAACTGTGATCATTAAGAAATGTTATCTACCAAAACAAAATTCATTTAATAATCAGTAGAGCCGCTGACAACGCAGCGAACACGAGTACCCTTAATGTCAAAAGTCACACCTGATTCAATAGCTTGTGTGTCTGTCATAATCCCGAACCTTTTAGCCACATTTAAATATCTCTCTCTAGTAAGATGTTATGTTCGGTAGCTGTATGCATTTATTTTAAGTCATAGCCATTAATCTTTAGCATACTCTGACGTAACGAATCATAGATCGCGAGCGTGCGTGAAGACACTCAGAAAATTGTTGTTTCACCATGTTGATAATCAACAAAATATGACAAGTTCGAATTTCTTTTTCGTCATCACAAACATTTTAACAATACTTTAGACTAATCAGCATCAGAACAATTGATAATGGAAATTTTCTAATGGTTTTGCAGTAAGTGTGGGGAATAAACACTGATTCAGTGAATCTTTTACTTGTTTGTTTGATTTGATTCTTTACGTCCCATCAACAATCTTTCAGTTATGTAGGGACGGGTCTTCCATTGGTTGAACCAGTACTAAGCCAGAATAAATGTGTCTTACTCAATGAAACAAAAATGCAGCGACTCTGGTGAGGCTCGAACCCGAGGCCTCTCGGTCTCGAGTCAAGCACTCTACCACTGAGCCACTGCGCTCCCTTTAGTGAACCTTTGATGGCCAACATCAGCCATAGTTTTTGTTTTTCTCTTTTGTGTCATTGTTGTCATACACAAACACAACAAATTTAAATTAAAACGGTGTCAAAATGATGTTAGGTTTTTTATTTAATTTAAAGGGGGGTAATTTAAGCTAATTTCGTAAATTAAAGGTTTTAACTGCTATGTCGCACGTTTAGTCAGAATATTTTGATTTTAGAAGTCGTTCCTGGTTGCCTTTCAACGTAAAATGTTTTTTTCCTGATGGTAATTGAAAAAAAGCTGTGTTCATATCAGGTTCAACAACCCATCCAGATAAGAAGATAAAATCAATTAATTAGAGTCCGTGCTCGGTAAGAGTAGAGTTACGTAGATGGTCACGTTATGGCACTTTATTCACCTGATTGGACAAATATAGGGTTTTCATTCATACTTCTAACTGTAAAATTGTTTCGTCTGCCTACTCTTATCGAGCACGGACTATACCAATTTTTTTGTGTCTGACGTTTGATAAACATTATGTTTTTGTTTCTTAGCTGGACGAAACATACATTACCGTGAAAATTGGACGTTTCTTTTGGTTTGAGTATACATATTGTGATCATTGGATGACCGGCGTCCATCGTGCTTCGTGTGTGCTCCGTCGTATGTCGTCATACCAATCAAGTTTGATCAAATTATTCCCTTGGGACCAAACTGGCCCCGACTAAGTATCACATGTTTTACATGGGCGTACATAAAAAAACATGGAAAAATCTTATCAAATGGCCTAGAGTATTAATAGTTAGTGAGTACCACCATCTAGTAGACGTCTACAAAGTTTGTTCAGATTATTTTACTGTGGCTGAATAAGGCCCCATACTGCGGTCACATATATCACATAGGCTTATATAGAGGAAACTTGAAAAGTAATCTTGTCTGCAAGTACCAGGCCTAGAGCCTTGATATTTGGTATGTAGCATTTTCGAGCAGACTTCTTCCAAGTTCATTCAAACGATGACTCTTGAGCCACAAATGGCTTCGCCTCGTGTGCCACATGTTCTATATAGGCTGTGTGGATCCTTTTAGTTATTTATGTTTCCTGTTTGTCATGCTTTCTTGTCTGTTCATTGCAGCCTTGTGGTCAACTGCTTGGAAAAGGCTTATCTCTTGGCTCTCTTGTATGTGGTGTTTCCTTGTGTTTTGTCACTTTTCCATGTGTTGTTCTGGGTAATGTAGCCACTACACGGGTGGTTAACCTAGGAACTAACACGAAATTGTGTTAACATAATTTTGTTCCCAAGCCACATCCGGGACATGTTGTGGTAGTTTCTCGGCCGAAAATTAGATTGGTAAGTGTCATTTTCAGTTTTGTTTTATTTTTACTATTTAGAACGAATTATGGTGAAATGGGCTATATGGTTCAGTTCAGCGTCCGCTCTAGCCCCATATTTTGTATGAAAAGTTGTTTTCTTTCTTTAGAGTTTTGTTTCCCCACTGAGCATCGGACCAACTTTCCCCAAAATACAATGCCAAGTCGAGAGGATTTTAGCCCATATCTGTCAAATTAAATGGAATTTGATATAATTTGACAAAAGACCCTCAATAAACGTTCCTACAAAGAAAAAAATCTGAGCATTTACTCGTAAACGATTCATGCCCCGTTCGTCCTGTATGGTAGTTTCCAGTGCATCGTGGTAGTTAAAATGGTATCGTGGTAGTTGCCAAAGTGAGTAAAGGTGCAAAGATCAGGAATCGATACAATCAAGTACCAAACCTGACCCAGGATACCAATGGGAAAGAGACAAACTCACATTTATACACCACAAACGAGAACCAAGAGGTCAGCCCTTTCCCAGAAGGTGACCACAAGGCACAAATAAACAGACGCACACAAAGGCATAACAGACACAAGACAGAAAAACATAAAATATCAACAAAAGAAGTACCGCCTTGGAACAGTCAGTAAAATATTTTACTGGAGGGCTTAAACCAGTTTCACAGCGCCAACCTCACCCTTAATTCAATGTGGATCAAGACATATAGATATTTGGTTTGCATGAAAGACCCCTAACTTATCAATGCATCATCTCCTAGAACATATAAATCAATATATAAAAAGGAGATAAAGCAAAGATAAGGACTCAACAGTAAACAAAACTGAATACCGGAGCAAAAGAAATCCAACAGGTAAACCCCTGTGGGCCTGAAAAACAGCCAAAGCATCAGGCCCCTACCATCTCATCAATAGATAAGTTTTTAAGATGAACCGTCAGAGAGTCTGAAGTCCAACCCACCAGCGTGCAATTAAAGAGGAAAGCAAAGTTGGCAACTGTGAATGGGTTGAGAACCAAGCACGCAGTCTGTTACAATACATTAATGCTATAGCCAATCTTTTTTATAATGAGTTCACTCTTTCAAGTCAAGCCAAAAAACTTAGATAGGAAGGGAAGCACCCCGGTTTTAAGGTATTTCTAATCCAATCATGCATTTCTCTTGTATGTAGTAGCATCTAGCAAGTACAGCTATTTCATTGGTCATTGGTAGTAGGTTTGGTCAGTAGAGCCATTTCGATTGGTTGAAATGAGATTTACAAATATATACGATCCAGTCCAACCCTTGCAAACGCTGACTACCTTAAACTAATTTATGTTTCCATACAATATATAGTTTCCACTCAACCAATAGTTACTTCCCTTTGAAATAATGGTCAGCCATGCTGTACGTCAAAATTCAATAAACCACATAGTTGAAAAATAGAAAATCTATTTTTACTCGGCAAGACTATCTTTTCCTATTAAACTAAACATGTTGATTTTTTAATTATATTTTTACATAAGTTATAGCAAATGTCACGGCAAAAGGATGCAAATGTTTTTTTAGAAAATAGGTTTAAACATTGTTTGCCTATTTGTCTTATGATTTTGACCATCAAGACGGCTGGCTTATGTTCCAAAGGGATATAACTATCGATTGAGTTGGAACTATCAATTGTCATTATATTGATGCCTAATGGTGGCATGCGCCTCCATTTAAAATATAAACAGTGTGGAACCGATCAGGCAACTTCACCAGAAGCCAGCTGATCTAAATCCGCAGTGTCTTGAAATATTGTTCATCATTACAAGCTTGGTTAAAATCATCTGACCAACATTTTAATTTCAACTTTAGGGCCTTTATATTACTTAATTCTAATGGCCTTCCAGCTGGTCGTACCAGTGCACACCTAGGTTAACAGATGTTCTTAATCTATATTTATCAGAAGTTCAGTGATGTTTCAAGCCTTTAAATCCTGATGTTCAGATTTTAATGGAGAGGTCACTTGGATGTTTCATAACTGCAGAATTTAGACCTATATTTGTCATTGCATGAATAAAACTACCAGCGCACAAAAAGTGTTACAAAATTCACTTGGTCAATGTGCAAAGTAAACGTCCCCATGGTATTGCAATTAATAATATCAGACATGAATACTATTGTGTGTGTGTCCAATGGAATTATCTCAATGCGGCTGTTCTTTTGGGCATGCACAAAAATACTGAACAAAAGTAAAAAAAAAAAAAAAAAAAAAGGCTACACCTGAATTTTATGACCTTTTTACAAAATGTTGCAAGCCAGTAAAGCATGGGAAATGTATCTGAATTTTCAAGGACTGGGTTATGCATAACAGTAAAAGTTTTACGAATTTTGTAACGACGAAACACTTGAAAGCCATTTAAATGTGATAGGGGTCCAATTTTTCAGGTTGCAAATTCGAACAAAAAACTTGCTCAATTTAGGCCTTCAGAAATCCACTACACAGCAAGATCCAACTACACGAAATGGAAGTCTGGACTTGTGACAACCAGAAATGTGAAGGACTTATCACAAGTGTGTTTTGATCGTTTAAAAAGCAATCTTAAGAAGCGGGTTTTCCATCAAATTGCCAAGCTTGAAATTGTAACACTGAAATCTCCATAGGAAAATCAATCTGTTGTTGCATCTTATCCTGAGGACATTACTAGTCAAGAAATGGTAGAAACACTTTTCTGATAGGTCTACCTGATTTGGCAAAAGAAAATTATCGAAATCGTGATAAATTTAAGATCACCAAACATTTAATATCCCCTGTTTATTTTTGTCAAAGGGAGACAATTTACAATATTTACAAATTTGATAAATTCAAAAATGATATCTGCGCTTGTTTCAAGTGATTAATCAGTTTTCTTGTGCTTTTATGCAACACAATTATGACCAATTCTTATGAGCATAACAATCTTTTTTAGCGCATGTGCAATTGCAAATTTCAATGAATACAGCTTAAAACACAAATAGGAACATAACTCAGACATCAAAAGAGAAAAATGATGGAGTTTCAACGAATGGTTTGCTGGATGCCTTGAAAACAATATTAAGTCATAGTAAATATTTTTTGTCCTACACTTGCCCAAAGTTCTAAGCCGTCACCTTAAAATCACCATGTATTTGTCCTATTAACACGGTCATTTGGTTCCTCATTAATTTCACGTGAAACATCATGGAATGATTTTTGTATGACATCTCTCAATACAATATGTCAAAACATGAAATTAAAACTAGTTAATAATGATTAAACACTTTGTCAAAATTTTGGAATTGCTAGGTGACCGCTTAGAAGTTTGTGTGAGTGTATAGTTAATCAAAAAAATATAAAATATTGTAGTGTAGAGTTTTCACTTTTGTTCTGCATATAATTAAACTATGTCTCATACCGATCAATGGTGTAAAATTCGTGCATTAAGCTTACATAGAGGCGAAACTGGGTATATAGCTAATGGAAAAAGACTAAGTCATTCTGATTTACAAGGCATTTGGGCCTTAGTTTAAAAAAAAGACTCTCCCAAAAATAAGTTTTAGTTATACGGTGTGCATTTACATCCACATGCTAAACGTGGATCGTATTAGTAAGGATGCTGTTAAATAAACGACAAATGGGGGTGGCTTAAAACCTGTAATCACAGTAAAACTTTTATCTGCTGACACTGCAGGCTATTTTAAATCTATCTTTTTGAGCTTTACATTTGGAAAAATACAGGTTATAAAATTATATTCAGTATTTTCGTATTTCATATTATTGTGGCAGGACATTTTTTAGAGAATGTTTTGGCTATCATATGTTATGAGAGCGTAATGTCTAGTTTTTACCTTTGTGACCGACACTCCACCAGTTGGTTCAAGTTTGCGTTAAGAGAAAGCGAGGTTATTTTTCACCGTTACAGGCCCTCAGATGTATTTCAATAAAAATCAACATGTTTTCTTGGTCTGAAGAAGACAGTAGTGTGGTGACGCATTCTCCAGTGAAAAAAATCCCAAATAATGAATTCCAGTGGTAAAGGGTTATTGTGGTTGTGGGACTTTAATATCATTAATGAATTCCCAAAAGCATTAAACCCCAATTCATAAATTGTAGTAAATAGAAACGAATGCGGCTTTTCTTTTGGGCATGCACCACTTATAATTTGATTGAGCGATAAGGGGCTGGCTTTTTTACGCACAAAATTGGCCTATACCTGTATATATATAGGCCTGTAACATAAGTAAAATTTATTGGTATTTGAAAGTTTTTTGTGAAAATACTATGTATATGCTTCTGTATGAATCAATTGTCATCAAGTAATAAAATGCTAAATACAAATAAAACAAAATTTCACTGTTAGACTAAGAATAATTGGCAGAAATAAATCAAAGCAAAATTATCAATATATCATTTAAGCGCATTCATTTAGTTATTTCTTCAATACAATATTGACAATGTAAGGGAGCTTTTCTGTTTAGTATCCGTTTTAAAAATATAACTAACAAAGAACCTTTAGAACAAATGGTTTGATTTTAAATGCTTCACAAACTTGTATAACCAGGTGAAACAGATGGCAAGAAACACTTAAATGTTCTTTTTATGCACATAACCAAGATTAAATGTATACTAGACGAGCTTTAGATGTAAATAGATTCATTATCATAGGGATATAACCGTATGTTTGGCATAGTGGGAGCCATATATGGGTCAGAAGTATTTATGATTAATACACTTCATTTTTTTCGAACTAACAGGATAAACACCTTAGTGTTTTAATTCTTCATTTCTTGGTTTTGACTATGCTTAAAATAACTTTCAATTTTACAAATTGCAAGGTAGCTTTCTACCTTGATTGTTATCAATATAGTTGTTGTAATCAATGGTTGATAAGCTATATATGTATTTTGTTGGCTTACATAATGGTATCTTACTAGACTAGTACAAATAGGGATGAAACTAACGACTATCGACTAATGACTAAAAACCAAACTCACTGTGTATAATAGTGTACACTGTGTAACTGATTGTACTGAAGCGGAAAATGAATCTAAACACAAAAAAGCGACAGCTACGTGCTACAACCTTTATAGTGTAGCGGCTAGCAAACATGACTCGTAGGCTTGTGGTAACGTGTTTGAGCCTCATGACGGACAATATTTGGACCGCTTATATACATACTGATAGGGATTTAAACGAACAGCTATTATTAAAGGACAGTGTTCTCTATCCACTTTTACGGTCATGCCAGCCAAGAGTGACAGTGACGTCATGTTTTGTTTACAAAGTTATCAGGGACTAATAACCGATGGATCACTTGTGTATTAATCCTATCCGGATAGGATTAATACACATGTGATCTATCGATTCCCGTTAGCTCAAGTGGAGTGTAAAAATTAATGTTGATCTTAACAATTGAAAACACAATATTACGTCACTGTCACACTTGGTTGGCACGACAGTAGATCGAGCGAAAACATGATTGACCAACTGTTTTAAAATGACAGATTAATTCTACTGATGTTAATTCGATCGCCATTCAACTAAAAGATGGATAGGCACCCTAAGTTTACCTCCCCAATGAGAGCTGGAGTCTTAACTTTCATAGGTACTGTCGGGTAATGTAAAACGTGTTACACAGAGTATATACCTTCTTTCTGGAGGAAAATCTGCCTTTCCAAAACCATTTGTCCGTTCCTAATAGACCAACTAGTACTCATGGGTGCAACGTTTGTGTGCTAGGAGTCAACTGTTTTCTGTTTTCGTTTTATTAAAATTAAATTCGTTTGGATAGGTATTGTTATATATTTACTAGTGAACGATTTGTAGAGTATTTGGTCTTTGTTACATAGGTAAAAGAATACAAATGTATCGATGTATGTCTGAACTATTAGACGCCCAGAAAACTTCATATTGTAGTTTTTAGAGCACCACACAAATTCAGTCGATATTTCAAGATACTAGTTATGTAACATAGCAGTCTCCACATCGTACATTAGGTCAAATATATGACAACATCTACTCATTCAAATTTGATATGAAAAAAGCAAAACGGTTGACCTCTAAATCACAATATGCTGCACCCCGTGAAAAGCAACATGGTCAGTCTATCGGAGCCTTTAATTACAGACAAATATCCAGGTTCATTGGTTTGTTTCTATGAATGGAAAACATCGACTTCCTGAACAACTTGGCTAAATCGAAATAGGATGGAGAGACAAACTTACTCATAAGGCTTCTGGGTTAATTCAAAATTAAGTAACTCAAGAAGACCCTGTCTTTTCTGTTATAATTATTACAGCTCTACCAATAAGGCGGCGATCACAAACGCTCTGATTGCCCAAAACAAGGGCTTCGATCATTTACCAAAGAAGAAGAATGTTGACAGAAGTACGGCTTTACTGTGTGTGACAAGCCAGCACACAACTCGACTATCACGGTTACTTTTCTCCTAGGGTAGGGCAAAACGTTCCAATTGATCAAAAAAAAGTTTCATATATGAAATACCATATTTAATGATTATTTAGCAATATAATGCTTCATAGCAATATAATTATATATATTCAGAATTTAGATATATTAGCGAAATGCAATGCAATAAACGATGGCCAATTGTATATATTGAGGGGCCACAAGTTATATTTTCGGAAAAAATGCATTCTTTCACTGACGATCGATTTTGTCTTAGCAAACAGTGTAGACTCTGATCAAATGCGCATCTGGGTCTGCACTGATTGCCAAAATACGGATTTAGGAGCCAATAGTAGATAAAGGGATATTAATGTCTGCGAATAATTTTGCCGTTTTATTAACACTTCCTACACTCAAACCAATTAAGTAAGTGAAGAGCTATCCTACAAAAGGAAACGCGAGAGCATGGTGTGTTCGAAATGTCATGTGTGTGGTCAAAAAAGTGAGTATGACCAGGAAATGATGCAATCATAGACCACAAGCTAACCCTCGCCACCGTGAATTAAATACAGACCACTGACAGCTACACGTCAACCGTGATACTGCATTTTAATGAAATGTTTAGGGTACTCTTTAGATGTAAGTGACCTCACACCGGATGGCGTGCGTGCGTGCATGCGTGCGTGCGTGTGTGTGTGTGTAAATTTCCGTCAACAGCTCAGGTCAAATGGAGCCAGTGTCATGGCTTAAAGCCGCATCTGACACACTGAAGAAGCCAGATAACCGTAGTCGAAAGGAAGTGTATAATCGATATTTCGATAACTCTCAGCGACTGCTAAGGTCAGTCTAAATATAAGTTCTCAATCCCAACCCCAACCTCTTCCCCTACCAATAAACACACGCACT
Source organism: Loripinus fragilis (assembly GCA_964019695.1). Taxonomy (NCBI): domain Eukaryota; kingdom Metazoa; phylum Mollusca; class Bivalvia; order Lucinida; family Lucinidae; genus Loripinus; species Loripinus fragilis. The sequence continues at coordinate 13,072,429 of OZ026518.1, read as the reverse complement.
CATGTGTTTGTTTGCATCTCCATACCCAACATATTAACGAAAAGCATTTATAAATACATCACTTCGCCTGGCATATAAAAAATAGTATCGGCGTTTGTGTTGGTGCGTGCACTGGGTTTCCTTCGATTAAACTTGACTTGTCCAATGGATACCAGGGCTATTTTATACAAGGCACTGTTTGGACCCAGGTTTTGGGTGTGCAAGGACTGTTTTGACTCCCTGTCTGACAGACGCAGTGATGAAAGGTGTGAAGGTGCGAAGAAGACTGCATGTGAGCTTTTGTACAGCCAGAGTCGTGTTGGTGTAGTGGGATCTCAGCTGTTCTGAGCTGCAGGGAATACAGAAACAGGCTTCTCTAACCTTATTTCTATTGCCTTTATAACAGCCTGGCAATCATTTATCAAAAAGGGTGCATGTCAGGGCTACTGGGGTTCCCGTCTATATGGGTGTCGTCGCCCGAGTGCTAATTTGGACGGTTTCAGCTTGATTTGTGGTTTTGGCTGAAGATGTTTATTGCGGAGACGTTTGAAGGTTTAAGCTCGAATACACTACCCTCTGGGTTTTGGCCGAGTCAGGTGGTATATATTTCCCTAAGGACTTCTCATAAGTTGAATAGTTTTAACTGCAGATCGCCGATATAACCATGAGTAATATCTGAATGGCCACTTGTTCGAGACTCAACAGGGCCAAGGTGTTGTGTCCTTTCGGAAGACACTTTATATGTTCTGCTTAGAACTGGTTTAACCCAAAAAATTAAGAAACGTCCCGATATGACTGAAAGATTGTTGACTGATGAGTAAACCATCAGCGCAGACAAAAAAGACATTTCGACATTATTTGAACACAGTCATTTTAAAAGCCCAAGAATGCGTAGCACCCATACATTGTATAAAGGAATTTGACAAACAGTGCAGATCCAACATAGACACAAGGCAGATGGCGAATGAAATAATGTCTGATAAGGTCTACGCTGTTTGCTTAAATGATACAACAATTTCTGTAAAGTGATGAAGCAAAACTAAAGACCCTATAATAACATATACAGATCGACCAGTAAGTTTAAATGGATTGAAGACTCCAGTAGGCATAAATGGATTAATCGATCTATACTGTTCCATACTTAATCAATATTGAGTGCCCACTATTTCGCTGCTTTAATTGAGACAGCGGAGGGGAAAGGATGACCATAGAAACTATTTTTAGAACGAATTTCTACCAAAACGGGGTCTATGAATTGGCAGCCAAGCACATTGAAGATTGCACCAGCGGTCCCACCAGTGTGTGGTGAAAAAAAGATCTTTTCGACATCCAAAATTGTTTCTAAAACTATATAATGTTATTATGTGATATCATATAAAACATTATTTTGGGACTACATGTACACTGAATGACTTTAAAAACGCAAAAAATGAAAATTATTATTTTTTGAACCCATAACATTTTTAGTCTTCTTTAAAGAGTTAAATCGGCTGGAAATGACACTCGGCCTCTATCTATACCTACAACCGGCATTTTTATAGACAATGGCCACCACCAGCTACGCATCCATGGTTTACTATTATTTACACGTGGCGTCCCCATGAATCAATGCAGCAAAGTATTTTATCATTTCACATATAGCTTGTAGGTATTCATGTATAAAAAACACAGCATCTTTAGTTTTAAAGCTCTATTTTTCGTGCCACGTTTGTCTGAACATGAACGACCTGGCGCAATTTGAATGTTAAAAGCTGGGGTGCATGTTTCTGGCGCCGCCAGATATTATAATTGCCATCCGTCAGCTATACAGCACCTCAGAGATTGTTACCAGGCTACTAGGACAGTTAAAGGTCGACACAGGCCTGGCCAACTAAAAATGGCGACCTACATTAAGACGGCAACTAACGTCGATTATATCGACGATATTCACATCGTCGATATCCGTTCCGGCTGGCTACCAACACTGCCAGACGAATAGCAGGGCCCCAAGGGTAATTTGTTTCAGATTTTTAATAACAAATAATTTAATACAATAACTTTAAATCATGCCCAATTTCTAGACAAATTTCAAATTGCAGTTTTAGAATCTAAGGGTATTGTCTTTTGATAGATTGATGCTCTAAAACTATTTATCATTTTGATATGAAATCTAAATGCATGTTTTGTTGACATATTGATGTTTATTTTTGCCAAATCTCAATAAGATTGATACATCATAAAAATTGTTAATTTTATGAATTTCGATTTTTGCGTTTTTAAAGTCCTTCAGTGTACATTGGCACATTCTACAGTCCCAGTGAAAGAACAAATAAAAATAAAAAAGCCACTTGAGTGTTAGACTGGGGATCGAAAGGCTAATGCCAGATCGAGACTCACCGCCAGCGCAGTCACTATTACACTTGATATCCACTGCTTACTACTGGTTCAACCTATGAAAAGAGGAAATCGTCTCGACATTACTGAAAATTTGTTGACGCGGACGTAAAGCATCAAAAAACAAACAAACAAAAACTTGAAAAAAAAATATATGTATGGCAGGAATCGAACCAGCGACCACACGTATATGAGTCAGCTATTCTAACCACTAGACCACAGAGTCTACTGTATTGTATGCCTCTTATTTCGTTTTCTTATTTTGAACATGTTTGTAACTTTAGACGAGTACAACTATCCATAACAGTGGATATACGTCATTGTATGCGCATGAATAATTTTCTAAGCGAGGCGGATCTAGTTTCCATTAGTATTTGTTTCAATCAAAATTACAAATAAACATGAAAATTACAGAAGAAATACACTGGAACTAATGATACTGAAGTTTGGGCTCTTATTGCTGGCGATGTAACAAATGTGTTGTGTTTTAAAATGTTGTTAAGTATAAGTTGAACCCGCCACCATTCCTTAGTCATAAACTTTAGTCTTAGTCGTTAGTCAATCCTTATTTGTACTAGTCCACTAAACTACTGCATGCTTAATATACTGAACTAAAGTGACAAGGCTACACAACAATATTTTATAGTTTGTGATAAACTATTGGACAAAAAATATTTACTATAACTTAATAATGTTTTCCAGACATCCAGCAAATCATTTGTCGAAACTCCATTAATTTGTCTCTTTTGATGTCTGATGTTTTAAGCTTTATTCATTGAATTTTGCAATTTTGCAATTTTGCACATGCGCAATTGCAATAAGTGTTCTTCTAATAAGAATTGGTCAAAATTGTGTTGCATAAAAGCACCAGAAAACTGATTAATCACTTGAAACAAGCTCAGAAATCATTTTCGAATTTATCAAATTTATAAAGATTGTAAATTGTCTCCCTTTGGCAAAAACAAATAAGGAATATTAAATGTTTGGTAATCTACGATTTATCACGATTTCGATAATTTTCTTTTGCAACATCAGATAGACCTATCAGCAAAGTGTTTCTACCATTACCCGACTAGTAATGTGTTCAGACTAAGATGCAACAACACATTGATTTTCCTATGAAAATTTCAGTGTTAAAAAATTCAAGCTTGGTAATTTGATGGAAACCCGCTTTTTAAGATTGCTTTTCTAAACGATCAAAAATACTTGTGATAAGTCTTTCACGTGTCTGGTTGTTACATCTCTAGACTACTATTTCGTGCAGACGATTCTTGCTGTTAGAGGATTTCTGAAGGTCTAAACTGTGTGAGATTTCTGTTCAAATTTGCAACCTGACAAATTGGACCCCTGTCACATTTAAATGGCTTACAAGTGTTTCCTCGTTACAGCATTCAACCCGGTCTTTGAACATTCAGATATATTTTCATTTGTTTTACTGGCTTGCAACATTTTGTATGTAAATGGCACACAATTCAGATGTAGCGTTTTCACTTTTGCTCAGTATAAAATGTTTCGACTAAATTGAGCTTTAGACAGTGAGAAACAGTGTCTGGCATATGTCATTTAATGCTTTAAAAATATATATTACATATATTTGTAATAGAGAAAAGTGATATTTTTAAGCATTTAAGAATTTCAACATAATTCAATTTTGATCATAGAAATAAGTATTTACTGTAAGTGATGCTTACTTATTCGATAAAAACACTATTAATTGAAATTGCATTTCATGTGCTTTGCGTTTCTTGCTTTTCATCACTCATGTTTTTTGTCAGAGTGTAATTTCATTTACTTTTTCCTCAAATGGCAATAATGTACAGTCTCTAGCAGTTAAACCTCATATATTGCTCATATTGCACAAAATAATGTATTTTAAGAGAAAAATAACCTGTGTAAAAATCATGTAAAATCCATAAAATGTGCCTAAATGTGTTCATCTTATACTGCTAGTCATTTAATTTCGATTACACTCTAATATTGATATGTATTATTTTAGGGTAACGTATGAAACTGAGCTTCTGTAGGGTAACGCCCAGTCCCATAAAGAGGCACTATGCATTATTTGGTGGATTATATAATGTGGTTAAGATAATTATAGTGTATAATAACTCTCCCTCATACATAATTTGGCAGCGTATGGTCTAGTGATAGCACAGCACTAAATAGCAGTATATGGGAAAGTAAGTAACGTATAAATGCAATACAATGGGTTAAGGGTTTTTTCATGCATACAATGTGTTTGTTACGGATGATCAAGTTATTTGAAGGAAATCAGCAAGTCGATAAATAAGATTTTGGTATAGGTTTATATTTGCACAATATGATTGGAAGCTGTTATATGTAAACCTAGTTATTATGGGTGTTACACGGTAACGCCCAAACTGTCAGAGAGCTAACATGTGTCATTGTGCGACTTATATCGTGTAGTTTTAGAAAATTATACTGTATGAAATTCACCCTGAGGGTCAAAAGGCTTCTCAGGGTTCTGACGAGTACCTTTTCAATAATGCCTTTTTGCAGATGAAGGGGTGTTATTTCGATGCAAGCGAGTGCACTTATGCGTACAAAAATAGAAAATTAAATCGCTTACCAATTATACATGTTCCAAATACAACTGCATACACTGTGATAAAACACACCTTGGCAACGGTATCATGAAATGGATTCTTAAAAGTACCAGTCACTGAAACGTTTCTGAAATCATTTGTCATATTTTCATTTGTTAAGTTGTTATTTTCCATAATTGTAATGTTGTGCTTTTAAATCTCACAAAACACATCCAGTTATACATCCACAACTCCGTTTTTACATACAGTCATGACCTAAAACTTTCCGTACAAATACGATGATTTGGTTAAAGATATCAGGATTTCAGTTGTTTATATTTAGTTCTAGATCGCAAATAAATCATTTTTGTTGCTTAAGAATCAAGTGTTCACTTGGAAAAATAGAACTGTTTCAGCTGTTTTTCTTTGCCACGATATTATACACTGAAGATTAACTTCTTAACTTGTAATTTTGTAAGATATTAAAGTTGACATTTGCTTTAAATTAACAAGGATTGTTTATTCTACTAGTAAATCACGAAGTAACATAAAATTAAAAGTTATGAGCTAACTGAAACTTGATATTATCAGCATTAAGGCTTGCCTTCCTATTATTCTTTTCAAACAAACTCTAATTACTTTTAATTTGAACCCTTAAAGTGTAGATCCCAAATATTGCAGCAACATCATTGGAGCTCTCTTCATTTTACTAAAACCTCAATTTTTCAACATTCCCTAAACCATTGAACACATTTATAATTTTACAGCATTGTTTTCGCTTTCTATAAAGGTACGTTTTCTCCTGTCAATAATTAATATGGCGATTTCATCAGTGTCTTACATAGCTCACAGTAATGTGTCGTATCATGAAATGTAGAATTTAAGATCCTACTCTATCAGAGTCTGAATAAAATCATTATAGCTGCAGATTCCAATTGATCCACTATAGTTAACGACGCAGTACAAACTGACCCAGAATCCAGCGTCAAGCCACCATCGGCCCACCAGCAAAATGCAATTTATGCAGTTTATTTCAATCTGTTCATGACTGTTAAAGAAAAGAAAATGCTTCATAAGAGAAACAATTTTAATTGCATTTCGCTGGTGGGCCGATAGTGGCCCGATTTTAAAAGTCGTGTCACAAGTAGACTTGTCCAATTTTCTTACTAAACCAAAGCATGTCAAAAGTTAATTATGTTGGAATGATCCATTATTTGTAATACGAGAAGCATGTCGAACTTTCCCATGATAGTAAACCGTGTTCATATTATTGAGTCATGACATGAGATCTCCAACAATTTGGTATGTGCGAGCAGCAATCGTTCAGATCAGCCTGCGCATACCCGCAGTCTAATCAGGGTCTTAGCTAGTCACTTGAATAATCTATGGTCCTCAGGCTACTGACTGAATTCATTTGGAGTTTCTAAGCTTAACGGGATGCTGCACAGACTTGCCAGAGTCTATACTTGTTAAAATGGCACGGTGTTTGAAATCACGTGTCACGGCTCATGTCGTGATAAGATGCTGCGTTGTTTCGCTTCTTGTCTGGTTGGAAAATTTATTCTTCACCAAAACAAACACATAAAGGAGACGTTAGCCCTAGCTGCAATGAATGCTATTTTCAATGGTCGCATTTATGGGATTTATGATCTCGTTAAAACATATCTTTCAGCCCATTTCATTAAAGAATCCTGTCGTTAATGAGAAAAAACAGATCCTCTAGGAATTATAAATACTGTCAAAACTAACTAGAAGACAACACATTTGGTTTATTTCAATCTGTTCATGACTGTTAATAAAAAGAAAATTCTTCATAAGAGGAAACAATAGCAGCTATAGTTTCCTCTTGTGAAGCATTTTCTTTTCTGTTATTGCTTTTGTTTCCTCTTGTAGAGCATTTTATTTTCTGCTATGGCTAATATTTCACCTAGTGGGTCATTTTCTCTCCTGCTATTGTTTCTTCTTTTGAAATATTTGCTTTTCTGCTATTGCTATTGTTTCCTCTTGTGAAGTATTTTTATACCCCCGGTACGAAGTATATAGGGGGTATATAGTTTTTGCCTTTTCTGTAATTTTGTTTGTTTGTCTGTCGGTTTGTCTGTTTGTCTGTAAACTTTTTTTTTCTGTCAAAGATTTCTCAGCAACTGCTTGACTTAGGGCTCTGAAAATTGGTACTAAGGTTGAAAGTGATGAATTGTATTGTGTAGCAAAAAAAAACAGCCCCATATTGCTTATCAGTCCCTTTATTTGTTCATTTTTTTCTCTCCAGTGAAAATTTCTGTCACAGATAGATCAGCTCCTATTGGAGCCAGTGTTTTCAAATTTTGTGTACACCTTCAGGTAGGCAAAGTGTATTGTTTAATTGAAAATAAAAACACTAAAGCTCATTTTGTCTTCTTTTTTTTCATTTTTTCCTTTTTTTCCTTCTGTCGCTCTTATATAATACATATGAACATTTTTTTCTGTCAAAGATTTCTCAGCAACTACTCGACTTATGATTCTGAAATTCGGTACAAAGCTTGACAGTAATGAGTTGTATTGTGTAACAAAAACAGCCACATATTGCTTATCAGTCCCTTTATTAGTTCATTTTTCTTTCTCTCCAATGGAAATTTCCGTCACAGATTTCTCAGCTCCTATTGGAGCCAGTGTTTTCAAATTGTGTGTACACCTTCAGGTAGGCAAAGTGAATTGTGTAAATGAAAATAAAGGTGCTAATCCTTATGTTGCCTTTTTTTTAATTTTTATTTTTTTTCCTTCTGTCGCTCTTATATAATACATATGGGCATTTTTTCTGTCAAAGATTTCTCAGCAACTACTTGAGTTAGGATTCTGAAATTCGGTACGAAGCTTGATAGTGATGAGTTGTATTGTGTATCAGTTATTATTTGTTCCTTTTTTTCTCTCCAATGAAAACTTCTGTCACAGATTTACTTGGCTCCTATTGGAGCAAGTGTTTTCAAATTTAGTGTACACCTTCAGGTAGGCTAAGTGTGTTGTGTAAATGAAAATAAAGCTCATTTTGCCTTCTTTTTCAATTTGTCCTTCTGTCACTCCTTTATAACACATATGGGACATTTTTCGTCAGCTTTCTCAGCAACTATACTTGATTTAGGATTATGAAATTTTGTGTACACCTTCAGGTAGGCAAAGAGTATTGTGTAAATGAAAATAAAGATGCTAATCCTTATGTTGCCTTTTTTTTAATTTTTATTTTTTTCCTTCTGTCGCTCTTATATAATACATATGGGCATTTTTTCTGTCAAAGATTTCTCAGCAACTACTTGAGTTAGGATTCTGAAATTCGGTACAAAGCTTGATAGTGATGAGTAGTATTGTGTATCAGTCATTATTTGTTCCTTTTTCTTTCTCTCCAATGAAAATTTCTGTCACAGATTTACTTGGCTCCTGTTGGAGCAAGTGTTTTCAAATTGTGTGTACACCTTCAGGTAGGTTAAGTGTGTTGTGTAAATGAAAATAAAGCTCATTTTGCCTTCTTTTTCAATTTGTCCTTCTGTCACTCCTTTATAACACATATGGGACATTTTTCGTCAGCTTTCTCAGCAACTATACTTGATTTAGGATTATGAAATTTTGTGTACACCTTCAGGTAGGCAAAGAGTATTGTGTAAATGAAAATGAAGATGCTAATCCTCATTTTGCTTTCTTTTTTAAATTTTAAATTTTTCCTCCTGTCACTCCTATATAACACATTTGGACATTTTTCATCAAAGTTTTCTCAGAAACTACTTGATTGAGGATTATGAAATCTTTAACAATTTTGTCTTTCTCTGAAAGCATTATAACCTCTGATGGCTGCCGCCGGAGGTATATGAGCTTTGCTCCCTTCTTGTTCTTGTCTTTTCTGCCATTGTTTCCTCTTTTGGAGCATTTTATTTTCTGCTATTGTTTCCTCTTGTGGAACAGTTTATTTTCTGCTATTGTTCCCTTTGCGGATCATTTTTTTCACTCCGTGAAAATTATCTGCTTGCCACCACAAACATTCACAAAGTGAGAGATCCGAAGCACATAAAGGTGTTATGAAAGTTCATAGATATATAGGTCATTGAAAAAGAATTCAAGCTGGAAAATACATTTGCCATAAACCTGTCGTTATTTGTAACATTTCACAACTTTTGGCATCGTATTTAACATAAAATGACGTCTCAATAAAATTATGTTTATCATAGGTACTTTCTTTCAAACGTTCTGAAAAAAAACTTATACAATCTAAATTGTTTGACATTACGAGGAACTCGTATGCTTTTGGATGGTTGTTTTAGCCTTGATCCAAAGATTTATATAAAATGAATGCAATGCCATTGGAAGTTGTGAAATCAATCAGAAAAGATTCTGATCAATTAGGTCATTGCACGGCAATGGTTGTTCGTTGTACGCCCTCATTTTGCTACTTGAGCTAAAGAAAATCAATCGTGTACTTTTTTCGCAGACCATTGTTTTCCTGGCGAAGTATGTGATTAAATATATATTACATCTCAGCAAAAGTTTAGCACGGATTTTACTATCATGTCCGACTTCGAATAAACATGAAACATTTTATTTGATGTAATTAACAAATTTTGGGATCTTGCAATGTACGTTTTTTATGTCCGTCAGACAAAATGTATTCTGATTAGGCGTCAGTGGATTGTCGTTAAAACTGATGTCATGGGCATGTACAGGATACACGTCCACATCGAAAATTACAACTTTTTATTTTAACGTAAATCAAAAGGTACTTAATGATGAAAAACGTTAAGAACTTCAAAGATTGATACCCGTTTATACCACGTTTTACCGTTCCACTATGACGTTAAAATGCCATTTTTCCACTTCTTGATTTTTCAGCGATCTGAATCAAGCGGTAAAGTAATCTTTTTTATGCTAGAGTGACACAAACACCTGGAACGTTTCTTGGAAACGTTTTCTTTGCATACAGTTATCGCAGACATTTAGTCTCAACTGCAGGTTAACTAAATACCAAGGGACAATATTGTATAAACTTGCCTTGCCCTAAATTGTCGCTATTTCGGCATCCTCTTAAACACAAACAACTTTTTAAGTATGCCTACACAACGAAAACCGTACCGTTTTTTATTTGTAAATGTCATTATAACAACGACGTTAGTTACTTTCAAGACTCACAGGAACTAGTCACAGACTCTTAGAATAGAAAAACTAGGCCTATATTTACTTTTATAGAGAAGGACTGTAACGGTTGTTGTGGGGGTAACCTATATGACTAATCAAAACAATCGGAAAACTCAACTTATATGAACAAACTTATAGTTTCCTGGCTTCAAGAGAAAATAATCTGTCTAGCGATACCAACCTTTTGTTCTTTCGTTGAGTAAGTCCCATGAAATAATCAAGAACAGCACGGATATTAGAGTCTTTTTGAAACTCGTTCATTTGCACTTTCCTCTGGAGATGGTAAAAACACAGTTCAATCGATCTTTTCTGACTTTCATCAAAGAGATGCCGATTCAAAGTGATAAGTCCTGGTTTTCAAAAGTTTTTTTCTAAATGCAATCACCAAGTTCTTGAGAATTTATTCCAAATGAAAGCCAAACGGCGACTTTTTACAAAAATTACGCCAACCTTTTTCTATCCGACCTCCATGTTTTTCGGAAATCCCATTCACTATAGTCCTGTGACGTTATCGAAATGGTATGATTTTGCGATTTTATATCAAGGGAAGTAATGCAATCTATTGAGTGTAATGATGTAAACTGAAGCACTCCGAAAATGCACCACGTCAATATGGGGATTTTCCTAACGGATTTTACCTTTTCCAAGTGACGTATTTGTAACCTCGGCTTAGCATTAACCAATCAGTGATCGCGAAATTTTCAGAGCTGAACTTTTGCAAACATGGAGTGCAGGTAGAAAAGGTCGGCGTAATTTCTTTAAAAAAGTCGCCGATTGGCTTTCATTTGGAATAAATTCTCAAGATTTTGACGACTGCGTGTAGAAAAAAGTTATTGAAAACCAGGACTTACCACATTTAGCGGCATCTCATCGTTCGAAATCAGAAAAAAACTGTGTTTTTAACAGTCTCCAGAGGAAAGTGCAAACGAACGAGTTTCAAGCAGACGCTAAAATCCGAGCTGTTCTTGGTTATTTCATGGGACTTATTGAACGTAGGAACAAACGGTTGGTATCGTTAGACAGGCTAGTTTCTCTTGAACCCGTAGCACTAAAGTTTTGCTTAAAAAGTTGAGTTTTCGGGCTGTTTTGATGAGTCTAAGAGGGTACCCTAACAACTTGCGTTACAGTCCTTGTCTATGTTTACAGATACACACGCCTAATTTTTCATAAAAAAGTTTGTGACAAGTTCCTGTGTCAAGACTCAACTGTTGCTTTAAATGCTCAATGGAGATGATCTTTATTTCTTTCAGAATGGCGGATTCGACTTGGCTTGAAAACAAAAGACTATATAAGCCAATACTGTATCAATTTTGTATTGCTAACAATGAAGTTGAAACACGTTTTAGACCCCTCTCTTGTTTAAAGCAATGGACGAAGCAGTAGAAATCAAATCAAATGACACCAATTGTTTCCCCAACTTCATCACATAGCAAACCATCATTTCAGCCGATATTTTATAACTATAAATCAATTGTTCAAATAAGAATCAATCTTCGTCCGTGTAAAGCTTTTGTTGAGCAGTATATATATCATTTCAATAACGCTCACTGTATATATAGAAGAGCAATGCTATATTTGATGCAATGTTATTCAAATAGTAGGGGAGCCAGAGATCCAAAAATTGGAAAAAAGTGGCCGGAAAGTAGCAGAATTTTAGACTATATCCTCAGTTAGTATGGTGTTTCAGAAGTGTGAAAACAGATGTTGCACAAATTTTAAGTCTTGCAAAAGATGTTTATATATGGGGTAACCATAGCTACCCTCATGCAGGCTTCATGTAGTTGGCTATTCGCTACATTACTGAAAAGAAAAGTTATTTAGACCAGATAGGTCACATTTCCTACTATCTGCACATTGCTTTATAGTAACTTAATGAAAAGCACCAAACTTACAATAACTTTAAATGACTTACGCTTACATAATTGTTATATACGTTACTTACATTCAAATATATTACTATTGTTTACTTGGCCATGGGCTGCCAAAAGACTTGTGGAGGAAGATTTTTGAACATTAAGATTTTCTTAGCTACTTTGTAAATTATAAAATGCTTGTTAGCTTTTGATGAGCATGTGCATTTATCATGCAATAGCCAAGTCTTATATGTTACCATTAGATAATAAGGAAACTCCTAGTATAGTGTTATTATCATTTGCATCTTTTTCTTACATATCTTTATGATTGATATTTTAATTAGATGCAGCTTAATAGCAGAATAATAATATTAGTTTAGGCACCTGGAAGTTCTGTTATATACGTTACTTTCTTTCAAAACAATATGTTTGTGCAATGTTATGTGTATATGCGTTCAAACATCTAGTAGGTGAAAATGAAATTGACTGCAATCTTAGTGCTCAAAATTAGATTGTAAATATTGTATTTTAAACATATAATATGAATGAGATGCAACATCAACAAAATTCTAGTTGGTTTAAAGGGAACACTTGAAAATAAAGCACATAAATGCCATTAAGTGTATGTTTTAGGAATCATGTTAATAGGATAATTGATACCTATTTATTATTCATATCTAAATTGTTTCAAAAAGTTTAAATGATTCTTTAAAATCTGTGCCACTACCACGTATTTGCTTCTTTTTACGCATTAAATGACATTAAATGACATAAACAAGACTTTTCTTTCACCGTCAACAGCTCAATGAATAAGTAAAAAGCACGCAGTAACATAGTCAGATCCATCACACATTGTAAAAGCCATCAAATATATGCCTTTATAAACAGTTATTCGTTACAGCAGCTATATTTAAAACAATAAGGCACAAAATGTACCTTAAAACTCTAAAAATGTAAGATACTCCAAGCAGAAGTCCAAATCAAGGAGCGGAACATTAAAGATACCTTTATCGGTGTCATATGAAACAAAACTGAAGTTTGTGGAAATCGTGATGTTTTCTGTCTCTGATTTAGCCCACCCATTAGCTATCCTTGGGGTTATAATATTTTAGTATCTACAGCGTGTCCACTTTGAAAACAGAGTATTATTTATGTTGGTAACGTATATAACAAAAATACATAGATCATTATTTTAATCATTGTGTTGCCTGGTTCTACACGTTTGGGAAGCAATGAAACAGGACAGCATTTATTCTAAATTACCATTTTAATACTTTAGAAACAGACACATGTCAGTTAATAAGTTGGAAAAGCTCCACTGCATTGTTAGTATTGATTAGACTTCGATAATCAGGACCTTGAGCAAACAACTTTCTAGAATAGGCCTTGATTGGTCATATATTCCAGAATGTTTGCAGACGTTTGCTTTTTAGCTATATAGCTTATCAGCATACGTGATAGAATCTGCTTTAATGCTTGTTTAATTCAGCAGGACACTATTAATTTTTTACACTCACAATAAGTAATCATTTCAACTGTCATTCAGTCCTTAAAACTAAGTAATTAATACCCATAAAACATGTACCAACTTGTTAAACGATGCTATATTTATGGTATATTGATAGTTTATGTAATAGAAACAAAACCCATACTTATGCTACTTTCAAAGATTACTTTCAGATAGTATACTCAACAAATGCTATGCTGTATCATACGTACATATAGTGCAATAGGCAATAGAGACAATGTTATCACTATCTGAGATGTACCATGATACTTTTACAAATAGATATACAATTTCCTATGCAGACGATTGATAAAAAAAAGAGCCGCAGACAAATTAAACATGCATACATACTATTTGTTAAGTTTATGCATACTTTCTTAGCATAACATGTAAATCTTTTATTTGTGTAAGTAATGATACTAACTATTGTACCTTCTCTATTGTCCATATAATTATTATTTTATTAGCACAGTAGATAAATTACTGTATGCCTTTTTGTCTCTATACCCTGATGTGTTAACAACTCATCTATTATTTAACGCACATAAAAGGAATCAACTGACATGATTCCTGCAACAGTTTGTTTAAAATGTGTTCCAATAACTGCTATGGTATTATGATAGAACTTAACATCAGCTATATAAGCACTAATTGCTAAAACTAAGTTTGATCTTATGACTGCTATTTTTACTCTAAGATATTGCTATTCCTATCAACATTCTGATTAATGGTAATAATCTTTTAAACGGTAATTTTAATGCGTCGTAGTTAAATTTGGCTTAAACATTTTCTCTCTGTTGAAATTTTATAAAGTAAATTTGGTATCGTAAATTACAACTGAAGAAATCTAGATTCCTTGGATATGATCACTGCCTTGCCATGTAAAACCCATCCTTAGGGACGATTTCCCCAATTTCAACGGCAATAATTCATTCTGAATAAACATTCAGTTTTAAAGCTTGCATTGCTTTGACAAATGATAGTAGTGTTAAATCAAACAATGAAAGCCATGTTAAAAAATGAGCTGAAATTAAAGTTCATAACTAGAATAAATTTAAAAGTCACCTTTTGAGTTTTGATATATGCTTAAATAGATGTGGCTCAAACCATTTGCATAACAGAGCCATTCTCTTAAAGAATAATTGATAACAAACACTTATGTTTCCTTACATTTAATGTAACGTAAACAACATTTTATTTTATATATTCATAAAGAAATGATGCTGTCTAGATTGCCAGCAAACGTCTGCTTTCTATAAGTGAACATGACTAGGAACTGTCACAATCACAGACTCCTCACTGACGCTCTGCTCCTTTGGGAAGAGACAGGGAACACAGATATTTACAATTTAATTAAAGTGAAACAACCAGCTCTCTTCCTTGTCAAGTTGATTGCCGAACTAGTAACAAATTAGAATACGAAGGCCCGATACAAAACTCTTACAACCAATAGGAACAACAACAAACAAAGTTTCCAACATCCACGCATCATTTCAGAATGTATTAGATATTTTATCATAAATGAATCTGATTTGATAGAACTGATATGTTATTTACTATTTTATATATTGTGATGAGTGTGAACAGGTGCGACACAAAGCTTTGGCTGCTTCTAAATAGCTTATTAGATTGTTTTGTTCAAATAAAAGAAAAAATGTGCAAATATATAAATTTGTTTTAGGTTTTCAGGCTCAGTTGAAAATGGAAAACGGTCGAGACAAATATATAATCATGACATAGAATTCGTTTATTTATAGTTATATATGTTACTTTAGCAAATTTGACTTAACAAGCTTAAGGGAATGTATCCTAGTTGAGATGTTGCATCAGACTTATCATTTTATTAGTTTATAAATTGCATAACATAACATAGATAATTAGCAAACAATGTGTTTTGTTTTTTAAGTCAAGAAGTATACCATTTCTTAAAAGAAAAATTTACAACCATATACACAGTCTCCTAATTAGTACTGATAACTTCTTCTTTTGGAACAAATGCCCTTTTTATGCCCCTCCCCCTTTTTAATGAAATAAACTTTCCAGTGATGTATAAGTTAAGCTATTAAGCAATATTTGTTTGTCTTCAACTTTGTTTTATATGTTACATATTGAAAATCGAGCAACAAAATGATGTTTTACCTCAAAAATGTTGTTAAGTATTACTCTTAAGTAGGCGACATAAAAACAATTATCATAAGGTGTTTAAAAGCTAACAGAAAAAAAATTGCATGCTTATTTTCAATCATAAGAGGTTCTAAACGTATATAAAATTTATCTATGGTCTTCTAATTAAATAGCTTATAACTGACAAAGTATTTATGTTAGAATGTATCTGTTTGCAGTTTTGAAATGGTCAGTTAACGCTCTTTTAAATACATGTTATCCTGAAGTTAAACACATATTGAAAATTTTGTCAAATGAAACTTTTTAAAAAAATATCAATAATTTTAAGGGTATAGTTGAAAATGTAACGTAAATAACATTATAATGGACCCAAACAACCTTAATAAACATCAATAAGTGTCGAAAATAGCATGTTCTTACAGATTGCATAAATATTTTGCTCATTTAAACATTTCAACTTCTACCTAAATAGACTTAATTACATATTTTTGTTTTTAAGAAAATGAGGGGTAACGTATTAAACACACTGTTACAGGTATGTTTGCAAGACTTAAATTAAGTGCAATATCTGGTTTCATACTGCCTATACTATGTACTAAAGGATAAAACAAGTGAAAATTCTGCTAAAAAGGGGGCATACCTAAATGCTTATTTTTGACATTTTTGAACACTGGCTCCTCTACTAAAATGCATGTAACAGGAAAACAATTTTATTGCGGTACGAGTTTTCTTAGCTAGAGTAGATGAAAACCACTATAGTCGAACCCAAGTGGTCACGGCCATAGAAAAGCACATGTTAGCCACACACAGATGGATGCTCTAGGAATGAGCCGTCGTTAAATAAGTGAGTGATTATAATCCGGAAATACCACAAACACACACACACTACAGAAGAGGCTACATATACTCAAAATCGCAAGTGTGTACACATTTGGACCAAATATATGGAAAAATTCTATCAGAGTTCTGATGGATTCATGTTTTTACGTGTAGAAAACGGGTGCGTAGGAGCAATATCAATCTCCCTAAATACAATTTTGACATAATTTGTGATGCAATTGCCATGGACCCCTTTGAGATTGTTTCACCAAAATGAATGAGGGCCTGGCTATAATCTTCCGTTACCAAGAGTGTGCTTATCTTGGGACTCAGCGCGGGCCCTGGTGAGACGCCACGTTTTGCGGCGTCTCATCTGGGTCTACGTTGTTTGTATATGTTCCCTTTATAATGCACTCAGCCTGTTCCACAAATGATTGCTTTGAATTTTAGGCTAGCTACTTCCCTGCCACGGCACTGTTAGGAAGAGCCACAGAACACTAACAGTAACGTGAAATCAATGATCCAATCAAAATAAAGCAAACACCTCTCTCAGGTCTCAGAAGATAACAAAGCCTCTAACCGCAACCTGAACACAGACTGCTGCTCAATGACCATGATATAGCCCCTCCCTACTAGTTGTTCCGCCTGAATAAATTTGAGAAAGTATCACCCCCCCATTCGACTCTCTTGAAATTATTCCCCTGATCACTACAAAACGGGTTGACATGACCGGCTGCAGAAGAGCCTTCAAAATAACAATATATAACAATCCATTCTGAGTGTCTGCGATAAAATTAGATAAAATCTCCGAGGCCAACGAAATCGACAGTCCCACTAAAGCAACTTAGAAGTCAAAGCTTCATTTCCACAGTTAAAGGCTCTAAAGTTTGAATACAAATTCGCGAAACGAAAAAGTTTTGAAACATATACACAATAATATTATACCACCTTTACCAACGTAAGCATGAAATATCTCGTGATGTGCAAGGTCTACACTGGTGTGGGTGGTATAAAATAGTTATACCATGTTTGTCCACCTGTACGTAAGATAATCCACTCGCTAAAGCTCGTGGATTATCTCCACGTACAGGCGGACAACCCATGGTATAACTATTACTTAAGAGCCAGGAACACCTTCACTCAGACAAGATATATTACCAAAATAGCTAGTTTATCGATAATAAGTACATTGTTATATACCATGGGTTTGACGTCACTTTGACTTAACGACGGCGGCGTTTGGCGACCATATGCCAGACAATGGCTATCAAGTGCATCATTTACGCTCTTACACGATAATAAATCTTTTCCACCGTCTAAAAGTGAACGAAGTTCGCATCAAACAAGAGAAATAAAGCAAGCATCAAACAAGAGGAATAAAGCAAACCCTCTACACCCCAGCTTAATGATCATTGATTGATCAGACCACAAGACAAGGCGGCTTAGAGAGTAGAAAAAAACAATAAGACAAACGAGAGAAAGCTCAGATTATGTGAATCATCTGCTGGAGTTGCAAACTTAAGTAAGAAGGCAAAGATCAGGGTTCGATACAATCAAGTACCACACCTGACCCAGGACACCACATGGGTAAGTGACAAAAACACAAGAAAATATAACACACAAGACAGTCAAGGGGTCAGCCCTTACCCAGCAGGTGGCCTAAACGAACAGACAATAAAGCATGACAAACACCTAACATAAATAACAAAAAGGATCAACAAAAGAAGCAAGCCTGGGAACGGTCAGTATATTTTTACTGGAGGGCTTTAACTAGTTTTATGGCACCAACCGCACCCTTATTTCTTATGTGGATAAGTCGTATTATATTATGTAAATGTGAACATGTTGTCTAGATGGCGCAGTAATCATGTAGTTGTTTTTCATTGTTTGCTGTCAATCGCTTTGTATGTGGGCGTTCGTTGTGTAGTTCTTAGTATCATTTCTAGGATTACAATATAAAAATCTATCATGCGTGTGAGGGTAGGATAGAAAAATCCGTCCCGAGGATCGCCGTTTGGTATCAAGAGGCTTGCCGAGTGATGACAAACAGTGATCCCGAAGGACGGATTTTTCTATCCTATCCTCACACGAATAATATATCATTCTTCTTGCTCACCGCTGTTTTTTTTATATTTAAAATAAGCTTCCTGTCGCTGAATACGCTAAGATGCAATTGCACTTGATGACGTCACTTAAACATAACAATGACGTCACTTGACGACCATGTGTGTGAGCTCCAATACAACCAATGCAAATAGCCCTCATGTGACAGTCTGGGTAAGATAGCCTGGATATGATAAGATTTTCAATCCCAGGTAAAATCTCAGATATCCTTATCCGGTGTGCAAGAATAATCGTTCTGAGGGAGACAGAACTGATTGCTTTACTTTAATTGCTGCTATGTGGTTGTCAGCGTTCTGTGTCTCGTCCTCGTAATAAGTATGTGGTATGTCATTGTTGCATTTCCTTACCATATACATTTGTTTTTTGTCTGACCATTTATGTAGTTAAATATTTCCTTCTTTATTTGGAATGATGTAGTCGACTTCTGGTGTACTTAGCCAATACTTGCAAGAATTAAATGTTAACATGTTCCAAGAATGAACATCTAATATAGTAAATGAGTATGATCAGGAAATACCACAATCACAAACCGCAGACAACTGTTTAGGGACCAGACACAGTATACACTGTTTACTAAAGCAAAATCGATCTTCAGAGAAAGAAATGTAATATGTTTTTGGAAATTATATCATGTGATCCCTCAATATATACAATCGACCATCCTGACTTAAGCCCCCCCCCCCCCCGGTGGCTTAGGCTGCTGTCCGTTCTAAGGCGGTGGTTCTGTTGTTGTTGACTTTTTGTTTATTGTTACTCCCATTGTGGGAGTAATTGTTCTATGTTTTGTTGTATGTTACTTTATGTCCATTCTAGTATTGCAACCATCTTGATGGGGAAGAGAGAGCTGATTGCTTTGCTTAATTTGTCTTCCTGGTGTCTCGTGATGGTTGGGCGGCTCTTCATCGGGGTGCCACGGGGTTGTCTGCGGTTTGTGATTCTGGTATTTCCTGATCATACTCACTATTTTTACCCGTACACATGTTAAACTTTATGGGAATTTCATAGGGTTAATATGCAAGTTCTAGTTCCAGTTGTCGGTTACTGTCGTCACGAGGATATGTACAAAATATGAAACCTGTGAAAAATTGGACATGTGTCAGGACTTTAGTTAACAGTTTGCAACAGGAAAACATATTTTCTTATTTCTCAACCGAAACATATGCTCTGGGTACTCAAAAGAACCGTCTCAATGAGACGGTTCTTTTGAGCACCCAAAACATATGCTACAAACTATGGGTAAGAAGATATTAACAATTTTGCGCTGATTTTTTTTGTTTATCTAAACCTGTGCTGTTTTATTTTTTGTGCATTTCACGCAGTTTTATACCTTGAGCAATGATACAATGTACATATTATGTGTTTCATTTCTGACTTTCTGACCTTTCCAAGGCGGTACTTCTTTTGTGGACCATTTATGAATTTTCTGTCTTGTGTTTGTTATGCCTTTGTGTGCGTCTGTTAATTTGTGTCTTGCTCGGAAAGAGCTGACCTCTTGGCTTGTGTCCTGGTCCACATAAGAATCAAGGGTGAGGTTGACGCTGTGAAACTGGTTTAAGCCCTCCAGTAATTATTTTACTGACCGTTCCAAAGCGGTACTTCTTGTGTGGATCTTTTATATCTTTTTTCTGTGTTGTGTTTACTATGCCTTTGTGCGCGTCTGTTTATTTGTGCCTTGTGGTCATCTGCTCGGAAAGGGCTGACCTCTTTGCTCTCGTTTGTGGTGTCTAACTGTGAGTTTGTCACTTCCCTATTGTTATCTTGTGTCAGGTGTGGTGCTTGATTGTATCGATTACTGATCTTTGCACCCTTACTTACTTGTCAAATAATCGAAAATATCATTCGTTTCAATTTTCACGTTAACAGGAAATGGCCACTCTTAAAATGGAGTTGGGGAATAACTATCATATCTCTGGGATTATACATTACTTTTGTAGAATAGGTTTTTGTTACAGGGGTGAGCAGAAGGTTGTTATCAACGTTTGACAGATGATTTAGATGTCTAGTTGTCAGCAAAACACAGTATTATATTTTAGAAATGCACACTAAGACATTAAATTGCTATCAGCAAAAAGAAATCAGTATAAATAATAGCTTATGTGTCTTCTGTACTTTGCACCCAAACTTACTAATGTTGAAAGATACCCATAAATAGATACGTTCGGACTTCTCCGACTGTTCTAATTAGTGCGAATATGGTATTTTCTATAGACATAAATCTCCTCAACAGGTTGTATCTGTACTTTATATGCATACAGTCTGGGGAGTTGTTTTAATCACAGAAACGTGTCGTATTTTACAAGATTGAACAGCTTTATCCCATTAGACAAAATAATTGGATTGTGGAAATTTGACCGGCGGCTATTTAGATTGACAAATGGTCGTGCAACTTGAAATTGTCTGATGGGCATTAATTCTCTAGCATTAAGGCTAGCCCAGAGGTTCGATTAGAAACTATAAGCGGGTGTGTTTTCTGTTTCTGAAATAGTGATCAATATGAGCCGTGACATGTGATTTACAACAATGTGACAATTTGACAAGTGTAGACTTAGATGAGCCCTTTAAGCTTAGAAACTTGGAATGGTGTTCAGTCAGTAGCTTTAGACTCATAGAATATTCAAGCGACAAGCCAATGCTCTGATCAGACTGCGCGTATGCGAGTCATAATTTATTTTCTTCAAAATTTGGTTTTGAAAATTTGAAAAAAATAAACTTGGCTCTCGTTTGTGGTGTCTAGCTGTGAGCTTGTCACTTTCCCTTTGGTAACCTGGGTCAGGTTTCGTACTTAATTGTATCGATTTCGGATCTTTGCACCCTTACTTACTTTGTATTGAACAAAAAACACTGACGCCTATTGAGAAAACAACAACACAGATAAATCAATTAATATGTTTTATCACATGACGTCGCGTCTGGGAGTGACATAACGCTATGCATTAAAATCTGTAAACCACTAGTGGTTTATAGATTTACCAGAAAACGTTATCATACTAGAGAACCTCTGTACTCGAAAAGTGCAGTCATCGCGCGGTGTTCGCAGTCGACGAGTGCACAAAATATACTATTTTGGTTTACTGTGATCCATTCTATGAGCCAGTACTTTACAGCTTTTAATTTTCACGATGTTTTTCCATTTGGAATTATTGCTTAGGTATTGTAGTCCATTCTGGCCCAATAAGAGCCTTTAAATTTTAAAACCAGCAGTGTACCAGTCAGTTTCTGGCTAGTCAATTGGATTTTATGTGTCTGAAATGTGTTCAATGACTAATAAGTGTGCTATTAAAGTCATCAATTATCATGTTATCAAGCGTGATTCTCTTAAATTCGATACGCAACATGACCATGTTCTAAAAAAATGGAAATTCTGACCTATTGACCCCATCCCCAGGTTCTTGGGAGGCTAGTGGGTCTGCAGGCAAAATATTTGGTACCGTGTTGCTGCAATTGTGACTCTCTTGAATTGATATGCAACATGACCAAGTTTTGAAAAAGTAGAATTTTGACCTATTGTCCCCATCACGAGGGTTGGGGAGGTCTACGGGAAAAATATTTTCTACCATGTTGCTGCATTAGCATGCAACATGACCATGTTCTGAAAAAAATGTGTTTAGACCTTTTGACCCAAGGGTTAGGGTTGGGGGTAAGGAGTTGGGTTGGGGTCTGGGAACAAAATATTTGCTACCATGCTTCTGCATTTATAATTCCCTTTTATTTGATATGCAACATGGCATTGTTCTGAAAAAGTTTAATTTCGACCTTTTGACCCCACCCCCTAAGTGCGCCCAGTGGGTGAGACACAGGCCTTGGATCCGAAATTATACTGAACTACTAAAGAAACCTGACACTTTTTACTTGCTTCAAACTCGTAAATAACAAATTATGGAGCTAAGCTGATATGCTTATTTTAATAACAAGACATTAGAAAGTATTCTTCGAAAAAATATATTTATCAAATATAGAACATGACGTAACGACGTCAAAAACACCGTTTTTATCACTTTTGCCTCGGGAATGTATGTCTAGTTATTTTTTTGAAAACTTTTTTCATGTATGCAATGCCAATACCAGTACAGACAAAAGTGCATTTTAAAAATTTGCAATTTCTTTCTGTGACCTATGATATGTGGTTTTTAAAATTTGCTTTTGACGTTGTCTAAACGGCAGTGTTTTATTCTTTGTTTAAGCAATTTCTAGGAACTGAAATGACTTGGAGTCGATCAATCATTGTAAGATAATGTATTTTCAAAAAACAGAACTTATGTTTCGTGTCACGTTAAATGGTAAAAGCGGAACAAACCAAGTTTATCGTCAATTAAGAACAACAACGTGAACTATGGAAAATAACTGTTTTTTCTTTGTCAACGTATGACACCGTTTAGTACGTGCTGTCTACTTTGTTATAGTGCGAATTGGCTACACTTTACTTTAATCGCGTATGAATTTAAAGCTTTGCAGTATACACATATCAGCATGTCATTGTAACGCTTGACGTCGCTGAATGGACGTAGGTGGCAGCTACGGAGTTCAAAAGGACTGAATTATTGTCAAAATGCATTCCAAACATCATACAAAGTGAAAAATGCTGATAAAGTGGCAATGCTTTTTAAAGCTCATAAAACGCCGAAAACGAAAAAAAAATGACGTTAAGAAAATGAAAATAGGATTATGGGTTAAACAGTGCTTGGATGCTTTATTTGAATGCCAAGAACATGTCAATGAAATAACAAAGAATCACACTAAAGCGGTTTCTGGTGAATTTTGCGTGATTTCTGTGGTCTTGCGAAAAATTGATTTTAGGGGTTACGTGACATTTTGATAGCTGACGTATGAAATTAGCTCATCTTTTCAAATCATCTCAGTGCATCTTAGTCTACTTTTGTTCAGCTTTATGCAATGGAAAGACAAGTGTGCATCCTATTCATTTACTACCAAAAATTGACACACAGTATGTGTCAGGTTTCTTTAGTAGTTAAGTATACATTTGATATGTTTCATATTTACTGTACCTCTGTCTGCATGCGAAATTTATTGCGAATTTAAATTTTACGACCTTTGACCCCACTTATGGGGTCAGGGGGTGGGGTAAAACTTTAATCACTGCCATGCTTATCTACATGGCCATGGTAATCATTGCCTACAGTGAGAAGTTGTCAGATATTATAATTTTTGAGAAATGTAAAGTTTATTCCACCAAAATAAAAGCCAATAGAGCTTTCAAGCATTAGCCTAAACCTACGTCAAAAAGGGGTCATATAAAACGGAAATGAAGTATTCAACATGCAAGCACAAATTCTGCCCTTTTACGCACTTTCGACTCCAGGGTGGAGTCAAAAGTTAAAAAACAATTCTGAAGGTGGCCATGTTGCATATGAAATTAAAAAGGAAAAAAGTGCAGGACAATATACAAGTAAATATTTGACCTTATGCACATCCCTGACCATTTGTGTTCGGTAAAAATGTCAGAGATTGAACTGGTGCAGATAAGCATATTTTAATCAAACTTAGCGACTTGATAGGCTTTGGTTATGATGTAAGTGATATCCAAGATGGACTTAATTAGGTGTTGAAGAATTGGGATTTATATTTTATGTTAAACATGGGCTCTCTTGTCCAAATGAATATTAATGTATTCTCATATAATTTTGAATCATAATGTCGGCAAAGAGTGAGTAAACCCACACTTTACACATGCTTGACATATGTTATCATTAGTATGTTATTCTGATCAGAAAATAACACAATCACACACTGCCGACCTAACCATCATATCGTGAAGAAGAGGCACTGAACACTAACACATAGGAAGACAATATAAGTAATGAACCAGTGTATGAGATTTCCAACAATGTGGTATGTGCGACTGCATACGCGCAGTCTGATCAGAGCCTTTGCTAGTCGCTTGAATATTCTATGAGTGTTAAGCTACTGACTGAACGACATTGAGTTTCTAAGCTTAAAAGGAGGCTGCACAGTCTCATCTGAGTCTCCATTTGTCAAAATGCCACATTGTTGGAAATCACATGTCGCGGCTTGTATAGTTCCTCGTCAAGATGATTTCAAAACCAGAAAGGACACTTAGTAAAATAACAAAACAAAGACCAAACATAGAACTTCCAAAACCAAATGGGAGGAACATTTAGGGGATAACTGTATTCAAACTTTTCATTTGGGGAGGTATATCGTCGGATATACTGTCGGAAATTTAGCTTTACGGCGACGCGTAAGCGGAGCCGTAAAACGTGATTTCCGAACGTATATCCGACGATATACTTCCCAAAATGAAAATTTTAAATATGGTAATCCCCTACTAATGCACTATTATATTTTTCCCTTAAAAAGACAGTTAAAACGTACCTTGTCGCGCCTATACGTCCAGCGGCTGCCAGCTGCATAAAACCGCTTGCCAGCTGCATATACTCACTTGTCAACCAATGAAAAGCGACGTTACGTAATAACGTCGGGTTTCCGACAGTATATCGCAGGATATACTGTCGCAAATTTATGACGTTATCCAATCAGACGTCGTGTTGCATTTGCAAGTGCATTAGACTAAAGGATGAATCAACAACAACAGAACCTTAGAAGAGACAGCAGCCAAATTTATAAGCCATCGGGAGGCTTGAATGCGTTTTACTGGCGTCAAACCTTCGCCCTAGATTTTGTTGTTGTTATTACACAAAAATGGTATAGCTTGCAAGATGTTAAATTATAAATATTTCGTTATCTTCTTGATACCATTTGTTTACTATATTCATTTGTTTCTTTACAATTGTAAACATAAATGTAGCTTATTCAGTAGTACACAACTTTGATTCTAAATGTATTCTTTCTCTTACGTATATGTGGCGTTCGCCCGATGTATTGTTTAAGTTCTTTTTACAGGTGTCTGATAGTAAACTACTTTATTCAGAAAATAGATACGGAGGATTTTTGCAATATTTAATTGTTGTTTCATAAATCTTGAGAGGGAAATAGTTGACATCGTTGTGTCCATTCGATATTGGTCCAATGGTATCATGTGGACACCCACATTTCCGTCCCCTTCCAACGTGGGACCAACGTATCATTGCTAGATATAGATTCGCTTGTTAGGTCTCATATGTAGCAACCAACTGCCTGCATAGATAAACTATTACATACAATATAACAGCACAACAACAGATACGAAACAGTGTTGTATCAGTATGCCTTAACCTGTCATTATCATTTTTTAGTTCAGCAACAGCATCAATGTCTCTCTTGAACAGTTTTATCATTTCTTTCTTAATACATATTTCTTTGTTTAATTTTATAGCATCTGCCTTGTTCCTCTCCTTCTCAGCTTGAAGCTCTGAAATTTCATCATTTTGGCGAATGGATGTTGCTTGTAGATTATAATTGTCTTCTTGTAGAATTAAAAGTTCATTTTTAATGTTTTGACATACTTGTTCTGCTGATACCAGCATTTTTCGTAGTTCATAGATCGTTGCCCGTAAGTGTGTAACTCTATCATCTAAGTTTTGATTAATTCCCAATAGCAGTAGAATTTCCTTTGATTGGATCTTATCCCTTGACGTGAGCACCCTTAGTTCATTCCTCAAGATTTTGTTTTTGTCGCATATATTTTTCAAATTTCTGGCTATATTCTCATTGTCAAGTTCTAAATTGTGTAATTGTGCTTCTATTTCAATGTTTGCATTGTTCAGTTCAGAATTTTTTCCATCTTGTCTTACTTTCACATCGATCAGTGCGTTTATGTCTTCAGTTAAGCACTTGATATCACGTTGTGCTTCTGTATAGTTCTGTTCAATTAATTTCAATTGATTGATAACATTATCTTTTTCTTTTCGTTCAGATTCCATTTTCCTTTGTAACTTATTGATATGTGCATCACATTTAGCTATTTTATCCGATAAATGTTGTACCTCAATTTTTTTGTCAGTTAATTGTTTATTTAAAGCTGCAACTTCTGTTTTTAAATTTCCAATATGAGAGTCTCTTTCTCCAATTGCAGTGACTGTTGCTTCATTTTCTAACTTGCTTTTCTGCAGATCACTATTTTTTTTCTTGATTTCATTTTGCATATCCTCAATTGTTCTATCTTGTTGTTTAATATGATTGTTAAGTTCTGTGTTTGTTGATTTTAACTCTTGCAATTCATTCTCCAGTTCAATAATTCGAGCATCACATATACTAGTTTTAGAAGCTGCTGTTTCCGCATCTTCTTTCAATGTTTTTAATTCAGCTTTTAGATCATTGTTTTCTCTTACAAGGCCCCTCGAAATTTCTTTCACAGCCTCATATTTTTCTTCATCTGTTTCATACTGTTCAGTTGCTTCGTCAAAAACATCTGGTTCGTTGTCTGTTCTATCTCTTTTATATTTTTGTCTGATTTCATTCAACTGATGTTGAGATACATTCAACTCTGTTCTGGTCATCTCTGTGAAAGGTTGTAGTCTTCCCTTTAGGTCCCTGTTCCTAGATGCAAACGCATTTAATTTCTTGAACGTTGATTCCAGCTACAAAATATAGAACAAGTGGTATTAGTTAAGGATTAAATCTACATCCATTTGATAAAACTGAAATCTTGAGCGAATACCAAAAGTAAGTAATGGTGCAAAGATCAGGAATCGATACAATCAAGTACCACACCTGACCCAGGATACCAATGGGAAAGTGACAAACTCACAGAAGACACCACAAACGAGAGCCAAGAGGTCAGCCCTTTCCCAGCAGGTGACCACAAAGCACATATAAACAGACGTGCACAAAACATAGCAAACACAAGACAGAACAAAAACATAAAAGATCCACAAAAGAAGTACCGCCTTGGAACGGTCAGTAAAATATTTTACTGGAGGGCTTAAACTGGTTTAACGGCGCCAACCTCACCCTTAATTCAGATGTGGATCAAGACACATAGATATTTGGTTTGCATGAAAGACCCCTAACTTATCAATGCATCATCTCCTAAAGCATATAAATCGAGATATAACAAGGAGATAAAGCAAGGATAAGGACTCAACAGTAAATTAAACTGAATACCGGAGCAAAAGAAATCCAACAGGTAAACCCCGGTGGGCCCGACAAACAGCCAAAGCATCAGGCCCCTACCATCTCATCAATAGATAAGTCTTTAAGTCGGAACCATCATAGAGTCTGAAGTCCGACCCACCGGCGTGCAATTAAAGAGGAAAGCAAAGTTGCCAACCGTGATTGGGTTGACTACCAAGCATGCAGTCTGTTGCAATACATTAATGTTATAGCCAATCTTTTTATAATGGGAAATTATTTCAATGAACTGCGCTGAAAAATTATTAGAGCCAACAATCCTCTTCAACTTATACACCAATTCACCATAGAAATCAGGTTCCAAAAGTCCTTGGCGCAAGAGAGATTTAAGTCCAACTTGGAATTTAGAAATCAAATCATAGTATCGTCTATAAAATTTTGAAAATGTTTTGTGAAGTTTATGATACCGATAGCCTTGTTTAAGAAGTTTCTGAGTTAACAATTTATTGCGAGTGTTGAAGTCAGCAACATAGCTAGATGCTCTAGCAAAACGAATGAGTTGAGAGATATAGACTCCATAGGATGTAGAACGAGGAACATCACCATCTAAAAACGGGAAATTGACAATTTCAAAATCAAAGTCGTCACGTTTATCATAAATTTTGGTAGAAACAATATCATTAGAAATTGACAAATGCAAGTCTAAAAAAGCGGCTTTGGTATCAGAGGCATTGGCTTTATTAAGTTGGAGCTCTGAAGGGTATATTTGACTAACCATATTGTCCTCCAAAATGAAGCTGATACGTTATGTGAAATTCTTGGTATCTTTATTTAGTAACACGGTTAGTTCATACGGTATGTGCTGTATAAAAGTATATTGAGAAATATCCATATTTGAAATTACCTCTTTTAATGAGTCCTCTTGTTTTTCGATTTCATGTACCAGCTCTGCTAAATTAGTTTTTGACTGCTCATCATCTTTACCTTCTAGACCTTCACATTCGCTCTTTAAGTCTGCTACTTCAGCCATCATAGTCTTGTTTTGCTTTTGAAGCTCTAAAGCTCTGTCTCGAAGAATTCGAAATTCTGCGTCAGTGGTAATTGTAAAACTCTGAGAATCTCTGATCTGGAATATGGTATAATATTACCCAATTTACGCTGTATTTTCTTCATGAAATGCCAAATAAATTATCCTGATAGACACTACAGTATATACAATGGTATAAACACAAATATTTATCATTCCTATAAATCAGTATGTTTTTTTTCTTTTTATTTTATGAGGTATAATAGGTGCACACTATTCGATGGGATCCTCAGTTAAATTATCCAGGAAGCATGATAGATGGTGTTAGTTTGTTCTATCTAATGTTCCTAAATTTGGCATCAATTTAAAGATGAATTATCTATTAATCAGATGATGTAAAGAAAATGTGAAAATGAGAAATTTTGATATAATTCTTGTTACTTGTCAAATTTGCAGGATCCTCAAAAATGTGATTTTATCAGTCATCCCTAATATTAACTGAATTGTTTCAACATGACCTAATAAACGTTTCCTATCTCACGGCATGTTACCTTTATCAGGTCATGATGACGTTTCACTTTTTGAATGCCGTCGCTTATGACGCTGAATCAACACAAACATCAAAATTTACGTCATAATCGCTAGTTTGAGGAGTGTTCAACAATGGATAAACTGATAAATAGAATACCAGGTTCGCGTCTTTTGATATCAAGTTTACCAGGCTCGGCTTTCAGAACGCATGTTGAATCGCTCGGCAAGCCTCACGATGTCAACAAGCGTTCTCAAAGCCTTGCCTGTTAAACTTGATATCAAAAGACACTCACCTAGTATTCTCTATTTATCTATCTGGGATGCATGGAGTTGGTGTTGTGGCAATATAGATAGTTCAATATCTACTTACTAGATTTTTATAAGTTCGTATAAGTTTTAAATAGAGGATCTTACATGAGTGCTCATGTTTTATTGAATTTATTAAACGAGTTGGGGAAAAGAGATAAAATGCGAGGCTTGCCGAGCATTTTATCTCTTTTTCGCAACGAGTTTAATAAATTCAATTATACAGGAGCACGAATGTTAGATTCTATTTATCATATGACAAATACTTTGAAATCTGATTTCTGGCGTAAAAACGTTATAATTTTGTCATTATATACGCAACGTTGTTATGGACGTCGTAACGTTTCCCGTAAATCTATAAACCACTAGTGGTTTATCGATTTTATTGCATGGTGTTATTTCACTCTCAGACGCGACGTCATATGATAAAAATGATATAAAATGCGAACATTTGAAATTTCTTTACGATCTTATTACTTGACACCAGCAATGTTTCAAAAAGATCCAGTAAAATTGTATGAGGAGTTGCGTTCACTAGATTATCAGTGTTCATATGCTTTGGTAAATGTCGAGCCAAAATTACTATGGTTAACTCTGTGAAAATAGGACAAAATAATATAAGGATTAAAGCCAAACCTCATGCACGTCTTCAGACCTAGAAAAAAACACCTGCAAATTTAAAAAAAAATGATCCAGCTAAAATTGCAGTAAGAATTGCATTCACCAGTGTCCCTATGCTCTGGTAGAATTTCAGCTAAAAATCTGAGTTCAAACTGCAAAACGTAATTTGAAAAGTGTAGAAGGAAGTGCTTTCAAAAGGGTGGACACATTTTGTGACGTACAACTATACAGGCAGACAGACAAACCGGCTAAGAGACAGTGGGTTGCTTTGCTTTAAATGTCTTTAAATGCCATGTGACTATTACTTTATTGTGTCTATTCCTCCTAGTACCATAGATTGGTTGGCAGTATGTGGTTAGGTATTTCCTAGTCAAACTCACTTATATATTCAAAAACGCGTTTGGCCATGCAAAGTAGATGAAAAGTCAACTTAATTAGGATCACATGTCAAACATATATTGTAAAGTCTACGACAACACTCCTACATACTGAAAACATTTGATCTATATTGGCATGGTAGCCATCTTGTCATGTGACCTACATGAAATCCTCATAGTCTTTTTTCTGGTCGAACTAATGGGTGTCCCATATTAAGTTGGAGTTCAAATAGCCTTGTGGCTACTAGGAAAGTATGTTAAAATGTACAGTCCTACATGAGCGATCTTCGATGAAAGACCAAAGGTCAACTTTGACCTTATGTACTTACATATAGTATGAATGCTTGTCTTAGTAGATGTAAAGCAGGTCAATGCCAACCTAGGATAATTATTTGGACAAACTTGGTAGGCCATACATTCCAAATACTACATACTAAGTCCCAAGGTCATTGGCCTTCAGGTTCAACAGAAGAAGCTTTTTTCAAAGTTTTATCCATTATATATGAACATGGCCGCCATATTGGTCATATGACATAAGCGATTTCCAAAATTTTATTTTCATCCTTACCTAAGGAGTATTAATATGATATTTGAGTTAAATTGGCCTAATAGTTTCTTAGAATGTATGTTTAAATTATAATGATAGGAATCCAATATGAGTGTGCTCACTGACAGGTGAAATATTAAATGGTCAGCCGTGACCTTTGCGACTTATCTATGTTCTTCCGTTTTATTAGATTAAGCATATCAAATGAGTTAGTCGCCAATAGTTGTTCAAAAATCTACTTTCCAAATAAAATATCCTATTTAAATGTCTTATGAAAAAGATTTGATCTTGACGCTAGCTCAACCAAGGGTCAACCCATGATCATCATTTGAACAAACTTGGTAGGCCTTTCATCCCACATGTTACATGGTAAATTCCAAGTTTATCGATTGATTGGGATATTTGTATAACAAAATCAAAATATGGATGCAAATGACTGTGTCTATTAATTTGATTTAGATTGTGTGGTGCTTCAATAGTTGCTTTGGTCATTTTGTTTAGCGTGTGATGACCAGTCAGATCAAAAAAATCTTATATATTTTCAAATTTGAAATATTTCTGGTCAGTCCTTAACCTCAAATTCCGCGAAATATTGTACGTGCGAAATTGTAACTGCTCCAATGTATAATATAACGACCAGATTTAAAATAAGTCTAAGGGCTTTCATGTTGTATCTATACATTATATTTTTTTTTAAATCATTTGTTATCTAACATTTAAATAGTTCTACAATTAATTATGTAATATATATATATACAGTCAGACATAAGTTAAGCATCGCCTCAATAGTTTCCTAGAAAACGTAGAAAGCTTTCCAGTCATGAATATTTTCTAGTTTTATTTATTAAAATAGATAAAGTGGTGACAATTTACAGCAAATTTCGATTCAATTATCACAAAGGTAAACCACCAGGCATGGTAAATGCACAATCACCCCTAAAATGTTCATATTCTCTAGCCCATTATGATATTTTCAAAACGCTTAGCCATGTAAAGTGTTAGTTTCACATTGTTACAATATTAAAGAAAAATTCTGTCTGAAAATTTCAGATTCGTTTTTCTAAAAGAATAAAAGTTATGGATGTGTTACGAATGGCTTGTTATATAGTGACAACGCAAAAACAGTTCGACAGAATCAGTTTGACACTATTTTTACAAAATAAGTCTAGATTACTTCTGCGTTTATTTGAATTCAAAGTAAGCATTTTGGGTTAAGCTGTGACACTTTTAAGGGTACACCCCCAAAATAGGGGTCGGTGTATACAGGACACCATAGAAATTTAGCCAAATGACCGAATGACATTCTGATATGTTCAGCTGACCACAGGAAGACACGGGTAACATAATATTACAAACTGGTTGTTCTTCTGAAGAAATTTGTACGCGAAAAACGTCTCTGAAATAATAGTCGGGTGATGCTTAACTTATGTCTGAGTGTATATATTCAAGTGTAGCATTTAGGTGTGTCTTTATTACTTTCACCATTTTAAATTAATGTGAATTTTTTTTTGTATAATGCTCTTGGATCTGGTGAGTGTACAAATAGACATTTTACCCACAGGCTGACACCTTACGCGTACACCTTACACTGACTTTATTGGTGCAGTGTATTGTGCATTTGCGGTATACTTTTTAATTTTTACCAAGCAAACTTATACGCAGATACGTTGTTTTATATGCTTTAGTGCATTATGTAAAGGCTGTATTTATAGAATGTTCTGCTGTATATATCGTCAATGAACCTAATGTGAATTAAGAGTGATGACCACAAAACTGCAAATGACATGTTTCTGGGAATTAAAAATATTTCAACCACTATTTCATGTGCTTTGAGCTATTAGAAAACATCATAATATAAGACCAATATTCTGTCCTGGGTTACATATAACAACCTCCGAGTAAACAAGACATCTTGGGGTAATATGAATTATTGACCACAAAAACACAATCGCTATATTTCATGCTCTGGTTAAGATATTTGGGGATTTTCTCAGAATACGCAGGATAACTACTATATACAACATGTACATGTTCGTCGATACGGACTATGCGTCTGCTTTGATTTTGTTTGTTTGGTTTGATTCTTTACGTCCCATCAACAATCTTTCAGATATATAGGGATGAGTCTTCCTGGGTTGAACCAGTACTAAGCTAGGATAAATGCGTCTTTCTCAAGGACCACAACGCAGTGACGCTGGTGAGGCTCGAACCCGCGGCCCTTCGGTCTCGACTCAAGCACTCTACCACTGAGCCACTGTGCTCTGCAGTTTAAAGTTGTCGGACACTGAATTGCAGAGTCCATCCGTTGTCTACGCTTGTTGATACAATAACATTTGCTCGTCTTTTCACATGCTTTAGTCTCCGATTTTGGCGGCAAAGAAAGTTGTTCCCTTTGTCCTTATAAATACCCATACTGTCTAGGACACATTAAAATATGTGATTCTTCCATTAAACATTGACTGCTGCACCGATGATTTCTCTCTTATGTGGAATATCCTACATGTACATGTACCTCAGCGGATGTATATAGAATATGTTGAATATGCGACATGTACATGTACCGAGCAGCTGTACATAGTTTGGATGCTGAATTCACTGTTTTAGAAATGACGACCTCGAATGCCTTTTTTTCTCGTGAGCTCAAGAGTACCATTTCATACATGCTTCTATCTTGCCAAGTATCGGACGAGATTAACTTTTTCCGCGCTGGTGGCGAGTTGTGTCTTCGGCTTCAGTTTAGAACCAGATCAGACCGACAACATGAGCTTTGTAACTATTTGAAATTCTGGTGGTATTCTGGATTATGTTTTTAAATACTAATTTAGATAAACTGAGCAGACTTCAAAAAGCATGCAAAATTACCTAGCATGCAAAGACGCTAACTGAATTTGAAGTATCTCGTTTTTAACATGGTGGACAATGTGGTTTGAGGTGTTTTTGTGTCAATGGTCGGTTGTGAAATTCAGCTACGGTCTTTTTGAAGTTATCAGACTTTTCCATGGCATGTGAAAACATTCACAGTCATATATGTGATTATTTGTGGTGCTCATGAAATAGCATACACGTTATAATTGTTGTGGCGTCAACTATTTTTTAGCATAGAATATATTTGTAAGCGCAGTTTCAGATTTAAAAGTGATATATGATCCATCTTTCTTTAATTTAAAGTCTAATCTGTTCACGATATGTGAGGTATAAAATCGGGTAGACGACGATGCTGTGTGCAATTCTTAAAACTAAGAGTCCAGAAAATACCACAATCACATACTGCAGACCAACCAACCACACCGTGAGGAAGAGACACGGAACACTTACAGTTGCATGACAGCAAGAAGACAATTAAAATAAAGCAATCAGGTCTCTCTTCCCTAGCGGAATATGTACAAAACTAGAATTGATACTAAGTACTGTATAGCAAAACAAGGAACAAACACAAAACTCCCACACGTAAGAGCTTGAGAGCAACAATAAACTATAAGGTCAACTGGTCGTAATGTGCACGACCCGTGGTGAACGTATATCTTAGAAACAGCGTTTTAAAGTTAAATCAGTTTTTACTGATCTGACTGCGCCGAGACTGAAGAAAGCGAGAGCATCATTGGGGATATGTTTTAGTTGCGGTTCACATACATTTCGCCTGAGATTCGTATTATTTTTTTTTCTTGCTTTGACTAGTTGAGAAAGGATATGTTTGAATTTGGGAGTGAAAGAATTTTAAGATATTCTAGTATAGGGGTCCAAAATATCATATTTGAGTTTAAAATCATGATATATGAGTAAATTTTAGCTAAAGTGACTTGTAGGGTGGGTATTTCTACAAATTGAAATGAAATGCAAAACAAAGGTTACATCAAACAGCACTGGTACAAATGCAAAATAATTTCGTAGAAATGTTCCCCATAATGCCCTCTAACAAATTGCCTAAATGATTTTGCTCCGGCAAACAAGCTGGCTGCCAGAACTGTAGATAAGAAATATCTTAAAATGCCATATTCTATTGAGCCATTGGTACCAATTCAAAAACACATCACGCAAAGGTTTATTATAAAGTCATCTGGTAAGATTTCTCAATCGGTTCTGATCAGCTGACTACCAGAGGTAAAACAAGAACACCACTTTACACAGCATCAGTTTCTTGGCTATTGTTCAAGATTCAAAATAATTATATTATACCAGTGTTAAGGATAAGTATGAAAACTTTGATCAAAATATATATATATATCATGCCGTTCAAAGTTATGAGCATTTTCACTAAAATACCTCGACCGGCCTAAATGATGCTAGGCAAAGCGTCGTCACCGTTTTGCATACATGTGTCTGAACAATGTTAAAATTAATTGTAAGAAATAATTATGCAAAATTTGATCGAAATATACCATGTGGTTTACGATTTATGAGCATTTATACTAAACCATTACCATTACCCGCCTGACTGATGCTCGGCATAACCTTGTCCGCCAAACGAAACTTGTACGCATGCCAGTGTTTGGACAATGATGAAATGTATACGTATGCAAAATTTGGTCAAACTGGTATACCATCTGGTTATAAAGTTATGAGCATTCAACAACCACAGAATCACCGCCAATGAATGAACAGCAGCGAAAGCTACTGGTTGCTTAAATGCGTTATGGCGCCAAATCTTTGCTCTGGATTCTGCTGGGTTTCTTATAAAACACAAACGTGTTAAGCTCGTAAAGAGGATTTCTCATTTATGCAAAACATTACCACAGAGGAACAAACTATTAATGATTTGGTGAAACAAAGAAATTGGCTCACAGAGAGTTAGAACTGAAGAGCACCTCAAGTTGAGCCACGGTGGGCCCAGCTGAAAACAAGCATAAGGGGCCAGCATAAAGACGAAAGCTCCTGAGACTGAGGTCTGCTCCATCGTGATGCAATTAAAGTGGAAACCATATCTAAACCGTGATTTGGTTTTCTACCAGGTATACTGAATGTCGCAATGTATCAAATTGCTGACCTTCAATGCAGTGGCAATACAGTTTCAATAAATAGAATACCTTCCACTGTTTCTGGCGAATAAGCAAGGTCCTGGCCAGCCTAGCTTACCTTGATTGTGATTGACTTGTGACAACGAAAAAAGTACCACTTAAAACACATTTACCACATGACACTCTGCCATCCAAAAATGCAACCACACACCAAATTTGGGATCCCTAGCTCAAATAATGTAGGTGATATGCTCCGGACAAAATTATTTTATAAACTAGGTCAGAGGTCAAGGTCACAATGACCCAAAAATGGTAAGCGACATTCTGCCATCCCAAGATGCATCGACTCATCTAATTTGGAATTCCTACCTCAAAGAATATAGAAGTTTTGCACCAGACTTGATGCCGACTCTAGAACCTAGGTCAGAGGTTAAGGTCACAGTGACCGTAAAATGGAACGTGACAATCCGCCATTTCAAGATGCATTCACACACCAAATTGCCATCCAAGATGCATATACACACCAAATTTGGAGTTCCTACCTTAAAGAATGTAAGAGATGTGCTCCAGACAAGAATTCTTAAAACTAGGTCAAAGGTCAATGCCACAGTGACTTGAATATGGTACTTGACACTCCGCCATCCCAAGACGCATTTCCACACCAAATTTAGAATTCTTACCTCAAAGAATATAGGAGATATGCACCAGACTCAAAGCAGTTTCTAGAAACTAGGTAAGAGGTAAAGGTCAATGTCACAGGGACCCAAGGATGGTGCGCGACACTTTGTCATCCCAAAATGCATCAACATACCAGTTTGGGATCCCTACCTCAAATAATATACGAGATATGCTCCGGACACGATTATTCTAAAAACTAGGTCAGATGTCAAGGTTAGGGTCACAGTGACCTTAACATGTTACGAGACACTTTGCTGTCTCAATATGCATCCACACACCAAATTTGGAATTCCTACCTCATATGAACTGGACAGGAAGCGGGACGGACGGACGGACAGACGGACGGAGAAATGGACAAATCAATTACTATATGCCTCCCACAGTTCCTTTGGGGGCATAAAAACAGTTGGACAGTTGAACAGAGCTCATGATTGCCGCAAACCCAGTGTGTATATACAGTACATTATTGTATAAAGCCTGAATTGCCGTCCGATGGTCGGTGTTTTGTAATTTTGACATCAAAATGAATGTTGAGATGTTCCCTAAAATTTAATCCGCAGTCAGTTATCTGCCATCCGCAGTTCGCTTTGTGGGTAAAAATGTCTATTAATAGTGGATATCAGAACGACTCTGCCTTGTTAGATCATTCGCTGCTTTCATAAATAATTATAAATTGAGCATCATATTTTGCCTAGTTATATGTTGTTGTAAAGCTCGAATAAATCTTATCAACATTCATCTTATTGGTCATGTGACCTACATCTTTTAACAAAGTTTTATCTCCTATAATAAGATGTCTATATATTAAATTTGAGTTCTCAATTGTTATGTACTGAGGGAATAATGCATCAACAAATTAGGGATCGTCCATGGTAACCAAACATCTATTTGTCTTGATCTACACTACAAATAAAGGCAATGTTCACACTACGAAACCCTTTTCAGCCATCCTATATTATCTTTACTGACCGTTCAAGGCGGTTCTTCTTTTGTAAATAAGATAAGCTATTTGTGTTTGACTGTCATACTGTCTTGTCTGTCCCTTTCAGCCTTGTGGCTGTCTGCTGGGAAAGGTCTGACCTCTTGGTTCTATTGCATGTGATGTTTCCTGTGTTTTATCGCTTTCCCACATAGTGTCCTTGGTTAGGTGTGGTCTATGATTGAACCGAATCCTAGACTTTGCCCTCTTCCTTACTTTCAATCGGTGAAGTGGTTTCAAAAGAGAAAATACTTGAAAAGGTTGGTGGACGACGTATGGGTAGACGATGGTGATTGACAATGGACGGCAGAGCTTAGGTGAGCTACACATGTAAATGATTTTGATCAATTTAATTTCTCATGAAAAAATTGGCATTTTTGTGTGTTTGAGGTTTACCACGGGGGCTTACTTGTTGGATTTCTTTTGCTCCAGTATTTGGTTTTATGTTCTGTTGATTCCTTACCTTTGCTTTATCTCCTTTTTATATCTTGATTTATATGTTCTAGGAGATAATTCATAGAACAGCTAGGTTTTTTTATACAAATCAAGCATCTATGTGTCTTGATCCACATCTGAACTAAGGGGTGTTAGCCCTGTAAAACTAGTTTAAGGCCTCCAGTGAAAGTAATATTTACTGACCCTTCCAAGGCAGTGCTCCTATGGGGAGCATTTTGTTATTTATGTTTCGCGTTTGTCTTGTTTTCGTGTCTGATCATTGCAGCCTTGTGCTCACCTGCTAAAAAATGGCTTACCTCTTGGCTGTCTTTGGATAACTTCCGCAGTGAAGCCGCTTTAAGCCCTCCAGTAAAATATCTTACGGACTGTTCCAAGGCGGTATATCTTTTGTGGATCTTTTATGTATTTTCTGTCTTCGATTTGCTATGCCTTTGTGTGCGTCTGTTTATATGTGCCTTGTGGTCACCTGCTGGGAAAGGGCTCTCGTTTGTGGTGTCTAACTGTGAGTTTGTCACTTTTCCATTTGTATCCTGGGTCAGGTGTGGCACTTGATTGTATCTATGCCTGATCTTACTTTGTATGAGATATTTTATTGTGTTTTTGTCACTTGGTCAGTGTCCTTGGTCAGGTGTGGTGCTTGATTGTATCGATTCATGATCTATGCCTTCTTTCTTTTATATTCATGCGACAAACCCCTTCATAAACGCTCCATTTCAGTCATTTAGATATGAAGCTGAAGGGATGTCCTCCTGTCCAGATTGGTTTCCCCTCGCATGCGCATGCGCTCGTGTGTGTGTTCACAATGTAGTTCACTTAATGTGCTTCTGTATTTGCCCCCTCTTTGTTTGCGTGTTTGACAAGGCAAGTAAAGGGTTGCTGCAAGCACAAGTCACAGCCTCTTCTGACATACCTCTTTCAACTTCAATGCACCTTCCTGAGCATCGTTGCACCATGCCACACGAGTTTGGTCATTCAGAAGAAGGTCCATGCTGTTGATATAGCTTTTGAAGTCTGCTTCAGTTACCGTAAATGAAGATGTATGCATAACTTCATTTCTACATTTACGTACCTGTAAGGTAAATATATTGGAACAATAAAGTACTCAGAAAAATAATTGTAGGATATTAAGATTTCATTTCATCATTTATATTCAATACAACAGAAGATAATCTTAAAGTGCATGCTTTTCAGAGTTCCAGATATCTGCAATCAAAATACTTACGCTTTAATGGTTAAAGAAAACTACAAGCTCAAATGTTAAAACCCTTTGTACATAAATTTCACAACATTCAATAATGATTAAACCCCAGCTTCATCCTAAGTATTCTATAATTACGTTCTCCAAAAATAATTGCTGGCTCTCAATCTAAAGTATGGCAGCTCTTTTTTGGTGTAAATGTTTTTTACCGCCATGTTGTTGTTGGAACCTGAGTTCTATAGTGACTTAGTGTATAGGTGGAAGAGGATTGTTTGCTCTAAAATTTTTAAGCGCAGTTTGTTAAATAATAATTTATCAATATAAAAAGATTGGCTATAAGATCAATGTATTGCAACAGATTGTACGCTTGGTGGTTCACCTAATCATAGTTGCAACTTTGCTTTACTCTTTATCTGCACGCAGGTGGGTCTGACTACAGACTCTATAAAGGTTCCGACTTAAAGACTTATCTATAGATGAGATGGTTGGGGCCTGATGCTTTGGCTGTTGTCAGGCTCACTGCGGTTTACCTGTTGAATTTCATTTGCTCCAGTATTCAATAGTATGTACTGTTGAGTCCTTATCTATGCTTTAATTCCTTTTTATATCTTGATTTATATGTTCTAGGAGACAATTCATGAATAAGTTAGGGGTATTTCATGCAAACCAAACATCAATGTGTCTTGATCCACATCTGAACTAAGAGTGATGTAAGTGCTGTGAAACTAGTGTAAGCCATCCAGTAAAAGTAAATTTTACTGACCGTCCCAAGGCTGTGCTTCTTTGTGGACCCTTTTGTTATTTATGTTTCGTGTTTGTTTCGTTTTCTTGTCTGACATTGCAGCCTTGTGGTCACCTGCTGGAAAAGGGCTGCCATCTTGGCTCTCGTGTATGTGATGTTTAATAGTGTTTTTGTCACTTTCCCATTTAGTTTCCTGGGATTGTATTGATTCCTAATCTTTGTCTTTTTTTCTTACTTTGCAAGGGGTTGCATTTGTAAAATAAACGTTCGTGTTATTAGATGCAACGATTGTCAAAAGAGATGTGAAAACTAACCAGTGATAATGACCAGGTCAAGTTTTCAGCAAAACATATATATGCAAAAAATATTGTTTTGTGCACTTTCGGTACAGGGGATAGTTACATTTAGCATCGTACTGTATTGTAACTAATGACCCATAAATTTCATTTTGCATTTTGCAGAATTGCATACTAGAAGTTCTATTTGATGAAAACATACCTTAGATGTAGATCACTTTTCTCAAATTTAATACAATTAAAGGTATTTAATATCCTTCAATTGTTGTTCGGAGTACATGTATAACTGAATTTAAACGCATTGAAACTCAGCTGTATAGTGAGCACATATAGTTAATACTTCACATTACCTAAAACTATCAATAGAATGCAATTATATCAACTTTTGATAAAAAATGGAAGTAACAGAGATCAGATAGCATTATCAAAGTTGCTACATGTATATGCACATGTTATGTGAAGTATATGGCTGGTCGTATGTTTGATTTTTAAGTATGAGTGTTAAGTATTCAAAACGTAATTCATTGTGGCACTTTGAAACTATTAGAGGGTCACTGATGAAGCCTAAATAGCAGACAATAGCTAGTCTGGCCCAGGAAATATGCACACTCTAGTTTCAGTTATTTGGTGCAGTCTTTGCTTCCAAAGGGTACCCTATTAAGAATATATTTGACAGTACAATAATACTAATTTTCATTATACGGCCTTTCCGTGAGATAACGTTTAATTGGAATGACCCTTTATAAATAGATTGGCTGGTTTATGGTTCATCTTTCATTAATGGAAACTTCTTTTCTGACTAAATCGTACATAGTCTGAAAGGTAAACTAATAAGCAAATATCGTTAACTTTAGCTTAATCATGAAGACGATCGTCAAATTAATAAAAAGTTTGGAAACAATGATGAAAGTGTTATTCGAACCATTCAAAGTAGGCAAGACAACAAAGATAAGGAAACGATTCAATCCAGTACAATTTACCACACCTGACTCAGGATACGACATGGTAAAGTAACAAAAATACAATAAACATACCAACGACAGCCAAGAGGTCAACTCTTTTCCAGCAGATGGCCACAAGGCAGCAATGAACAGACACGAAGGCATGAGTAACACAAGACACAAAAAACACAAATGATCCACAAAAGAAGCTTTGGAACGGTCAGTAAAAATATTTTACTGGAGGGCTTAAACTGCTTTTACGGCGCCAGCCTTACCCTTAGTTCAGATTTAGATCAAGACACATAGATATTTGGTTTGCATGAAAGACCCCACAGCCCATTAATGCACCATTTCTAAAAACATACAAATCAAGACATAAAAAGGAGACCA
Organism: Loripinus fragilis; assembly: GCA_964019695.1. Taxonomy (NCBI): domain Eukaryota; kingdom Metazoa; phylum Mollusca; class Bivalvia; order Lucinida; family Lucinidae; genus Loripinus; species Loripinus fragilis. The sequence continues at coordinate 13,030,924 of OZ026518.1, read as the reverse complement.
AGCAAAGACAAGGACTCAACAGCACATAAAATCGAACACCAGAGCAAAATAAATCCAACAGGCAAACCCAGGTAGGCCCGGCAACAGCACCAGGCTCAAGACAAATTTGAGAACACACTCTATTATTATCTATCATTTTCATATCAATTTGCTTCATGTGACCAATACTACTAAAATTAAGACATAGGGTAGACTAGAAACTGTATAATTTACGTAGAATAAATTCTATGTTTTGTTCTTTTCTGTATTTGTATGGTTTCTGCATATTGGGACAGGGACAGAAAAGTGCGGACTGCCACAGTTGCGAAAAACGTTAGGAATTATTTATCACTAGCACTTGGTCATCTCACCGCTACGCATGTGCCCGAGCCTCTCTCAAAGAAAATGTCAGACACGCCAAGTTAGCGGCAATGTAAAATTGCACTAGATTTTTCCATTTTCGTCCTAGCTTATAACTGGCTCCGAGCAAATGAGATAAATTATTTAGACTGGCTGTAAATTCTAAATGACAAAAAAAGAGGAATATATATGGACACAAAAGAGGCCCATCTTTACAAAGTTTATCACTTGGTGTCCAACATATGGCAAAAAATAAAAGTGTATTGCAGCGATTAATTTCTAGTGCAGCGTTAAGCCTTAGTCAACTCCCTACAACATCCTGAAGAAGAAGAAAAAGCTTTTTAGTAATTTTGAAGTTATATGCAATTTTACATTCATATAAATTAGAAATGTAACGCTTGATGACATGCTGAAAACAGACTTAAAAGCAAAATAAGTCCCCTTTTTCCATTTTTTGAACTGCTGAGTTTAGAAATCCTTCTCTTGTTGTATTTAACTGCTAGACAATAAATGTTTGTTTACACACAACTAAGGTGTAAATGTACTAAAGCACCTGTGATGTAACTAGACAATAAATTATGCAGTCTTAATTACATCTTCGCGCTATATGTTTAATTTTACAAAATATTCCGCTTTTTCCTATTTTGGAAAGTAATGTATTTAGGAATCATTCTCTTGGTATATTTAATAGCTAGACAATACATATTTATTACTACAAAACTAAAGGGTGAACTTTATATTCGGGAGCCAAGGTAGAAAAAATGGAAACCCTTGCACATGAGAGGTTTACAGCTAGATTTGGTATGGTTGCAAAGGTAATCCTATGGTGTATGTGAAACCATTGTATAGCAGACTTGATCGACTTGCATAACGACAGCGCAGTCAGTTTTCTACGAAAGTCCAGCAAGAACATGTGAAAATATCATTTTTCAAAATGTCATATATTATTATCAAAACAATTCAGGACTAAAAAATATTGAATTTATATAATAAAAGGACATCGGCTTACGGTGGTCATATAAGAATACTGCTTACTGGTTTTAAAGCATTTAGATTAGGGCACCCCAATTTTGAAATTTAATTTACAGATTCCTTTGCTTCAAAACAAAATAACAGCAAAGGTGTAATGAAGACTCCATACTTCGTTTCCAGTTACATCACAAATGCTTATAGTCGGGGAACCAAAGTTGCTTATCATGCAAAACACATATTTATGCACCCAAGAGGTATACAGCTGGATTTTTGTATACTGACAGTCTAAATAGTGCTCAAAGATATAATGGAGTTATTGTCATCAATAAATTACATACATTTGGTCCACAATGGTCACTCTCCTGTTTTCAGCTTAATTTGGTGACCGTTTCTGTTACCATAGCAAAGGTAAAAGTCGATTTAATATCAGGTTTGTACGCTTGGGCTATTGTTCTAATAAAATTTCAAGAAAAATAGATGAACAACAATAATTTCTATTTTTTAGCCTCTTAGGGGTGTGGAAATAGCCCCTTGATGTATGTAGCTCTTTAAAAGGTACATACTGAACGAAGTTATGGTATCCCTTCTTGTACTTTGCAAATTGCCTCGTGATGTTTACGAGTAATGTTTCAAGTATACATAAAAACTACTTTTCACTGTATCTTACAAACTCAAAACTACATTATGAATAGCCTATAAATAGTTAAAATTTTGTGATTGTGCTATTTTTGATCATTTTGAAACATTAGTACAGGGGCATAATGCTAAACTTATACATGCCATATTATAGATTTTATACGCAATATACCAACTGATGATCTTCTAAACATATGAGCCGCAACATGTAATTTCCAACAATGAGGCATTTTGACAAGTGTAGATTCAGACAAGCCTGTACAGCCTTCTTTTAAGCTGCGAAACTCAAAATGATGTTAGGTCAGTAGCTTAACAGTCATAAACAGCTCAAGTGACTAGCAAAGCCTCTGACAAGACTGCACGTATGCGCATGCTGGTTTGATGCTTAGCTGGTCACACATACCACATTGTAGGAAATATCATGTTGCGGCTCAAGTATGTAAATATGTTCGATATATCCTAAACAAGTATCCAGTTACAGAGAAAACACGGCTCATACGTACCCCTCTGACATTGTTATGATCGTTGATTGCACAGGCTGGAACACTACAGTGCTCAATGAAATTTAAGAGGTTACTCAAATCAGTATCTTGTGGGTTTTGACTTTGTTGAGTAGGATCTAAATCAGGACTCATGTACACTTTAGCCATATTCCAATGCATCTTGTCAACAGGCCAAAGATGTATGTTCGAATTCTCAAAATGTCTATAGTAGAACTGGAATGGAGCCCTGCATAACCTGTCCAGTTCATCTAGAAACGCCTGGCAGTCTTGACAATTTCGAGAAGTATTGCAGTTCATTTTCCATTTTCCATGTTTCTTTTGTTTTTCTATTTCAGCATCTTGGCATAGTGCAGCAGCGCCCGCAATAGTTTTGACACGCTGTTGTAAGACTTGACTTTGCTGTAAGACGAAGTCCTCGAGGCCCATCTTCACAAAGCTGAGACAGGTCCCAATCTGTACCCATCTAACATAGCCTTCATTCGCCCTCATAATTATTCATTTCTCACCTGCTACGTATCCTAGACTACTAAACATGGTATCAAATTAAACCTTAGACATCGATCCCTCATCCATTTGTAGGATATGCAGATTATTCAATTGGCACATTCATAAATATTTATGAAAACATTAAAAATGTGATAAGGACATGAACTAAATAAGTGTCAACTCCCGTTCAACTCCTCTTTATAATGTTTGTAATTATTGAATTTGATGTATCTATTTGGGAAATACATATGTTTAAACCAAAAATGTGATTCAAGAATGGTACGTACCTACAAATCAATAGTATTTCAGCTGCTCCCTATCATAGACTACTAAAATTGGTACCAAAGTAGTTTAGACAGAGACCTTTCATTCCACGGTGAAGATATGCACAACACTTTATTTGCATAATTTGTGTATTTATGAATGTTAGAAAAGATGTTAAAAATAATGGAATATCATAAAAAACATAAATAAGCTGATTTCATTGCCACATTATCATTATTGCATGTTGTTATATCATCCCTGATACCATTTGACAAGTCCATTTATCCAATTGTCCTATATGAAAACAGTCTCATTAGCATATTCATGAATGTATGCGTAAACTTAAAAATGAGGGGGAATCATTTAAAAACTATAAACGTTTTGGAAGGGGGATGATTGGGAAAAAGACCTACCTTGCAGCCCATGGGCACTTTCTGATGTATATCAAAATGTTTAGTGAGACGCTGGAGAACAAAAAGATATTGTCCTAAATATAAACCAATTTAAAATACATGAAATTTCACGGTTTCAATGGGAACCCACCATGAAATCTGAGGAATAAGGGTGTTTTGGGGCCTCCTAATGAACAATATGGCACTAATGAAAAAATGTCCTAGAGGTAGAGGGCAGGGGCATGGTTAGCTAATTTGGCCCCTGGACTAATACGATATACACGTAAATTTGAGGAGACATGCCCCTACAGGTTTGATTTATAATTTTATTTTATCCAAGGCATTTCTAATTCACATCTTTCAGTTCGTTGAATCGTTGAATCTATGTCTTCACGACAGAATTAGTCTCTCTTGTAATATTTAGGGGTATGCTTGCATTTACCATAAACATAGCTTCTGATAAGTGCCCATATGTTTAAATTTGGAGGAAACCTACGTCTACAGGCGGGGTTGTGGAAATTCCGCTCATTAAGCATTTTCAATTGCCAACAAAGCAACTTGGAGTCCTACAGGATAGGCACAATCGGCTGCATCGCATGCACATTGTATCATGTAGAGCTGACTTTAACTTTCTTATACTTTAACAATAGCAGAATAGTCTGGCAGAATTTGGGAGAATTTTAGGAGGACCTGGAACTTGATTTTAAACTTTTTTTCTTTGTTGATTCTGGTAGTGCATACATTGTCATTGAAAAATCCGAGTGATGCCACTCTGGCATCATTGAGCATTTCGATATATCTAAGATGGCGTCCAAGATGGAGGCCAATTATAGTGAAATTATTGTGTGATATGGAAAAAATGTCTCAAATTCATTCTCTTCCTATTATTGTTAGCTATGAAGTTAAAATGTGATTGAAGACACTAAGCTTGTAACCAAATAAAAAATTAAATAAGAATACGTACAAGATGGCCGCCAAGATGGCAGTTTATTACAAAACACATGATAAAATCTTCCCTGAAACTGGTAAAATTCCAGGGAGTTGCATACAAAATGCTTATTTCAGTGATCCTTGAATTACATTATCGTTGTGACATCCAAGCGATGCTTTTTACCCATCATTCAGAATTTGATATATTCAAGATGACGTCCCAGATGGTAGCCGACAAGTTTTACAAACCCGTGGGAGCAGCACCCTACCTGTAGGCATGTCTGATTGATTTGTAACGGACCAGATGCCTTGCCTGATAGAGAAGCACTTTACAAGCTCGCGTATCTGAATAAATGAACCCAGCATGCATGTCTGATTGACTTACAATGTACAAGCAGGCATATCTGAGAGCGGCACCGCATCAGCAGACAAGTCTGATTTAATGCCTCCACTGTACATGTAGCACCAAACTCCATCCGTCTTTCATCTTCACTCGACTAGTAAAATTTCGGTTGCAGTGGCAATTGACCAGGCATGGTCTATAGAGAGGAACCACACCAACAGGCAGTGCTGATAATGAGGCACCACACGAGAAGGCATAGCATATAGTGGTCACCACACCAGAAGACATGACTGATAATGAGGCACCTCACCAGAAGACATGGCCTATAGTGAGACAACACACCAGCAGGCATGAATGATAGTGAGGCACTAGACCAGAAGGCATGGCCTATAGTGAGGCACCACACGAGAAGGCCTAAAGTGAAGTACCACACCAAGAGGCGTGGCTGATAGTGAGGCACCACGCCAGAAGACATGGCCTATAATGAGGCACCACACCAGCTGGCACGGCTGATAGTTAGGCTCCACACCAGAGAGTATGGCCTTTAGCGAGGCACCACACCGGCAGATATGGCTGATAGTGAGACACCATACCAACAGATATGGCAGATAGAGAAGCACAACGTGCAGGATTGAGTTACAAAAGATCGGCATGATGATTGAGTGGCAACGGTCCAGCAAGTATCCATCTTGAAGCAGCACCGGCCAGTGTGCATATCTGTTCTACTTGCACCAGACCAGCAGCCCAGCCATCATTACTACAGGGTCAGCAGACATATTTACCATTAAGCATGTTTGATTATGTGGCACATGACCAGTGCACATGTCTGAAACAAAGCAGTTTTGTTCTGTAACAGCTTCACGAGACCAGCAGGCCTGTTGCAGTACCCATGTCTTTAAAATCTGCTCTTAACCAGCAGGTATATGTGTTACAATTGCACCCGACCACCTGGCATTTCGGTTACTGCACTTTAACAGCATGCATGTCTGTTAGAATTGCATCTCACCAGCAGATATGTTTGAATCAGTTGCAACTGACTTGCAAGCACATCTGTAGTTGTGGGGGCTGAACCATCAGGTATATCTGTTACACTTGCTTCATATCCGCAGTTATGTCCCTATGCTCGTACACAACCAACGGGCTGGTAAGCACAATTGCACCAGATCATCAGGCATGTATGTTACAGTTGCACCTGACCACAGCCATGTCTTCATGATTTGCTGACTGTCTGCATGCATGATTGTTACAGTTTCATCTTATCAGCATCCATGTATATTACATTTGCACTTGACAGTCAACTATGCCTGTAACAATTGCATCCGACAATTTGCCATGCCTTTCACTGTTGCACCTAACAAGCAGTCATGTCTGTTAAACTTGCTCCTAACCACATGCATATCTGATACACTTGCACCGCACCGGCATTCATATTTATTATAGCAATATTCAACCATCTGTGCTGTCTGTTGCACTTGTACCAGACTAGTATATAATAGAAGAAATGGTTGTTACAATTGCACCGGATCAGTAGGCCTCTATTTTAGCTACACCCAACCAGCAGTCAAGATAGTAACAAACATCTGCAGCATGCAAATCTCTTACAAAGATTTTTTGTGTTAATACACTGCACTTCATAAGTAAATAGTATATTCTCTCTTTTTTTTTTTTGGTAATTTAATCCATCCATCCATATACAACTTTCCAGCTTAACATTTTTCCGCATATTGATTAAAAAAAAGGTTTGTACTTTGAGCAATCATTCTGTCACAAAGTTTTCGGTGATATCAACCATTCAGTATACCCTGGCATTTATCTCTTCATTCTTTGACAGAATGTTTGCCCAAAGTAGGAACTTTTATGAGAATAATATTATCAGATCCAGCCAAAAGTGGTGTGGATTGATGCATAAGATTACCATAACAAAGAAAGAACACACTACCATTGCGAAAAATAAAGAGTCCATTATTTTTTCCGTGCAGTCTATCATAGCAAAACCCATGTGATTTCCCACCCTGTTATTGCTGCCATCTTGGACGTCATCTTGAGTATTTTACAAGGCTGAAAACAACACCAACATTCAAGTCAAATTCCCCAAATACAACCGCTGTTGAAAACTATCAGAAAATAGTTATTAACTGCGATTTTGATTTCAGGTTGAATTTTGCTTTAAAGTGGCGGCCATCTTGGACACCATCTTAACTATTTCAACCTTCTGAACTAAACTAAATGTTTCATTTTAATCGTTTGCATCATAAGGCTTCTTAACGTACAAAAAAGTCAAAATTAAATAGCGTTTTATTCAGTTTGTTGGTCAGATGGTTCTTAGGAGCCTAACTGGCGGCCATCTTTGACGCCATCTTAAGTATTTCAACCCTCTGAATCATACCAATGTTCCATTTTCATTGATGTATCATTTAACCTCTAATCATCCATAAAATAAAACATGAAATAGGTTTTTATTGAGTGTGTTGGTCAAAAAGGTCTTGGGAGCCTAATTGACGGCCATTTTGGACGCCATTTTTGATATTTCAACCTTCTGAATCAAAACATTATGTTCCATTTTAATTATTTGTATCATTTAGCCTCTAAACATCCATAAAAAGTCAAAATATAATTGTTTTTCATCGACTATGTTGGTCATAAGGTCTTAGGAGGCTAACTGACGGCCATTTTGGAAACCATCTTTAATATTTCAAAACGCTCAATGATGCCAGAGTGGCATCATTTGGACTCATCAAGTACTATGCCTGCACAACAAAAACCGGCAAAGAAAAAAAACTTTAAAATCAAGTTCCAGGTCATTCTGGTTTTCTACCGGACTAGAATCTAGGGCGAAGATTTGGTACCAGTAAAATGCATTTAAGCCCCGCGGTGGCTTAGGCTGCTGTCCGTTCTAAAGCGGTGGTTCTGTTGTTGTTGACTTTTTGTTTATTGTTACTCCCATTGTGGGAGTCTGTATTTTTTCTATTTTTTGTTGCACGTTTCTTTGTGTCCGTTCTAGTATTGCAATCATCCTAATGGGAAGAGAGAGCTGGTTGCTTTGCTTAATTTGTCTTCCTGGTGTCACGTGATGGTTGAGCGGCTCTTCCTCGCGGTGCCACAGGGTTGTCTGCGGTTTGTGATTGTGGTATTTCCTGATCATACTCACTTACTATTTTTAACATTTAGATCTGGCAGAGCTGTATTTTTTTTTGCAACCACAAGTGGTGAGCTACACGCACAGCTGACAATCTGCTCCACTCAATTTCTATTGATTTAATCCCCAAAAGAAAGTGAGTATGATCAAGAAATACCACAAGCTCACACTGTAGACCAACCACATTACAGTGAGGAACAGTCACACAACACTAAAAATTACAAGACATTAGGTAGACAATTAAAGTAAAGCAATCAGGCCTCTCTTCCTCGTCAAGATGATTGCGAAACTAGAAAGGACACTAATAAGTAATGCATTACAAATCAAGGACAAAACACAGAGTACCCACAAACAATGGGAGCAGCTTTAAACAATGACTCAACAACAATAGAGCCACCGCCAAGTTTCCACCCACCTGTATCGGTTGTTGTTCCAACATCAATTTGAGCATTATTAGCATCAGCAAATACTTTGCCTGATAATCACCATTCAAAGGTAATGGTCCAACACTTTCTCGCCTAGGAGAAAAGATTTAATTGTATAAAATCAATATGTATATTTTCTGTTTCAACGTAGTTGCCATACAGGCAAAAAACTCAAATGTTTCTACCTTACGACTGTAGCAGTTTCTGAGCTTCCAGGTACTGCTACCAGTGTGTTTTTATTTTGCTAATGCAAGAGAATGATGAGCTTGTATTACAACCTGCCTCGCCATGAAAACCAAGTATATTCTCTGGTATATCAGTATCTAGTTTCGATAGAATAATGTACACCATATCCCTTTTTCTGTGTTAACGTTATTGACATCATCCATACCTCATATTCTATACAACCAAGGTGGTAAAGAAGAAGTAGCACAAATGACAATTACTCGTTTGTACTTGTTCGATATTGCATTTTTGTCATTCAAAGACAAACGTTATTTCGGCCTCCTCGTGATTAGTTTACTACTGGATCCCGGAAGCCACCTCGAGCAATAACTTCACCGTTACCTGCATATGATTCACCTTTATGTAAAATATCTGCTGACAGGTATGTTGCACAATCTGCCCTGTTGTCCTCTAGCTAATGTGACTTCAGGGCCCTGAATACGTTTCCTGATTGATCTCTTTTTGGCTGTTCGTTTGGTTCGTGTAGACCATTTAATCAACTGCTGTCCTGAGTAGCGATCTAATGTGACATAACTTGTGTCGTAGGGTGTCCAAAATGTTTAAAAACAGATGCCACTAAGGCATCTGCGTAATCTTCAAGAGTGTTACTACCTTGTAGTTTCTCAAGAGACTGAATCATGGCATGATCGTCAAATAAAAAGATGTATTTGGGAATATCAGACAGAATTTCGTAACTCCACCAGACACTTTTTCATATTTTGTTCATCCACTCAATGGCTTGGTCAGATGGAACTTAATTAAACAAGATTTTTGCTGCGTTTAATGACAAAGTATTTGAGGTTTGACACACTATATATTATGTCTTGATAGCCCTCTTGGCTTCACAGTTTCCATCTGGTTCTCCCTCGAACCCTCCAAAATATCCAGGCAATAGTAATGGAGACTAAAAACAGAACCAGACTCTCAGGAATGATCCTTTCAATGTTTTCTTGGTTCTTGTCATAGATCAGTGTGACCAGCTGTCTTCTTCAGATCAGCCCTAGTTTTGAATTTTGATGACAGCGTGAATCAGACCTACATCTTTCTATCATCGTGTAATCTTCAGAGGAACATTTTGGAGGAATCTGTCTTTGAGGCGTTTGGTAAAGTCTTGGGAATGGCATAGTTAGATTGATCAATCCGATACATGAAAAAACGGGTCCTTTATATTGAAAGAGCACACACAATTAGCGACCAATATGCGTTCGTACATCATCAATGAATAATGGTCGTTTTGATAAAATATTTCAGATTTGGGGTTTCTTTGTGTTTTTTTCAATAACTTACTACTGCATGTACTATTTCCAGACAACTCATATCATGCACATGACATAGAGCCAATCCATGTCAAGAGTGGTGCAAAGTTCACCCCCATTCTACGTAAGTGTTTTTGTCACAGTAAAACACCATTCAAATGTATTGAAGACCCTATTATCAATCAAATAACACAATCATTCGTTCTGAGAGGTCTATGACTAAGGCATGACTGAAAATGTCATTGAATAAATAACTGTATTATATGAAAAAATCTACTCCAAAATCACATTGTAAGCATAATAAGAATGATTTAGATAGCATGTATAGCAATTTAAAAAAAAAACATATTACGAAAATGCACCTATTTGACCTTTGACCTTGTTGTGACCTTAATTCGAAGTTTTAGACGTGACATTCACCCTGGGCACTTTGTCATACCCAAAGAATATTTCTAGCATGGATGCGGGGCATTAACAAAAATGTCATCAAAACCATTTTCTAGGGGCCTAAAAACTCATAGAAGGCAGAAGCAGCCACTCAAAAATTGACAGAACAAAGATCTGAATGACAAACGCTAGCTTAATGAAGGTCGAAGGTATTACAGAATTCACAAGCATTGTGTAATAGATCCAGGGGTCGCGAGTTCGATCCCGGCCCGGCCCGGTCCCATACTTTCGTGGAGATTGATCATGAAATAATTTCTACGGTCATTCTCCTCCCTTCCGCTGATTCATTCAAGAAGGGTTATTGTCAGTTACAATCGAAAGTATGTGCACGAATTACTGGTTAACCGCTTGTTCAAGCCTGCCCAGGAAAAAGTGTGATTAGGTGAATTGACCGTCCCGCAATGACCATAGCTGTTGACTTGGAACGTAAAGCAACAAAAACCAACAAACAAACAAAGCATTGTGTAATACGCTTGACCTGCATTAAGCGATAATCGGTCTTGAAAAGTCTGCATGCCTGGTTTTTAAACCAAATCACGGTTTATAGCTATGGTTTCCTCTTTAATTGCACGACGGTGGGTCAGGCCTCAGACTCTATGACGGCTCTGAGGAAAGCTTTAATCGGTGGGTTGGTGCCTGATGCTTATCTGTAGCTGGACCCACCGTGGCTCAACTTGATGTTTTCTTTAGCTCTGACTATCTGTGAGTCATGAGTCCTTTTCTTTGATTCATTATGGTGTGTTAATTTGATTAGAGTGTTTCTCCATCATATACATTGTATTAGTTAGAAGGCCTCCATGCGAGCTGAACATTTCTTGTACTTCAACAACAGCAGAATCTAGGGCGAAGATTTGGTACCAGTAAAATGCATTTAAGCCCCCGGTGGCTTAGGCTGCTGTCCGTTCTAAGGCGGTGGTTCTGTTGTTGTTGACTTTTTGTTTATTGTTACTCCCAATTTGGGAGTCGGTAATTGTTCTATGTTTTGTTGTACGTTACTTTATGTCCATTCTAGTATTGCAATCATCTTGATGGGGAAGAGACAGCTGGTTGCTTTGCCTAATTTGTCTTCCTGGTGTCTCGTGATGGTTGAGTGGCTCTACCTCGCGGTGCCATGGGGTTGTCTGCGGTTTGTGATTGTGAAATATCCTGATCATACTCATTTTTTTTTTTTTTTTTTTTGAAAACCAGTGATGGTCATCTTTTTTGAGTGGCCGATTAAGACTGATTTTACTGTATTGTGCAGGGGTGTGCATTAAGCGTTTACGAGTATTTATGAAATTATTATTATATTAACTTTCTTTAATTAATATATTTAGCAAATGATATTCTATCAACAAATAGAGGGTAATTTTTTGCATAAACTTCCCTCTTTATTGCATTAGTGGACCATTCACAATTACAAAACTAATGCATATAGTGTTGTTGTGTTTGCTGGAAGTGCTTTAGTTGGACCTGTTGATTGATTTCAATAAAGGTTTATTTACTGCCATTTCCAACTTCATCTGATATTACCACACGTCTAAGGTTATGGTCAGTTGACCTTAGTCAAATTGATCTTGTCTAGTGGTCAGATAGATGGACTATAAGCAAGGAGGCCGTCATTCGAGAAAGTCTGCCAAAATTCGAGAATCGAATCATGGCTCGGTGTATGTAAGGAGCATTGCGCGTAGTTCTATGTACTTGAAAGCTCCATGTTATTAGCGGGAAATGGCGTATGAAAAATAAGTTCTGTATCATGTTGGTTTAGCTGTATTAAAATCGATTATTCTGATTATCCGATAAGTTTAATCAGCAGAATAAATGAAGTTTTGTTTTTTCAATAAAATATCGCTCAAGCGATATTTTATTGAAAAAAAAACAAACATAAAATTCATTTGAGCCGTTTGTTTTGCTGCTATCCCACTTGCTATTGTGTTAACATGGTTTCCGTGACGCCAGCGTCACGTTATATAACGTCAGCATCATGTAATCACCCGCGTTATCAAAGTAGATCCTCGATGTACATCCGTGATCTGATTCCACGGAATTTCGCGGAATTGGCCGAGGCAGTTCCGATTGGCTGTCTTTATGTATGTCAAAATGGATGTTCCAAAATTCATGTACGGTAAACTAACTGTTAATTAAAATAAAACAAACATCGATATCAATCTTACTTTTATCAATTACAAGCACATTTTCTTTATGGCGTGCATGCAAATAACACAGAGTATGACTTTTATTATTTTTTCCAGAATTTGATTCCTGTCGGCTGCTTTTTTCAGGTGCCTACATTTTACCAAAAAGGCCCGAAATACCAGAAAGTCCATGTTGAACCTGAAAGACAATTCTAAAAGACCAAGGAATTACAGGAAAGATGCTTAAAAAGACGCGTTTTTGTTAATAAAAAGCTTGACAAGCTCCCTACGTAAAACTGATTACCTAAACTTAATAAAAGTCGTTATAAATCACATTTTATTAATTTCTACTACTTAACGGTCTAAATATTTATGGTCATATCAGAGAATTGCTTCTCTCATTATTTTTTGAATAACATATTTATTAAGTTTGGTTCAAACCTATATAGACAAATTGTTGGTTTTGCCATGGGTACTAATTGTGCACAACTTGTTACAGCTTGTTTTGTTTTGCTATGAAAGAGACTTCATTTTGTCTCTCTCTGACAATAATCAGGCTAATATTATTCAAGGGTTCAACTCTTCTTCAAGATACCTACCAAATCACGGTTTAGCTATGTTTTCCTCTTTAATTGCACGACGGAGGGTCAGGCATCAGCCTCAATGATGATCCGACTTAAATCTTTTATCAGTGGGTCGGTGCCCGTTGTTTTGTCTGAGGCTGGGCCTACCGTGGCACGACCTGTGATTTTAGCTCTTAAAGTCAGTGTGTTGAGAGCCCTTTTCATTGTTCTGCCGCAATAATAAGAAACGCGAAAATCGGGAATATTATTTTATTACATGCATTTTTCCGAACATTAAGCTCAAATCTGGATTTAGAATATCCTGCAGTGTCAGAAGAAAATTGTTTTAAGAATCTACTACCACTGCCCTGACCCCTAATCTCTTCGGAATTTCGACATTTTTAGGCTTTCTGAAAAGCGGGAGGAATTCAAATGGTGTAACAGCCATGTGACGGCCTATATAGTTGGACTTAAATTTCTACAGGTAAGTGTCAAAAGCATCGCACATTTTAAAATCGTGATTGCTTTCAGTGTACATGCCAGTTTTATTTTTTAAGCACTGCCATTCAGTTGAAAGTACCGATTCAATCAGCGTAGACACAGATCCAACTGATACAATACGATCAGTTTGATCCGGGTAATTACTGTTTGCTTTATTTGTAAGGACATTTTATACTAAACCATGTGATGTGGCTATCATCGACAGTTTTATAAAACAATTTTTACAGTGGTAAACGGCCTAAACATTATCAACTACACATATGTTATTTTATAGTAAGTCAGCCATTCAAGAAGTGTAGAACAATAATAGTTTTTTTTTTCAGAAATCCGAGGATTATCCCTGTCAAGTGTCAAATACGTGAAATATATAAGTGGAACAGAATGCCCAAATTCTTCCATCAGAATTATTAGAACAAAAGTTAGCCGTAATACCAGGCAATAATTGCCTGAAATGATTCACGATTATTGAATACTCAATGTGATATAAATCGAAAACGTACATCTAAAGTCATTTATTCGCGATCCTAATTTATGCAGCAGTCCTTTATATGTACGATACACTTTATACTATACTGAACAAAAGTGTAAACGCTACACTACAATATTTTATATTTTGTGAGAAAGTATTGGACGAAAAGTATTTACTAAATATTGATAGCGTTTTCCAGACATCCAGCAAGCGATTCGTTGAAACTCTGCCAATTTGCCTCTTTTGATGTTATGAGTTATGTTCCTTATTGTGTTTAATGCTTTATTCACTGAATTTTGCAATTGCACATGCGCAAAAAAAATTGTTAAGCTTATCAGAATTCGTCATACTTGTGTTGCATTATTACACAAGAAAACTGTTTTATCACTTGAAACAAGGTCAGAAATCAACTTTGAATTTATCAAATTTGTAAAAAAAAGGAAAATGTCTCCCTTTGACAAAAAAAATGGGAATATTATATAAATATTACGTTCCTGATTGGGTGATAGTCGAAAATATCATCCCGAGGAATGCAATTATAACATTTCCAGAGATCATATTTTCGACTATCACCCAATCATAGAATGTAATATTTATTTTATTATACCAAATACTATTTTCTACCGTCTTAGGCCTACCGTGGTGAGGGGAGTTCCAAAGGGAAAATGATGCACATCTCCTAATCTACGAGGGTCAGTCAAAAATAACTGAGAGTTGGTTAATATCTTTTTACTGGGTCGGCAGTTTTGGCTGAAACTTCATACATATATAGAATGAACCTCGGGGCTTCATTATATGTAGAAGTTGACGTCTTATCATCTTCAATGAACTGTTGCTAGGCAACCAAAGACCGTCTCACAGTGATGTGCGTTCGCACTGACAACACTTCTGACTAGCAGCCACGAATTTCAAATAATTTCAAGTATAAAATATTATAATAACGGACCTTTTATCTCTCCAATTGTATCAAACAATGTGTTAGCAATGTTTTGAAGAAGTGTAATAGGTAGTAAATACAATACATGCAATGTTCGTTGCCTAGCAACCAAAATCGATGGAAATTCAAATTTTAACTAAAAGACCAGATTTTGTTGCTATGGCAACCGTTTATTCCTTGGAATATTCAGGATATGCATTCAGATGTCAACACCAATTACTAAATATTTAGTTAATTTTCCTCTTATTTATGTAATAAAATTCTAACACCTCAATCTCAGCTGTTGCATTTCACAAAATACATTCACATACTGTATTTGCAACAAATGCACAAGTTGATGTCACTTAAATTTTGTATAGTGTTTCCATGGCAACGCTATATTCCAGCGTGAACGCATGACGTTATTTCACCTTCTTCGGTTGCTAAGCAACAACAATCTATACTTTGCATGGTATTGTATATTGCATATTCTGACGCATGACAGTTCATTGCATGCATATGCCAAATTTCACTAGTGTACGTTAGCCTACGTAAGAGATATGAATCAACTCTCAGTATTTTGACTGACCCTCGTATATGCATGAATGAATTTACATCTTTCACAAAAATAGTTCTTTTGAACAGTTTGAATGCTGGAACTGATCATGACGTTCGGTCAAACAAATTACGTCATAAAAAGTCAACGACGCCAAACCTAATACCAAGCAGCTTCATTTAAATGGGAAACTGTACAAGATGTGGTTTTGTTGCAAAATAGAAAATTTCGCCAAATCGGCTCAAATTTGGTCTCAACGTGTTCCTCTCGTCCTAACTAAGAAAACGAGTACCTACAATTAATGTTTCTGTACATAAACAACGAAATTATTGGAAGTGGAAAAAGGCCAAATCATGCCTCATGTTGAGTGTCTACTGACGTGAACGAACCGTACGCGCATCGACGTTGCGCATCAGACGAATATTTTTATTATTATACCTCACGTGAATTTCCCATACAAAACTTTCATAGACGAACGACTGGTATTTTATAATATCACCCGCTGCAACAGCGACGGTGAATACTGCCACGTGTTTGCCATAGCAGCGGGTGATATTATAAAATATCAGGGGGGTCACATGATGCACAACGCCGATGCGGATACGGTTCGTTCACGTCAGGAGACGTTCAACAGCAATGGCGGACATGAGGCATGATTTGGCCACTTTCAACTCCCTATAACATCGTTGTTTATGGTCAGAAACATAAAGTGTGGGTACTCGTTTTCTTAGTTAGGACGAGAGGAAAACGTTGAGCCCAAATTTGAGCCGATTTGGCGAATTTTTCTATTTTGCAACAAAACCGCATCTTTTACAGTATCCAATTTAAATGACGCTGCTTGGTATTTGGTTTGACGTCATCGACTTTTTATGACGTAATTTGTTTAACCGAACGTCATGATCAGTTCGAAAATTCAAACTGTTCAAAAGAACTATTTTTGTGAAAGATGTATTTTCATTCATGCATATAGATTAGAGATGTGCATTATTTTCCCTTTGGAAATCTCCTCACCATGGTAGGCCTTAGACGGTAGAAAATAAAAGATGTAATGTTCGGTATGATAAAATAAATATTACATTCCCTGATTGAGTGATAGACGAAAATGTCATCCCTTGAAATATGATTATCAACCTCAGCTGCGCCTCGGTTGATAATCACATTCCTCGGGATGATATTTTCGACTATCACCCAATCAGGGAATGTAATATTTTATATACTATCACCCGCTGCTATGACAAACGTGCGACAGTATTTGCCGTCACTAGTAGCGGGTGATTGGAAGTTTTGTATGGGAAATTCACGTGAGATTTAATAATAAATATTTGGTAATCTTCGATTTTTCACAATTTTCGATAACTTTCTTTCTTTTACCAAAACAGGTAGACCTATCACCATTTCTCGGCCATCAATGTGCGCAGACTAAGATGCAACAACACATTTATTTTCCTATGGAGATTTCAGCGATAAAATTTCAAGCTTGGCCAATTTGATGAAAACCCTGCTTTCTAAGGTTGCTTTTCTAAACGATCAAAACACATTTCTGGTTGTCAAATGTCTTAGACTACCATTTCGTTCAGTCGAATCTGGTTGGCAGTGGATTTCTGAAGGCCTAAACTGTGTTAGATTTCTGTTCAAATTAGTAACCTGAAAAATTGGACCCCTGTCACATTTAAATGACTTTCATGTGTTTCCTCGTGACAATATCCGTAAACTTTTACTAAATGCATAACCCAGTCTTTGCACATTTAGATACACTTTCATTTACTGTACTGGCTTGCGTCATTTTCCATATAAATGGCTAACAATTCAGGTGTAGCGTTTTCACTTTTGTTCAGTATATTATAACCTACACGGCGATCACTGACCTGAAACGCCAGCGAATGAGTTAGTCAACCGTTGCATATTATTAATAAACTGGGTCAGTTTATGTCCATTCTACCAACAGTAATACTCCCCCATTGAAAAGAACCAAAAATATGCCATAATTCCACCTAATTACAGAAAAACTCAGCAAAAATATCAGGTTGAAAATTTTGTCAAAAAATACTGCAGCTTTTTCTACCTGTGTATCAAAAATATCAAGAGAAAATAACGTGAAAAGATGCCCTTTAAGTCGATTTTTCGCGTTTCTTATTAATGCGGCAGTACTTTTTTTTAATGCAGTTTGTTATCTACTGTAATATGGGATTTCCTACAATGCATTAGTTCGGATCCCTCCGTGCAAGCTGAAGTAATTTCTGGTTTTATACAGCAGAATCAAGGGTGATGATTAGGCCAGTAAAGATAGTTTAAGCCTCCTCCCCCCACCACCAGATACAGGAAACGTTTCGGAAACGTTTGTGTTTGGTTGTATGAAGATTTGTTTAAACGTAATCATTTAGAAACATTATATGAAAGTTTCACATAGGTTTGTTTGAATGTAACCTCTTAGAAACGTTATATAAACGTTTCATATAGGTACTGGTTACTCCCAAGGAACAGTCACACAAAGTTTTCATCGAACTTTAATATGTGCGTTGATAATTACCGGTAAATAAATAAATGAACCATTTTCAAAGAAAAGGTCAATTTAGAAAGGTCAGAAATTAGCGCTCGATGTGGTTCCTTAAACGTTGTATAAACGTTTATCACAACATAAAAATGATTGCAAAACAAATGCCTCGCTATTAAATTACTGTTTTTGCTAAATTATTTGTTTTTACTTTATATACATTTTTTACAATTAATGCTCATTTAATTTAACAAAACATTAAACCATCGCAAATACCCGCTTTTTACCTGTGACCTTTACTTTGGTGTCAATGTCACACTAAATGTTGCCCAGTACCCTCTACATCACGTCACCTATGAACCAGTAAAGTTTAAGTTGCTATATGCCCAACGGTTAAGAAGGAGATGCATTTAAAGAAAATATATTTTATGACCTTGTCAAGGTCACATAAAATATTGCCAAGTACTCTCCACATCATGTAATATATGCACTTACAAAATTTTAAGTTGCTTAGGAGAAGATTAATTTATAAGAAAATACAAGGTCAAGGTCACACAAAGCATCGCCCAGTACACCATGTAATATATGCATCTACAAACTTTGAAGTTGATAGGTCCAACAGTTTAGGAGGAGATGAACTTGCAAGAAAATACAGTATTGGCCTATATATATATATATATTCATATGAAGTGTTTCTCAGTACCCATCTACATCATGTGACCTATGCTTGTGCAAAGTTTGAAGTTGCTACGTCCAACAGTTTAGGAGGAGATGCATTTACAAGAAAATACATTATGGACCTTTGACCTTGACATTGGGTTAAGGTCACACGAACAATAGCCCAGTTACCTTTACATCATGTGATCTATGCATTTACAACGTTTGACGTTTCTACAACCTACAGTTTAGGAGAAGATACAATTACAAGAAACGTGATGGATGGACAGACGGACGGACGCACGCACGCACGCACGGATGGACGGACGATGAACCGACTTTGATACGAAAATAATATACCTATTTTTCAAACATAAAAGCCGGTATATTAATACGAAACAGCAGGTAGTTTATTTAGTGCCAACATTTTGATTCCAAACAAAGAAACTTGTAAACGAATTAGCAAGAAGTGAGCAAAGCTCACATACCCCAGGCAGTAGTCATCAGTGGTTGTTACACTTTCAGAGAAAAGACAAAATTGTCAAAGATTTCATAATCCTAAATCAAGTAGTTTCTGAGAAAACTTTGATGAAAAATGTCCATATGTGTTATATACTGACGGACTTTAATTTCGCAACAGTAGCTTCCCTTTATATATTTCAAAAGAAAGTTGACTGTAAACGTCCTTGGCTATTATGATGCCGTCATGAGTTGTTTTACTTCAGCTAACACTTTAGTTTTAATTGTACACTTAAACCTGATGACTTTACTGCTTCGTACAAATTTAGGTCACTGTAACATTTCTCAAGTAGAGGAAATTTTAAGCTATCAAATGAATGGTTACAAACAGATAAACGTCAAATGAGCAAACAGACTGTATCACAGACTTGCCACACAATATGAGAGTGATACCTCGATGACTAATGAGGACCAGGACTCAAATTTGATACTTCGCGTGTTTCTTAATTTTAACAAGTAGGGAATCTTTAATTGATAACATTTTCTCACATGAAGCTATTGACCCCTATCTCAAAAATGGTTACATTTTCAATTTGTTAAATTAATTTTGATTGGACAACTTTTTCATGTGTTACACACAAATGAACACTCTTTAACATACAACCAAAATGCTTGTGTTGCCATCTTTTTTGAGACATAAATTAAAGCTGCTATCCAAGTGGTGCGTTTTTAAAGTCTGTCAGTATATATAAGAGTGACAGAAGGAAAAATTGAAAATTTGAAAAAAAGAAAGCAAAATGAGGATTAGCATCTTAATTTTCATTTACACAGTACACTTTGCCTACCTAAAGGTGTACACAAAATTTTAAAACACTGTCTCTAATAGGAGCTGAGAAATCTGTGACAGAAATTTCCATTGGGGAGAAAGAAAGATGAAGAAATAAAGGGACTGATAAGCAATAAGTAGTTGTATTTGTTACACAATACCACTCATCACTATCAAGCTTTGTACCAAATTTCAGAATTTCAGGATTTGCTTCGAAATGCATCTTTCAGGACTACACCATTTCTAACAGAAAATGTGAAATGTTCCTGCATGTGCTAAGTGACGTATGGTCAACAGATTTTATCACATGACATAGTTGACTGTGTAACAGCAACCTCATTCCATAGAAATGACCTATAAGCAAATATCCATGACAGAATATCAATATAATATATAGGTATCGAACCTTGGTCTGGGGCGACTAACAAGTTAAATGGGCAAGGTAAAAATCAAAGCTACCAGGTCGGACTGAAAGCTCTTTGTCCATTATAACCTATGTCTTTATAAATGAAACCTGGCTTTGAAATCACTTGTCCCTTATACCATATGGGCCTCGACGCGAGAAAACCTGTCTTCGGTGGTTTGCGAACAATAAACATTGGCACAGACCAGCCTGTGCATTCACGCAGTCTGACAGCGCTTTTGTTATTAACTTATTGGAAAGCATCGTATCAAAACTTGCTTACAGCGAAATTGTACTATTCTAGCTGGTCTCTATAGCTGAGCAGGCCGATTTCGGTACAGCCTGATCGGAAACCCCGAAGACAGGTTTTGATTATGCAAGCTGCTACACAAATAAGAGGTACTTAGATTTTAAATCTGAAATGTTGCATACAATTTCTTGGATATATCCGTGGATCACATAAGGAGGCATGTACTTTTGTGGTACAGGACCCACATCAACGGGCACCATCATGATGACACCCGCTTCTACATATGCGAAACACATAATTACAGATCAACTGATCTAGGGAAGGCTGAGGAGCGCCTTTGTTTTGTTTATTTTTTGGCAAGATAGTATAACCTTCCTACTGTCCTACCAGCCAAGAGTAACAGTGATGTCATGTTTTGTTTACAAAGCTATCAGGGACTTATGATTGTATTAATCCTATCCACAATGTAGGATTAATACACAAGTGATCTATCGATTCATGTTAGCGCATGTGGGGTATACAAGTTAATATTTGACTTAAAGAGACTAGGTCTGTAACTATGAACATTTTTCGAAAAAATATTTTCTTTTTAAATCATTTGTAAAAATAGAATTAAGTTATATTTTCACAACAAATATGGTCAGTACAGCTGAAAACTGCAAGGAAAAGTGAATTATCTTATTGAAAGAGGTGTGTTTTCTGTTATTGGTAATTATTTACGTCCCTCCAATAATTCTAGACAGTTGATTTTAACATAAATGCTGTTGTTTTGATATTGTTATTTTGTTAAGATTTACGAAAATGCTGAAATGTTTACCTGAATTTGAGTATTTTTACTGCATTCTTGAATAATAGAAACTTTATTTCAAAAATTAAAAGATCAAAAGTTACAGACTATGCAGCTTTATCAACTGTAAACGAAAGATTACGTCACTGTCACTCTTGGTTGGCACGACAATATATAGTTTCCATTATATCTAAATTTCATGCCTCCAGCCAAAGTCTTTGTCGGCACAGTTTAGTTTATATCTGACCTGGTCGCAAACAAAAAACGAAGGATTTTCTCGCGAGTGGGCTTACATAGGATTCGGATGTGTTTATCAGCAACTTATGCATCCTTTATCTAATGACCGTTGATAACAGTGATCAGACAGCCATACAGATTCAAGAATGATGAATCGCCTTGGACACTTTAACGCTTTCAGAAACATGAAATAAGGTCGTTAGTTTCTAGCAGGCAACACTGCAACAATATAGGACTCTGCATGCCCGGGCTTGAGCTTTGATGTCTTCGGTAGTCATATAAAGTACGACTTGCAGTTGTTTTTCATGTAGTTTAAAAAGTGCCCTTTATATTTGTTTACGCGTCCTTGAATTGCAATATAAACCAACCAGAACAAAAACTCTTTAAACACTAGTAATGGTAGGCCTATAAAATACGTACTCATGGAGAAGATGCTCAAATCTAAACGTTCCAATACATCTCCGTCATATAAAATAAAATGATTAGTTTCATTTTTGGTTTACTAAAAATAAAAACTTCCTTGTTTGGAATATTATCGTATTTGTCGATCAATACATTTTTGAATTAAAAAGAATCACTCAGCTGTTCCAAATACTATATTAATTCAAATTATGATATCATCCCCTCAGCAAAATAGTTATATGGCGTGCCAAGGGAGTGCCACAATTTAGTAACGCAGTCTTTCCCATAGAAACAAGATGGCCCTAGGACCCGGGATCGCTCACCTGCGTCCTGGCACATGTGTAGACGATGTTTTTGACCTGTGGCGAAGGAGATACGATATGATTTCAAAGATATTTCTATCTTTAGAACTGGTAGCCATGTTATTAAGCCAAGCTGAACCTTCTGATCAATTTAAGTAGAGGGCAACATGAGGACCATTTCTGTGAAATTATTTTGATTTTGGACCAGTGGTTCAGGAGATTTCATTTGAAGATTTTTCTTATCACGAGCTCTGCCAACCCCTTTTCGGAGGAGCAAAACCATATGTGCAATCATGGTAGAGGGCATCATGAGGAACATTTCTGTGAAATAACTTTAGATTTGGACCAGTGGTTCAGGAGATAAGTCATTTTAAGGCATTTCTCATCTATCGCTCTGGCGACCCCTGTATTAAGCATAGCGAAACTTTGTGCAATTTTGATAGAAACCATCATGAGGAACGATCCTGTGTAATTATTATGAATTTGAACCAGTGGTTCAGGAGGAAATGTCCTTAAAAGACATTTCTTATCTAGAGCTCTGGGTGCCCCTTTGTTCGGTAGAGCTAAACCGTTTGCCCAATTTCGGTAGAAGGCATCATGAGAAACAGTTCTGTGAAATAATTTCGAATTTGGACCAGTGTTTCAGGAGGAGATGTCGTTTAAAGATTTTTTCTTATCTGGAGCTCTGGCTGCCCTTTTGTTCAGTGAAGCAAAACTATTTGTGCAATTTCGGTAAAGGGCATTATGAGGAACAATTCTGTGAAATTATTTTGAATTTGGACCAGTGGTTCAGGAGATGTCGTTTAAAAGATTTCTTATCTGGGGCTCCGGCGGCCCTGTTGTTCAGTGGAGCGACACCATTTATGCAATTTTGAAAAAGGGCATCATGGGGAACATTCATGTGAAGTTATATGAACTTTGGACCGGTGGTTCAGGAGGAGATGTCGTTTAAAGAAACGTGTACGGACGACGGACGCAAGACGGAAGTCGGACGAAAACCGATCACAATACCTTTGGCTCATGTGAGCTAAAATACGAGAACCGAGGCAATAAATATGTTAAAACTTACAAACCAAGTAAAAGCTTTCATAAAACACTTGGTCTACGCTAAGAATATGTCTGGACAAAGGAGGCAAAGATCAGGAATCGATAAAATCAAGTACCACATCTGACCCGGGACACCATATAAGAAAGTGACAAAACACAAGTAAAACAAACACAAGAGAGCCAAGAGGTCAGCCCTTTTCTTCCAGTAGGTGACCATATGGCTGCAAGGAACAGACAAGACAGTATAACTAAGACAAACACGAACTAAAACTAACAAACAGGATCCACAAAAGAAGCACCGCCTTGGAACGGTCGGTTAAACAATTACAGAAGGGATCCAAACTAGGAAAATGTAGGTTTGTGACAGACAGAAAGACAGACAGACATACAGATAGATATTGTGCTTCTTGAGTGCACAGCTCTCGAAACACAGATCATGCGCCCTAACCAATTGAGCTAACCGGGTATTCTAGATTCACCACCATATACCGCCTTTGAATTGACCCATTTAGATTGTTTCAAATCGGGAACAAGTCATGCTTTAAACGAAGGGCCTGTCACAGTGACAGACAAACAGACAGGCAGGTAATCTGGGTGCTCCAAAATCACTACATAATGCAGACCCCCAGATAAGAGTGCTTAGCTGAAAATTATTTTCTTATTTCCCAACCAAAACAGATGTTGTGGGTACTCAAAAGAACCGTCTCAATGAGACGGTTCTTTTGTCACCCAAAACACCTGTTTTAACTGATGGATAAGAAAATAAACCTTTGCTTAACTGGTCCTATGCATAATGTCATTGTATTGACCAATTCGGGCGGAATAGCTTATCAGAGAAATAAGGTTGATTGAGGATTTTTTTTGTAAAAAAAATCTGACAATACGCAACGTATCTTTGATAAAGAAAGGTTTGACGGTTGTTCTATATCAAAACGATTGAGTGAAAATCTGAATGCAGTTCACTTTTAATTTTAGTGCTTCATTTACTTGCATTTGTTTTAAATTCTACCAGTTACGATGATCAATAAAGAAATCACAGGTTTAAAGGGAAACGCTTACCAAATAAAAGTAGCTTTAAAAGACAGAATCTGTTTATCAAATCAGCTGACTGCAAATTTTATCAAAATATCTCGCCGATGCATGTGAAGTTTCCATTATTTCTTTAAAAGATGCTGCCATATTTATAAGCATTTGGAATCATAACCTATTTATATTTTCAAAAATGAAAATGAAAGATTAACCCTATATTTTTTGCTCTATTTTGATGTAACCTCATCTTGATGTATATACCTAAGCTAGCATTAAAGGATCATTCTAATAAGAAATTGTGTGACCTTTTTGCTAATTCAAAAATAGGGTTAAGTCGGGTATACTCGGACAGACAGCTAAATTCGGACAGTCACCATGTTTGTTTCATAGTTCAATTATTGGAATAAAAAATAAACTAACTAAGCAAAAAGTGAAAATCCTGATGAGACGGCTAATAAGGAGCCGTCTCATCTATATTTCCACTGTTTGCAAACGTGTGTCCGAATTTACTGATGTCCGAATTTACCCGACTTTACCCCTAATCTTTATAAAATTGCATGCATCTCAGATGCATCTCATGATATATTATAAATGGCGGCTGTGACAGCCCGTATGACAAATTCATTTATTAATAACTCTCCTATTTCTCAACCGATTTTTTTTTTATTTTTTTATTTTTTTTTTTGATCAACTGTCTGTATTTTCAGACGCAATAACTTTGATGCGCATTTTCCTTTTTTGCATTGCATCATTTTCAACTGATGTTTATCGAACAGCAAAAGATCAGTTTCCATATCATCAAGACTCTTTGAACTTGCTATGAAGATAGTGCATTGATCCTGTCAATACCTAACACCTGATTGCTGATTTTAAAAACTGTTGGATCGATGAGTTCATGTATCTATTAGACGAAGTCTTATAATTGCATTGTTGGTCAAGAGTTGACTTGATCTCTGTATAGAGAAAAGTGTATGCCATGAAATGGTAATTAATTTATTGCAGAGATTTAGCAGTATGCTATGATTTTTAGTTTGCTTTTTTGCACCTTTCTATTAGTTTTACATGTAAATATGATTTTCACGTTGATGCTGAAAGAATGATAGTATGTTAATAAATATCTGCGTCGATTGTTTAAAGAAGTAATGTATGACACGTTACCTCTTCCGTAAGAGAGTATTGCTGATATTTGTAGGTTACGGTCAACTAAACTAATATTTGTAGGTTACGGTCAACTAAATTCTACTACTGCGTTAGATTGTTTGCACCAGGTATGTATGACACTTACTATTTAAAGGCATGCATTACACTAGCTATTTAAGTATGCAGCATTTGTGCGCAGGGCATTATTTTTTCGTCCTGACTCGAATTTTTGCGAGATTCCAGCAATCCTGTACCATAGAAGCATCACTACAGATATTTTGGAATAGAACTGGTTCCATAAGACAAACGATTTACTGAGCTCACCTGACCGAAGACATTACAAAGTAGAAACATCCCCCATTTTTTCTTCTCAATTTCTATAAAACTTCTCACGCAACTCATATCATATATGTCTTCTGTCACTTAGTCGTATATCCTATTTCAAAGGTATTTCTTGTTCTCTATGTTTAAAGGACTTTACAGTAAGCACTTGTTGACAAAGAACATGTATGTCTTATATCTATAAGATGAAATAGTTCAAAGTGCTACAGTTCAAATATATGCTCTGAAATCTCTGGTGTTTACACTATAGAATCACCACATGGTATGCTTTAGAGTTGTGATAGGTCAGTGATGAATTGCTAAACAAACTGCACTTATCACATCCAGGGTTTTTTCCTAATCGGGCACTTTTTGGGGTTCCAAAATAGGAATCACAGACTACCAGAAAAAGCCTGATTCGAACCCGTAATAACTTGCAACAAGTGGCAATCGAAAACAATGTTTATAGCTGTTTTTGATCCGCGTTTGTCAATTGTTAAGAGCGTTTCCGATTGCCACCTATCCGGTGTGTATATGATCATCGACCGGATTTCACACAGGATAGACGGCTATCGAAAACGCTCTTAGCCATCGAAGAACGCGGATCATACATCGCTAGAGACAATGTTTTCGAATCAAAAACTATGTTTCTAGCTATTGATCTACAGTCAGGTGTCAAATTAAAGGCCACAACGTGAATTTCAAAGCATACAATAGTACTAATTTTCAACACTTATAATACAATAAATCTGCAAGAAAAAACTTAAAACATTAATCGAAATATGTAAATTTGGATACATCACTATAATCCCTATCATACAAATATTCAGAACATTTTACTCCATATTGGAGGTGGTTGCCTAGCAACAAGGCAAAACAACCCAAATTACCCAATCTAGTACGATAAAACGATTGCAATGCAACCAGACATTCAATAATTACTTGGGTGTATGCTATAACATGTAGGAAGTATTGTTGCCTTTGTCTTTGTGTTTTGTTTAAATTGAATTCTATCATAAAACAAAGTAAAATAATCAACATTTTTTTTATAAAATTGTTCAAGAAAAGGATGAACATTCAGTGATTTTCAAATATAATGCATCTTTGTTTCCATGACATCATTATTCTGGTTGTTCAAAGATATTTTTCTGACAGTTTATGTATTTTCTAAAGTCTTATAAGTATAATATGAAGTACATATCACTTTTAATAATATGTTATTATTTATATTTGTCTTCCTCACCCCCAATTTATTGATTGCTTAGCAACAGTATGCAACACAGTGAACGCCGCTGGAGTCATGGTCCCTATGTTTCATCCTTGCTTCGCAGGCGACACAAAAGGAAGCATTTAATTATTCATGGTGTTGGCGACCCTCTCCTGGACCAGCAGCTGCTATATCACTACCCCAATAATGCAATTTGTAACTTTTCCAAACCAATGGCGTGTACATTATGTGGCAATTTTGTTTGGGAAAATTTGTCTTTACATCTCTAATGCCCAGGTCACACATTCACGGATCACCTCGCAGATTCTACTACGGATTAAACCTCACGGATGACCCCGGAAATGCCAATTTGCGTAGACCGATACGGATGCACTATATAAGTATGATTAAGCACTACTACGTATGATTAGGGATGCAATACGGAAAGCTACGGACCAATACGGATTGCCATGAATATACATCCATGGCTAATCCGGCGTCCAGTCCGTGAATGTGTGACCTGGGCATAAGACAAGAATATAATTGAGCCGTGGCATGGGATTTCCAACAATGTGGTATGTGCGACCAGCTAAGTCTCAGATCAGCCTGCGCATATGCGCAGTCTGATCAGAGCCTTTGCTTGTCGCTTGAATATTCTATGAGTGTTAAACTACTGACTGAACATCATTTTGAGCTTCTTATCTTAATAAGAGGCTGCTCAGGCTCGTCTGAGTCTATACGTGTCAAAATGCCACATTGTTGGAAATCACGTGTCACGGTTCAATTATTACCATCTTTACAGTTAGACTTCAATCTAGGTGGCTCAAATGTTAACCAACATTTATCAGGCCACTATTAGAATACGGTGATGTAATATGGGATATTACTCGACTTTTCGCTTACTGTAAAGGCGGCAACTTTAATATTAATACCTGGGCGTGGTTCAGCTATTCCATCTGCTAAGGAAGGGAAATCAGGTTTTATCTATATTTGGTAAAGAGTTAATCAGCTTATTGGGCCGCGCAAACGTGCATGCATTTCACGAAAATCCTAACCGTATACACACTGAACTCACATTTATTAACCCTTAAAATGCATGTTTTTGTCGTCCACTAAAATAATTGAACCCTCACAGACAAACAGTGTGGACCCAGATCAGACTGCTACTTTAGGAGCAGTCTGATCTGGGTCTACAATGTTTGCCTCTGTGCTTATGTTAAATAGACATTGTAAGATGCAGTTATTTTGCTGTCGTTTTAAAGGACTAAATAACGTGTTTGGGTCCATACTGAGGTAATGGCGCAAGATGATACAGTTACTTTGGAATAATTCAGCTTTAACCTATGTCTAAGGTTGACCAGTCCTAATTGCGCATTCATGAGGTGCAGCCTTTACAGTAACCAAAAAGTCAAGTAATACCCAGTATGAAAAGAATGAACGAGACAAGATCCAAAACGTAGCAGCGAGAATTACAACTGGTGCAACAAAAACGTGTGTCCTTAGACAATTTTTATAAAGAAGTCGACTGGCAGACCATGCACACACGACGGCAAGATCATAAAAGTACAGTTTTTACAAGATATGTCTAATTTTTGTCTGGCCCTTTACCTAGTTAATGCGATTTTTCATCACAATGTCAGTAATTCTAATGGCATTCATACCATCAGGTCTAACACTAGTCTGTATCACAATTCCTTTCTTCCATCGACTTTAAGGCAATGGAAATATAATTTAGGTTAAGAAACTAAATAATCTCTCTTCATTTAAAACTTTCATAGAAAAATCTTCAATCTGTCCAAACTTATCATCATTATGACACAAGAAAAGCCCAAATCCTTCATGCACTAGTACGTACAGGTTGCAGTTCTTTAAATCTTGACCTCTTTCAACCAAATATTACTGAAGCCCCACTATGTCGATGTAAAAGCACTATTTGTTCACTGCATATTCTACCAGGGGCCTCGCAACACACTTTTGAATGCCTGTGCAACCTACCAGAATCCTTCCCTAAGTCTTCTTATTTTTGGCAGTTCAACACTATCACTTGAAGCTAACATTGCAATTTTGGAATAATTTCACAATTATACACTCGACACCAAATGTTTTACCTAATCAAGCATCGCGTTACTTTAAGGCGATATTTACATATGCTGACGTCAACTAAAAACGCCTCACTCATCATCACTGATTTCTTAGCGATGAAATATAAAACTGAACAGCCACGTACTGCTTCTTTATGTAGAGGTTGGGCGATGTTGGAAAATGACTTTCATTTGATATGCAGGTGACGCGTTATTCCGATGGCGTCATACAGGCTCAACGTACACATGACGGCATTGTGCATCGATCGCTTATGATTTCAATTTGAATTTGCACCCAGTTCGTGACGTTGATGTTTTGCTAATCAATGAACAAATTTTGGATCATTTTTTCAAACAGTTGTGCTTGTGAGTAATAACTTTGTGAAATTATGACGTCATAATAAAGACAAAATGTAAGGTCCGTTTACGAAAATTGCCAGCATTTTCGTTTTGCTTTAAGTAATGGAAAAATGATAAGGGGGTACATTAGGTAATGTACACAGAATATGCCTACATAAAATTATATTATTTAAGATTAGCTGTAACGCCCAATGGCCAGTCGTTGGTTTACGTTAACGTCACCCAAAACGGCCGTCTGAAACACGTGCTAAATTGCGTTTCCTTAGCAATCGTCGCTGGTTAAAGACTAAAGACTTTTGCAAAAGATTCGTAACAATCTTTTCACCCAATTTGCAGAGTCGTGACATTGAAGTTTTACTGAAATGCATGGCGAAAAGGTGAGTGGGGTAAGTTGTTACGTTCAACAGACGCATACAAACATTGTCTGAACACTATAAACTCATTTTTGGTAAAACAAAAGGCTGTTTTACAATGGTAAAACACGTTTTTCCTGCCAACGGATTGTGTCTGGAAACAAAGCAAATGTGGCTAAAATCTTGTGTCGCACGAAATTGTGACCCCTGTCTCATACTGAGGTCGATTTCTCAGCCTCAAATATTCTTTCAGCAATTTTGTTTTCATGAGATATGCTTGACTGAGAAGCTGTAATAATGCACTAAAATTCATAACTTCAGTCTGATCAGGCTAAAAGATATTCGCGTTTATTTTTAGACGAGGCGTTTTTTTCTTGACGTCAGTATATATACATCATGGTTTGAAGCTTCCGATGGGACTGTGGTGTCTACTCTTATCCCCACCCCTACCCCTACCTCAACCAAAGTAATATTCCAAGCCTCTACTATGATATTTTTTCTATTTATTCATTATGTTTTCACAACTTTTGTGGCCCAGTGGTCGGGTTGTTGGCTGCAACATATTGATTTTTTTTTTAAGACAATCGACTACTGGGCCAGAACGCCCGATTTACAGAACTATGCGTACAGTATTACAGCTTGAATAACTTTCGTGGTTTCTGGCCAGGTCATGCTCAAACAAGCCTGATCAGCTACAAAGGTTAGCTAGAAAAATGATAGGTCACTTGTTAGATATAGCGAATAACAAATGCGCTGATCAGACTGCGTGGATGTGCAGGCTGGTCTGCGCATGTGCTGTTCAGACATTGTCTCGCGTCCAGGCCCATATTAAACCACGATATCTTTGCAGTACAGAATAAAATGAAATCGGAATCTAATATACATGTACGTGCGACATATTTATTACATGAAAGCTGATTAATTTCTGTAAAAATATAATAAACTTTTACATCTACGCAGACATGTTCTATTATTTTTTAATGACGCACATATTCTAGTTAGTTAGTATCCGCTTCTTTGACAAGTCTGTATAGAGTTTCGTTAAATTCAATAAAGCATGATAGGTGATATCCGAGCGAAAGGGGCCTAACTATAAAAATGTGAAACTAGGAAGCCCCTCAGAGCCATCAAAGCCTCGAATTTATAAAACTTTCTTTAAAGCGTGGAATTTATCACGTTTATGAATGTTAAAAGGCTAAACCATTGTATACATTTTAACATTATAAACATCATATATACAACAACTGAAAGCAAGAAATGAGCCGCAGCATGAGATTTCGAACAATGTGGTTTGTGTGACCAGCAAAGGCTCCGAACAGCCTCTGCATACGCGAAGTCTGTTCAAAGCCTTTGCTAGTCGCTTGAATATTCTATGACTGTTAAGCTACTGACCGAACAGCATTTGAGTTTCTAACCTTAAAAGGAGGCTGCAAAGACTCGTCTGAGTCTTCACTTGTCAAAATGTCACATTTTGGAAATCACATGTCGCGGCTCAGTTGGACAATCTCCTGCCCTGTTTGATACTATAAGATTGCGCTGGTCTGGTATCGGTTTTGCTGAAAGCACACTCTTTAAGATTCCCATTTCACGTTATCCGGAGTAGATGTTCATTGTCAGAAACCACAGAAATGATGCGTCTGCCTATCGTCTTAACTGTTCGACTTTATGACATCTAAAACCTGTCTTATGTGACCACTCAACAATTGACAAAACAAAGATCTTAATGACAAATGGTAACTTAATACAGGTACAAATATTGCAGAATGCTTCCCTTGGAGCATTCTGCAATATTTTGACCTGCATTAAGCGAGAATTGGTCTTAAAAACATATTTCGGTCTTTTTTGAGTGGCCGCTTAAGACAGGTTTTATTGTAAACCTGGTGGTTTTAAGGACTACGTTAAATTGGTTAAAACCAAACGTTTGAATACACAGAATCGATGCAATAAAAATGATGCGTCTGTCTATTATAAACTATTCGACTTAAAACCAATTTCAAAGCATGTCGCCTCTGGTAAATGCAAGTGTCATAGACCTCTATAGCAGCATTTGTAATTTCAGGTTATTGGCATAAGCAGGAAATATAACAGAAAGAGAGTAGAGCAAGATGTTTATCATTCGGGAAAGTTCGCCACAATTCGAGACTCGAATCATGGCTCGGGTGTATGTAAGGAGCGTTACGCGAAGTTCTATGTACCAAAAAGCTCCATTTAATTAGCCGGACCCCGCATTTGATAAATCAACTCTATAGCATGTGGGTTCAGCTCTATTAAAATCGATTATTCTGATTATCCGAAAAGTTTCATCAGCAGAATAAATGAAGTTTATGTTTTTTCAATAAAATATTGCTATTTTATCATTAAATTGCGTTCACTTCTATGCACGTTATTGTTGATGGCGTCAATTTTTGCGACGGCCTAGAATGCATTTGAAGTAAAAAGTCGTGCACCAACAGCATGTGAATTGCCTGATTAATCAATTGGATTTTGCCGCTTAAAACGTGACTGTTGGTAGCTTGCGACATCGATTTTTATAAAACAAGTTAAGCTTTTCCAAAAAGCTTGCCATCTTTCAGAAGAGTATTATAAGCATTTGATAAGAATGGTCTGGACACTCGCTGAGCACACATCTGTTCGTCTATTTCCACCAGATGACATGTACATATGATATGGGAAGGGGAATAATAGTATGATGCATAATTTAGCTGCCACTGGACTAATAGATTTGTTATTTTATGTGTTTGGATTCAACAGCCATTTAGCATATTTTAGTCCTTTAGAGCTTAATTCAGCAATTTTAATACACCCTACACAATTTACAAGGCTATATTCAGTATTATCATTAGACTGGCTCCAGTCCTTAAAACAATTGTTCATCAATGTGTCATAGCATATACATGTAGCTAGTCTTACTCTGATGGCTCTGTTTAAAAGAGAGTCATCAGATTAAAACTAGCTACACATATCATATACTTGTAGCTAGTCTTACTCTGATGGCTCTGTTTAAAAGAGAGTCATCAGATTAAAACTAGCTACACATATCATATACTTGTAGCTAGTCTTACTCTGAAGGCTCTGTTTAAAAGAGAGTCATCAGATTAAAACTAATTACACATATCATATACTTGTAGCTAGTCTTACTCTGATGGCTCTGTTTAAAACAGAGCCATCAGAGTCAGACTAGCTACAAGTATATGAAATGACACATTGATGAACATTTTTTTAAGTACTGGAGCCAGTCTATATTATCATTTACTGATAAAAGGCCTTCTTCAAAGCAGCAGAAGCTAAGTGACGTTAGAATGACAGACTGTATATATTTTCTTGAATATCCTTGGCAGTCAGATACACTATGGACTAGGCTATGCATATACCACCACAAAAAATGGGTATGCCATTCTTATATCAGACACTGAGGTCATTCATATAACTTCCGAGTTGAAGCAGGTGGATATTAGGCCGCATATCCGTACTACAGTTCAACTTTTTTTTCATGCTAGCAGCGAATTTTTGTCATCCACTGATAACCTGACAGACAGTATTGATAAATACAAGGAAGGAATAAATGCTTTTGAACTAACCTGATAACTCAAGTGGTTAGAGCATCTTATCAGTGTTCAAAGGGCAAAAAGGATCAAAATCTGACTACCTGCCTTCCTGCCTGCCTGTTAGCCTACCCCTGCTTGATCTGCACTGCCATGTTCCGCTTCCCCACCCCGCCCCACCAACCCGCCTGCCTTTGTTAAAACTTTGTTCTTTGTTAAAACATGGCTTTTAGCTACCATTACATCATATGTTCCCCATGATCAATCATCATGATATGGACTGAACATCTGGAATGTTAGAAACGTAAAATTAGATCTCATGGTAAACGACAACCGACACCATTAAGCGCAAAATGTAATGAAAACGCATTAATACTTCTCAAAAGGATCTTTAAATTATTGTAAATAATAATGGTCGCCATGGTTTACTTTCATTTTAAGTTTTTTAGCCTATTTTAGTTTTACTTAATTTAGAGTACGAGACTAATAAACTTTACGATATTGCTAAAAAATTATACAAAGCAGCTTTTTTGACTAGGTAATATATCTGTGCTTATATCGATTCTTAGGTCAACCATAAACGGCATTTTTTTTAATTTCTTTCATTAACAACGGTATGGATTTATCGATTTGCATAGTATCTTTAAAGATAAATCAGTGATTTCCTCTGTTTGAAATTACTTTAATAATATAGAAACTCATATCATTTACTATAAATATAACAAAAATAGTGATTAGGTATGATCAGGAAATACCACAATCACAAACTGCAGACAAACCTGTGGTATCGCAAGTAAGAGCCACACAACGATCACGATACACCAGGAAGACAAACAAAACAAAGCAACCAGCTCTCTCTTCTCCATCAAAATGATTGCAAAACTAGAATGGACACAAAGTAACAAACAACAAAACATAGTACAATTACAGAATCCCACAATGGGAGTAGCAATCAACAACAACAGCCTATTAGGTCTACTATATTCAACTCTTACATTAATTAAATTGTAAACGATATGAATATAGATCCCAATACTCCCGACTCCTTAGGTTGTCAACATTCTACATATTTATACCCCCTCCAGGACATGTGCTTATGGATAATATCAATGTCATTTCTGACGCTAGAGTTCGCAATATTATTTCTAAAGGCCCTAAATATAG
Source organism: Loripinus fragilis (assembly GCA_964019695.1). NCBI lineage: Eukaryota > Metazoa > Mollusca > Bivalvia > Lucinida > Lucinidae > Loripinus > Loripinus fragilis. The sequence goes on along the minus strand of OZ026518.1, from coordinate 12,996,393 downwards.
ATTCCCTCTAATAGGTATTTCCCTAAATGTCGTAGAGATATCTCTGTTTCATTACGTGGCTTCAGTAATCATTGGTGTTAACGAGTAATTGTTGAACATGATGTCTTGAAGGAATGGCAGATTAATATTTTTTAAATTATTGTTACTCGTATTTCATTTTACTCTCGTTATACTAATCTTTTACCTCCAAAACATAAATATGCTTTTCGCCATTTTAGACAGGTATCCAGGATTTTCATATGAAGTACATGTATGTTTTGGTTCCAGCTGATAGAGGCGCAAACAATGTTGTAGTTGTTTGACGATTTTATAATGAATCTTAAATGTGAGCTTATTGACATTAATGCATATAAACTGCAGGCTGTTGTGAATGAGAGGGCTGTTGTCGATGGACATGGTTGTTATACAGCACTACATTTTTGTGTCAAACCCAAAGAAACCAATACAAGGTTCCTTCGTTATACTGGTTACCTTAATTCCATAAAAAACATAGAGCAATATCTAGTGCTACTTCTAGCTCTTGTATGACAACAGAACTTTCCAAATTGTTAACCTCATATGTTACTGCTGCTAAATAACATGTTATTAAGTACTGGGAAAGAGTACATGAAACATCTGGTAAGAATCTTTTTAGTCTATTAAAGATTCAGGTGAAGTATAGATTTAAAGCTATAGATTTTAATGCAACCGGTTTGTATGCATATGATTTTTCTACTCTTTACACTAATTTACCTCATCATTTAAATAAAGATAATCTTTTAACTCCACCTCCAGATATTTAGATGTCTTACTTACTTGGCGTATATGTTTCTCAGCTTATTTGTTTTGCAAGAGTGGGTTCTAATGTTGATGACTTAAACAACAGAAAATTATTTTTAACTGCAAAGTTATGAAAACAAGGTTATAGATATCATTAAATTCAAAAAGCATTTTCTAAATTTTACCACAGACACTCAGAGTTATTGTTAAAAACAGTATTTGGTTAAAAACTCCTCCCAAACAATGCATATCAGAACCTATATTCTATGGTGATTTAGTTTATAAATTCAAACGAAATGTTGGAAGCCCTAATTTAAGTGATCAATTAAAAAAATAATATCAAACGTTATATAAAGGTTGGATATAACTTGGATGTCATGCGACAGTCTGCATGCAGTCTGCATGCGTGGCTTTAAACCCAATCACAGTTTATAGCTATGGTTTCCTCTTTAATTGCACAACGGTGGGTCAGGCCTCAGATTCAGACTCTTTTAACTCCATTTTCAGATATTTAGATGTCTTACTTAACATTGATAATCCTTATTTTGAACAATTGGTAGGTCATATATATGCTACTGAACTCCAGTTAAATAAGGCGAATTCTTCTGATACTGAAGCTCCGTTTTTGGACTTGAACTTGTCCATAACAAATGGCATAGTTTCTTCTAAAATATATGATAAACGGGATGATTTTTATTTTGAAATAGTTACTTTTCCATTTCTTGATGGAAATGCTCCTCGCTTTCCTTCCTATGGCGTATATGTTTCTCAGCTTATTCGTTCTGCAAGAGTGTGTTCTAATGTCGATGACTTCAACAACAGAAAATTATTTTTAACTGCAAAGTTATTAAAATAAGGTTATAGATATCATTAAATTCAAAAAGCATTTTCTAAATTTTACCACAGACACTCAGAGTTAATTGTTAAATACAGTATTGGGTTAAAAACTCTTCCCCAACAGTGCATATCAGAACCTATATTCTATGGTGATTTAGTTTATAAATTCAAACGAAATGTTGGAAACCCTAATTTAAGTGATCAATTCAAAAAGATTATCAAACGTTATATAAAGGTTGGATATAACTTGGATGTCATGCGACAGTCTGCATGCCTGGCTTTAAACCCAATCACAGTTTATAGTTATGGTTTCCTCTTTAATTGCACAACGGTGGGTCAGGCCTCAGACTCTATGACTGCTCTGACGTAAAGCTTTAATCGGTGGTTTGGTGCTTGATGCCTATCTGTAGCTTGACCCAACGAGGCTCAACTTGAGGATTTCTTTAGCTCTATCTGTGAGTCATGAGCCCTTTTCATCGTTACATCATAGTGTGTTAATTTGATTAGAGTGTTTCTCCATGATGATACATTGCAATAGTTAGAAGGCTTCCATGCGAGCTGAACATTTCTTGTACTCCAACATTAGCAGAATCTAGGGCGAAGATTTGGTACCAGTAACATGCATTTAAGTCCCCCCCCCCCCCCCCCCCCCCGTGGCGTAAGCTGCTGTCCGTTCTTAGGCGGTGGTTCTGTTGTTGTTGACTTGTTGTTTATTGTTATTCCCATTGTGGGAGTCTGTAATTGTTCTATGTTTTGTTTTACGTTACTTTATGGTCCCTTCTAGTTTTGCAATCATCTTGATGGGGAAGAGAGAGCTGGTTGCTTTGTTTAGTTTTTCTTCCTACTCCTAGTGTCTCGTGATTGCTGTGTGGCTCTTCCTCGCGATGCCATGGTTTGTCTGCAGTTTGTGATGGTGGTATTTCCTGATCATACTCACTTACTACTTTTGTTGAAACAGCCTTCCAAAGAGAAGGCTCTCATTGCCTTCCATGTATTGACCAGAATTCAGAACAACCTAAAATTATCATGTATGGTCTTGTCAAAATGTATGTGATGCGCTGACCTTTTTCTTGGGTGAATGTTTTATACGAGTGGCCACAAAGTTGTACATGTATAGGCAAAGTGTCCGGATTCCAATTTACACTAATTGTGCGGATTAATTCTTGTTTTGTTATGAAATGGACTTTATGATGTCTCATTTGGATGATAAGCAGGCTGATTGTAAGCAAAATATACCCTGTAGAGCTTTGATTTAATAAAGCAAACACATCTGATACTGAATGATATTGTCTCTATCAAAATTTATGATAAACATAATTTATGATTTTGAAATTGTCAATTTCGCTATTTTAGATGGTGATATTCCTCGCTAGTTCGACTTTCGAGGTTTTATTGTATTGCGCCGACCGACGGTGATAAAGTTATTGCTTCGTCGTTATTGCCATATTTCAAGTAAAGATGACATATACACTTTGTATTGTCAGTACTTTTTGACACCTTGTGATCGACTCGCCTGCTACCTGCAAAATTATCCACACTTTCAAGAATAAGTTTTCACAACAAGCTTGGTTTATGCAAGCATTATATAGAATCATTTTTCTGAAAAAAAAAACATGTTTAGCAAAGAACAATGCAGTCATGTAGCAGAAAGGTAGTCGCGGGTGGGTGGATAGGGTGGGACAAGGCAGGGCAGACAGCCAGACTTTGCTCCTCGTGCCCTGACGCTTTTACCCCCTGAGTTATCTGTGCGGTCCAAAATCATTACCATATTTTTATATTTGGTCAATTTAGGGCGATTTGACTCGGGGGAGTTATTGACTGAACAAGTCATGCTTTAGAAAAGGGCTATGGTTTGTGAAAGACAGACAGACAGAGATAATGCTGTCTGGTGGTGGACTGTCTTTAAATATATCAAAATGTACGTCAGTAAAATGTCTTGTCGCATCTGAGTGTGTTTCAGATGCCTCATTAATCAGGAAAAATCGAAGGAATTAATACTAATATGCTGTTAAACTGAGTGGGGTGTATTATAATTACTGGATATGCTCTAAAGGACTAAAACATATATGCCAAATGGTTGTTAACCCTTAAAGCGCCAAGAAAAAATGCATTTGAAAATGTCGTCTGCTGACGTCGTTTGCTGCAAATGATTGCCTAACATTACTGGCGAATTCAGTATGGGAGCAAACAGTGTAGACCCAGAACAGACTGGTCCTATAGGAGCAGTCTGATCTGAGACCACACTGTTTGCCATAGAGGCTTCTTAAACATTTCAGCAGACGAGAAAAGCAGACGACTTTGTTGCGATTGGCGCATTAAGGGTTAAGCCACATCACACTTATCAGCAAAAATCCAATGGAAACTAAGTTATGCCTCAGGCTAGAACTCCCGACCATATACTATATACATCCCATCTGATGGAAAGAGACAAACAAATTTGTACTCAGTGAATGTCCGAAATGAGAGCTTAAAGATGGCAAGCTTTTTGGATAAGCTTAAATTTGTATTTGATGTTTAAGCACCTTCTATTTTGCTGATATTGATTCCAAATTAGGCCAAGACTCAAGGAACGCGATTCTATTGCGTGATAAAATCAGAATCACAAAGGATTAGATGTGTCTTTCTCATTAAATCGTTAATGGCGAATGAAATCTGGCATTGTTAACTTTTTGCATGCTGGTAAAATTTACCAAAAGGTGTGTCGTCCGCTGATTGTTTACAAAATTAACGTTTTAAAACGCATATTTAGGTAAAAAAAATACCCGAGTGTCAAGTAGTTTGAATCCAGGTCGGATTGCAAGTCTGGGCCTGATCTGGGTCCAAACTGTCCGATAATTACATCAACAGAAGACATATCAACAAAATACACTGGTAGGTAAGGAGTTAACTCTTAAGGGCAATTGTGGGTAATACTTCCCACATTAAAATCTTTTTAATTCTTTGCAATCAGCTTGTTTTATGTATGGACTGTCAATTTATGAAATAAAAAGGATATGTCACTGCGCTCGATTTTTCACAATCTCATGTGGAAGTTTTCAGCATTTACAAATTTTCTGAAAAAAAAACATGTCCTTAATATTAAGTTTAAATAATTGCAATCGCCACCAAGCTACTTTATTCTTATTTCAGTTATTACTCACGACATCAAGCTTTTTAGGAAAAGTGATTTTGTTTGTTTTTCAAAGCCGTGACAAGATAATGAATGATATCTTTTGGTAATTTCCCTAAAATAGGAATACGATTTTTAGATTTAATTGTATAGTGAAAATTATGGCATTAACAATCTCAAAAGTTGTTTTTATTTCATAGACTTGTATATTACCATTTAGAAATCAAATAAATAAAAAAGGGGTCGCCAAACTAATTTTCTTTCAGGAGAGCAAAATTTACCCCTACCCCCATATATGTGGAGGATAATTCAATATAAAACGCTATGGAGCGAACTTTTTGTCATTTATATCATAGTCAGGGCCCTTAGGGACAAAAAATAGGTCCCGTGCAAATTGTGTGCCCATTTATGGTGACCTATATCAAAACCTTCAATGGAGTCTTAGCTTTAATTTAAAGGTGGTCACCCATCTCAAATCCGCGTCTGAGACTAGTTATTATATGACGTCATAAATAATGCGACCATAATAAGAAACTGCCCGTTAATAAAAGCTATAGTTTGTGTTTGTATGGTCATATTTATCCAACAGGAACGCTTTTTGTAACATAATATCAATTATCTTAGTCATATGATGGTAACATCAATGCTTTACCTGACTTTGACAGTGAACTATTTCTCCATAACTATATTTTGCATGCAAAAACCGTAGATTTCCTATAATACCCAGCTTATCGGGCCACCTTTAGACTGATGGCTGAGAATGTTTTTGCATCCCCTCGGGAATTTCGCAAGCCTATTCCATCTAAAAGAGGATTTCAAGCTGCGTCTTTTAATAGATGTTTTCACTATGTTTGCTGGGGCGTTAGTCTCTAACAGCCTGTTACATATGTTACCATATCAAATTTAGAAAAAAAAAGTTTCAGCTACAGAAAGAAGGCTTATCTATTTAAATTACTCATATGGTCTGCATATTGACTACTTTAGCTACAAATAAATTCTTTTGGAGCAAAATAACAGCTTCCTGTGGTGTTATGTGCGTTACTTTAATTAGATTACCCTTTAAACATGAAAATTGTGACCAATACCATTTACTTTTTAGCTGATATGTGCATTTTCCAAAATGTTTTCATTATTTTGTACTAACAAACTCATTTGGGTTAGAGAAAATCCAAAGTTTGCTTTTATACTTTAAATATAGTGTCTTATACTTGCAATTAAACAACCCAAAGGCTACACCCAATTTTAAGGAGCCGAATTGGGTAGGCATCATTTAAGTAAAATATATGAAAACATTTGCTGCTGTTGGATATCTTGCATATTTGGGATTGTCTTGCTCATATTATAAAGATTTATAGGTTTTGCAGGTTTAACAACAAGATTGAAGCACTTGTTAAAGGCTGTAACATATGTTACATGACATAATAAATGAGCAAGGACATTGACTTGATATTTCAGGAAAAAATGAATATATTACGCATGTTTTCTTAGCCAAAGCCTCTAGCCTCTGGTGCCTTAATCTTAGGTATTGATGATTATTAAGCCCCTGTACCTTTGTTACAGATGTTAGGAATATTTGTTTTCAATATTTCCTAATATGAATAATTCTAAAATAAAGATACATCCTAGAGGAACATAGAAAATAATCGTTTCACATTTAAACAGTACAATTTAGTAAATGTCCCTTTCTAATGTAAATATTCTAAACCAATCCTTATCCTAGTCATATACAAGATCGATTATTATTTCTGCTTCTCTGGTAAAATAATTGTCCTCCTCATCTCATAAAAACAGAATAATCATCAAACAAGATTTTGACTGCAAGCTGAGCAATGACCTGCTCCATCCCAAACCTTTTAGACATACTCTATCGTATGCACCATTTCAAGGTGCATCGAATAGAAGATGTTGATGTTTGCACACTGTAAGCATGGGTGTTAGCCTGTAACAGCGTGTTACATACGTTACTTTATCAATTTGAGAATAAGAAAATTGAAAGTTTGAGCTACAGAAAGAAGACGTTAAAAATAGCTAATCAATGAACATTCTAATAGTCTGCAAATTACTGTATGTCTTTATTATACATATGACAGCTGTTTACGGCTACATGTTGTATTATGTGTGTTACATGTACTTAATTATAATTAAAAAGTGGTAATTGCGGCTATCGTCATTTAGTTTAACGACTGCTCTGGGTTGGTTTCAAACCATTTTAGATTAGGTTTAACAAACATATACTCATTGACGAATACAAAACCAAAGTTTGCTTTTCTATCTTAATTATTTTGTCTTATAGGAGCTAATGCACAACCCTACCCCCCGTTTTGCAGAGGAGCAAATTTTGTTTTCGCCGCTTAAATAAAACACATATAAAACAATTGCAGATTGTTGATATTTTACATTTTCTTAAACAGTCTTGCTCATATATCATCAAGTTTCTAAGATCATGACACTTATTAAAGACGTCAATGTGCCATTGGTGATGTCACAACAAGGGCTTTGATCGAATTCCATGCACTTTCAGGTGCTGATATTAACTAGTTCGATGTCAGGAAACAGCAAAAATCATACTGGCAGGCATTTAGCTATGCTGGAGACTCTATCCAAGTAGCATTTTTTCACCTCGGCTCAGTGCCCTCAGAAAGCACTGTGGCGGATGCACTAGAGTAATATATTTGTGAATTGTCCTGGCCTCTTTTGTTTGTGATGTCTAACTGTGAGTTTGCTACTTTCCAATTGGTATCCTGGGTCAGTTGCGGTACTTGATTGTATTGATTCCTGATCTTTGCCGTCTTTCTTACTTTGTATTAGCCAGTCACCTCTATTGTTGGACTCACTGCGTTGAGGTAGTGGATATTTTGTAGAAAAAAAGCTGAATTGCAAAAACTACCACTTCCAAGAGCTGTGTTTCTCGAAGGTGTCAAACGTGCGCAGTACCAGTGCATCATTTGGAAAACCTCACCTGTCATTAATCCTGACAAATCAATGCCAGACAATTATGGTTAGAAGCGGGACTGTGATAAATATTGTCCCGTTATGGTGCCATTGTCCATGTGCGGATCCAGAGGGGGAAAGGGGGTCAGGACACCCCTAGAAAATAACAAGTACGTATATGGGTTTCTATAGAAATTAGCATTTGGACCCCCCCCCCCCCTGGAAAAAGTTGGACACATCCCCCTGGAAACTAATGGACCCCTCTGAATCCTTGGTAAAGTATAAGTATAGTTTTCTCAGCAATAATACCATTGGACCCTCTCTGTAAACTGTAAAATAAGCTGCGGACTAAATAAAACTGACAAAAATTCCTGGATCCGCGCATGTTGCCTCCTGCCCCCGAGACCCATCTGCAGCTGATAAAATGTGGTTGCAGCATGTCTGTATGCAAAACATCTTGGTGTAAGTACAAAGCAAACCATTTATATTGTACTGATTTGCGTTGCTGTAGAGCAGAAGAGGACTCATGTAAAATATTGCCAGTGATCAATATGCTTATGACTTTTGAACAACTATTTTCATGTGGATTCAGATATTTCTTTAGCCGTATCAACAAGAATGCCTTATTGTCCGATTTTGACCTTTGAAGACGATTCTACCTATAAGCATGCGAAAAAGAAATCAGATTGTAACAGTTTTCTATTGCCCGTATTATCGAAGTACAATGGATAATTTGTAGAGGGTTTTATCCTTATTTCCGTATCATGAACTACTAAGTAGACTCTTCTAACTTTTGATCAGACTATAATGAGTTTGGTTGATAGTATATGCAAATGATTATTACTACTATCTTTTCTTTGGGCGTAGGATAAGCAGCTACAGATAAACTAAAAGCTTTGAAGCGTGACTCTATTTACAATATTGATATGTTGTTCTAGAAAAAAGGGGTTTCAGGCATTTATTTACATTTACTATAAAAGCTTTGACATACACATCTGTTCTAGCCGGACTGGCTCATTTTACGTATTCTGCATTAATCGTTTGAAATAGAAAGACCCAAAGGTCATTGGTCAGAGGTCGTGGTACATCTATATATATAAGCATAAGAGATTATATTCACATCGTTTATATTATCAAAAACACTGTTTGTGTTTCAATCACTCCACTGTCTTTTTATTCTTAAATCGTGGCGGCATTTACGTCCCACCGACGAACTGACTTCACCCTATCTGATTATATTTTGTGTGTTACGATTTAAAAGAGTTTGTATTCAGTGATGATAGGGCTACCAGTTCATTAAAGGAATATTTCCATGAGTCGGAAATGGACAAAACGCATATATATGTGGTATTTACATATTAGGCGTCATTTCAATGACGTCATCTTTTTGTTCTGATGCGAAAACAATATGGGCGGCATGTTAATTTTAATTATTTACCCCCTAAGATAAAATTAGGTGCATTTCGACTGAAATTGGCAAACAAAATCAATAAAATCCTGATAGCCATAGACTACAATGGGCATACCGTTTAAATTGCACTGATACAATATACGTAATTTTGATGACGTCATAATGACGTCCAGACATGAAACCCAGATGGGTGACCAGGTGATTTTCATTAGTTATCCCCTAAAGTTTGATTTGGTAAAGGTCACCATAAATCGGCATCAAATTCGCACGGGAGTCCCGATCGCCCCTGACTATCAATTCATATTACTTGTAGGAAGTAATTCATTATTATAAAGCTGAAAAGAGAAGAAGAAAAATAATGTAAAATAGGTGCCCAAATAGGAATCGATCCTGGTCCACTTGTTCAAGAGTCCAACGCGCTAACCACTAGGCTACGAGGTCAGATCGACCCAGACAACTTTCCCCGATTTCCGCCACATAATTGGTGCTCATGGACGATACCCAAAATTGCCCTTAAAGCACCAATCACATAAAAGTCGCCTGTTTTGTTGTCCGCTAAAAAGATTTAGAAGTCTTTTTGTCAAACAGTGAGGACGCAGGACAGACTGCGCCTGAATTTAAAGTAAGTAAGTGCGCAAAGATCAGGAATCGATCCAATCAAGTACAACACCTGACCCAGGATACCAATGGGAAGATGACAAACTCACAGTTATATACTACGAAAAAGAGCCAAGAGGCCAGCCCTTTCCAGCAGGTGACCACAAGGCACAAATAAATAGACGCACGCAAAAGCAAAACAAACACAAGACAGAAAAAACATAAAACATCCACAAAAGTAGTACCACCTTGAAATGGTCAGAAAAATATTTTACTGGGGGGCTTAAACCGGTTTCATGGCGCCAACCTCATCCTTAATTCAGATGTAGATCAAGACACATAGATATTTGGTTTGCATGAAAGACCCCTAACTTATCAATCCATCATCTCCCAGAACATATAAATCAAGATATAAAAAGGAGATAAAGCAAGGATAAGGACTCAACAGTAAATTAAACTGAATACCGGAGCAAAAGAAATCCAACAGGTAAACCCCGGTGGGCCTGACAAACAGCCAAAGCATCAGGCCCCTACCATCTCATTAATAGATACGTCTTTAAGTCCGAACCGTCATAGAGTCTGAAGTCAGACACAACGGCTTGCAATTAAAGAGGAAAGCAAAGTTGTAAACCATCATTGGGTTGACCACCAAGCATGCAGTCTGTTGCAATACATTAATGTTATAACCAATATTTTTAAAATGGGAAATTATTTTAATGAACTGTTATGAAAAAATATTAGAGCCAACAATCATTTTTAATTTATACACCGAGTCACCATAGAATTCAGGTTCAGAAAGTCCTCGGCGCAAGAGAGATTTAAGTACAATTTTGAATTTAGATAACAAATCATAGTATTGTCTTTAAAATTTAGAAAAAAGGTTTTGCGAAGATTATGATACTGATAGCCTTGTTTAAGACGTTTCTGAGCTAACAATTTATTTCGAGTATTGAAGTCAGTAACATAGTTAGATGCTCTAGAAAAACGAATGAGTTTAGAGATAAAGACTCCATAGGATGTAGAGCGAAGAACATTGCCATCTAAAAATGGGAAATAGGCAATTTCAAAATCAAAGTAGTCACATTAATCATAAATTTTGGTAGAAACAATATAATTAGAAATTGACAAATGTAAGTCTACAAATGCGGCTTCTTTATCAGATATATTGGCTTTATTAAGTTGGAGCTCTGAAGGATATATTTGACTTACCATATTGTCAAAATAAACATTATTGGTATTTGAAATATCGTCCAAATATCTAGATGCAGTGTTAAATGCATCAATGATATCAGCCTGCTTATCATTAGAAAGAAACATCATAAAGTCCCTCTCATAACAAAACAGGAATAAATCAGCAACCAGGGGAGCATAATTAGTGCCCATAGGAATCCCAACTACTTGTCTATACAGCTTGGTGCCAAATTAAATAAAATGTTGTCCAACAAAAAGGTCAGCGCTTCACATACATTTTGAAATTACCATGCATGATATTTTTTTTTTTTTTTTCTGAAGTAAAAATGCATTTCTGTCATTACATGCAAGGTACGGAGAGCCTTCTCTCTGGAAGGTTCTTTCAATAAAATCAATAAGTTTATCTTTAATTAAATTATTAACAAACTGGTTGCATTGAAATCTCTAGCTTTAAGTTTATTTAAAATTTCACCTGAATTCTTAATAGACCAAAACCGGGTTTTACCGAATCTCTCATATCTCTTTTCACAGTACTTGATAACATGCTTTTTAACAGCTGTAAGACACGAGGTTAACATTTTAGAAAGTTCTGTTGTTGTACAAGAACTAGAATTAGCAATAAATCTTGCTTTATATGGTTTTTATGGAGTTTAGGTAACCAGTACAACGTAGGAACTTTGTCTTGGTTTTATTTAGCCTTGACACCGAAATGAAGCGCTGTATGACAACCATGCAAATCAACAATCACCCTCTCACTCAAAGAAGGCTGCATTTTATAGGCATTAGTGTCAACAAGCTCACGCTTAAGAGTATTAATATAATACAATCGTCAAACAACTACAACATTGTAAGCAGCTTTATCTGCTGGAACCAAAACATAGTTCATATGAAAATCCTGAATACCTCGTTTAAGATGCCGAAAAGAAGATTTAGGTTTAGGGGGCCTCCCTCCCCCCCCCCCCCCCCCCTAAAGGGCTGCCAACTCTGTTGTTGTTGATTCATTGTTTATTTTGCTCCTGTTGTTTGTTTTGAGGGCATTGTTTTGTAATTCTGACTAAGTGTCTATTCATGTTTTGCAATCATCTCGCCGAGTAAGAGAGAGTTGGTTACTTTGCTTTGATTCTGTTCTTATGAGGCTTTTGACTGACTTCAACACTCGCAATAAATTGTTAACTCAGAAACTTCTTAAACAAGGCTATCGGTATCATAAACTTTACAAAACATTTTCAAAATTTTATTAACGATACTATAATTTGATTTCTAAATTCCAAGTTGGAATTAAATCTCTCTTGCGCCGAGGACTTTTTGAACCTGATTTCTATGGTGACTTGGTGTATAAATTGAAGAAGATTGTTGGCTCTAATAATTTTTCAGCGCAGTTCATTAAAATAACTTCCCATTATAAAAAGATTGGCTATAACATTAATGTATTTGAAACAGACTGCATGCTTGGTTGTCAACCCAATCAGGGTTGGCAACTTTTCTTTCCTCTTTAATTGCACAGCCCGTGGGTCGGACTTCAGACTCTATGATGGTTCCGACTTAAAGACTTATCTATTGATGAGATGGTAGGGGCCTGATGCTTTGGCTCTTTATCGGGCCCACCAGGGTTTACCTGTTGGATTTCTTTTGCTCCGGTATTCAGTTTTATTTACTGTTGAGTCCTTATCTTTGCTTTATCTTCTTGTTATATCTTAATTTATATGTTCTGGGAGATGGTGCATTGATAAGTTAGGGGTCTTTCGTTCAAGCCGAATAACTATTTGTCTTGATCCACATCTGAATTAAGAGTGAGGTTGGCGCCGTTAAACCGGTTTAAGCCCTGCAGTAAAATATTTTACTGACCATTCCAAGGTGGTACTTCTTTTGTGGATCTTTTATGTTTTTGTTTTGTCTTGTGTTTGCTATGTCTTTGTGCGCGTCTGTTTATATGTGCTTTGTGGGTCACCTGCTGGGAAAGGGCTGACCTCTTGGCTCTCGTTTGTTGTGTGTAACTGTGAGTTTGTCACTTTCCCATTGGTATCCTGGGTCAGGTGTGGTACTTGATTGTATCGATTCCTGATCTTTGCACCCTTACTTATTTTGATGTTCCATGCCTCTTCCTTATGGTGTCCCTGGGTGGAATGTGGGGTGTGATTGTGGTATTTCCTGGTGATATTCACTTGCATTGTTATGCTGTTAACAAGGTCACCTGGAAGCAATTCCAGCAATCAGGGGACAAGACAACAAGGTTAATTGTCAGATTTGGCCATCCGAGATTTAGTCCCAATTTAGTTTTCTGTTCATTTTGCCAAGACCTGATTATAACTTAAATGAGCCCGGACACATGATTTTCAACAATGTGGTATTTTGACAAGTGTAGACTTAGACGAGCCTAAACAGCCTCCTTTTAAGTTTAGACACTCCAAATGATGTTCGGTCAGTGGCCTAAGAGTCATAGAATATTCAAGCGACTAGCAAGGGCCTGATCAGACTGCACGTATGCGCAGGCTGTTCTGAGCCTTTGCTAGTCGCACATACCACATTGTTGGAAATCTCATGTCACGGCTCAATAATTGTGCTGCTCACAAGGTCAAATACAGGCTTTTGCAGCAATCAGGAGGCCATAACTATAATATATCCGACAAGAAAGAAACTCATACGGTAACATTTCCCAATTTTCTTGACAATAATTGTGAAAAAAATCAGTTATTCTATTTATACTGATCTTAAATGTGTTAATCGAACGGTGTATTTTATGAATTTTAAACATTTAGATTCAAATCACTTTTTCAAAATTATAAAAGAACTGGTTAGAGGTCGCTTTAAATGTCAGAGAATGTTTAATTAGATGCATGGCCTCAGTCACCCCCCATACAGACAGTGCATCGGCATCAGACCAATTATGATTCTGATGTCATTTTTGCGGATCACTGCCGATTCACGATACGACACTTGTTCTAACATCGTAATGACACCTGACGTTACGTCCTTTATGTCCCGAACATGTTCAATAGGTACCAGATCTTCTAGAAGACCACAATAGTATATGATGTGCTGATTGTTGAGTAAGTCTCTGGACAAGCGTGCTAAGGTCTTGGCACAGCACGGTTTGGCACATTGACAGATGTCAGAAAGCACGAAAACAATTTCAAGATATACTGTACAGTCGAAATGCTACGTGAAACAGTTAGGTTGAACTTGACTTAGCACGTGCAAAAGATATTTACCGGTTGAAGGTGTGTATGGAGCCAGCCATTTTTGAATAATTCCACTAAAGTTTTTTTAAAAAAAAATCCCAATTACAAATGCATATAAATAGACCACTGATCGCAGAGCAGACTCAAAGGGAGCATTAGTTCCTATAACAACTGCACAGGTTAAAAATGTTTTTTAATAATTATTACCTGAAATTCAGACATCTTAATGCCTAACAATTGAGCTATGAAATGAATGGAGACATATATTCTGTATTTTGTTTGTCGTTTAGGAAAATATCTTTCTGTCCGCATAACCTTTTAGGAAAACCTTTTCCTGTCGAAATGCCATATTCTAACATGACATCAAAGTATTTCCTATTCAACATATAGTAAATGACACTATGTGTTATTATGCGATTTATTATATTACCAGTGTTATACATAGCTATGCGGTTAAGAGCCAAGATTGTGCTATTCCGGATACAAGCATGGACTTTTCCACACTTGTTAAGGCTGCACAGACCAGTTTTTTCGGCCAATCTTGGGGATTCAGAGGGTGGTGTTTTTGTAAAGATAATTTTTGGTTGCCATGACAAATCATTAACAAATGTTCTGTATCAAAGGTAACCAACCATACATGAGCCAAAAACTAAATGATATAGTTTGAAACCCGTCTGGCCCAATACAAGCCAGCCATCTAATAGCCACTTTACCCCACCCACTGTTTTTTCCTACAAAAATATATAGGACCCCCATTTCGTTTATCTGATTGTAACAAAATACCTGCAAGCGCCCGACCATTCACACACACATGAGTGAGTAGGTGAGCAGGGCCCTACTCTGAAAAATGATATCAGAACCAAACATTTTCGCTACTTTCCTTAGAAAAAACACCTAAATTCTGTATTCAAATTTACCCACCTGAAAATGATTCTGTCTGCATTATCTCCCCCTGTCACAGAGCATACAGAGTCGACATTTAGCTGTAATTTTTATGTCATGTGACACAATTGCCATTTGTAAAAACTCTTTTTAAATTAAGAAATATTAAAATTCAGAATTATTGACACTAGCCATCATAATTTTAAGGCAGGCTTTTGTACTGTCCGAAAATCGTCCACCCCCAATTCGAAACTGGTCAGTGCAGCCTAAATTTCCAAGGTTTTGCCATGTACCCGGACAGACATGATCACATCTAGTAATTTACCACATTTGCAAATACAAAAAATAAAGTAGAGATGAAAATCATGACATTTGTTGTTTTTATATCAATTTCCAATTTTCACAAATTTTGACGGCCAGTAATATTGAAAATCAAGAATGCTGAGTATGTCCAACTACAGAACCTACTTTCAGAAAATGTCACTGATAAATTTTCAGTGTAAATGTTAGCATAAACCAGGCAACTGATGTTTTCTGCATAATTATCAACTATTTCCAGTGGCTCAATATGACTCTTCTATTTGGAAGGGGCCGTAAAGTTTGTATACCCCCAAAAATGTGCTGAATTTGGCATATAGAGACAAAGATGCAGCATTTCACCACCACACCTGATCATAGCTACCAATTTTTAACTGTCAAAATACATGAACGGTGTAGGCCATGCAGTACTATAAAAATAATTGCTCCCTCTTATCTGAGAGATAAATTACATATAGATAAGCAGCCAATAAAAACTGCACAAAATAATGGAGTTTCTCCTATTAATGAGAATATGACCCTTGGACAGCTAGCAGGTCCTGATAAGGATGCATTCTCAGGTTTAAAAAGAACAGATACCTGCATTTTAATTCTGTTTGTTAGTCTGCAAAGGTGTTTTCTGAGGTGAAATTTTGTAAACATTGTCTTTTATTTAATCAAACTTAGTTAAAACTGTAAAATATGTATCGCCGAGTGCGGAAATCTGTGAAAAGGAATAAGAGTAGGAGGAAAACTCAGTTTAAGCCTGGTCATCCATGTTTATATGTCAGGGAGTCTAAGGGAGAGACATCTTCTGAAAGTAGGGATGAAAATGAAATATTTACTGAACTTACTTCAAGAATGAGTTCTTCTGAATTTCCAGATGTGATGTCAGTGTCAACAAGTAGCCAGTCAAGCCAGGGTTTGGGTACTATAACCTACAGATTAAGACCTGGAAAAACAAACCTTATGTTGAAACAAGTGCTCGGAGAAATACACAAGCTGGAAATGAAAACATAATTGTAAATATTAAGAAGCTGGAGGACCTTTTTAGTGCTTTCGTACACAGTTGTGAGGCTGCAGACTCCAACACGGTTACAGTTAGCATTGTCGAGCGGAAAGGCTTGTGTGCCTCTGTCAGTGTGACATGTAAAAGTTGTGGGTTTAAGACTCCAAAAACTGGATTATTTACTACTGTGAAGCCTCAAAGAGGTCCAGATGGAGGATGTATTAATACCATGATGCTTATGCCAGTGGTGAAAGCAAGAGCGGGCCTTAGTGATTTAAATCTAATTCTGTCTTGCCTCAATATAAAGGCACCAAGTATGCGCGTTCTTCAGAGGAAGCTTAATAAGCTCACGGACAAAATCTAAGAACTTAACAAGAAGCAAATGATTGAAAATCAACAATATGTGAAAAGGATTCAAAGTTTTGCCGGCTTGCCAAGCACAAGTGATATCGAGTATGATGTGTCGTACAGCAATCGGCAAGTGCAAGGATGTGAGCGCACGACACAGAGCTTTGCGCCACTGACTGAACAAACGACAACAAAACATCTGCCAATATCAGTTGAGACAGCAAATAGACTGTGCACTAAACCAGACTGTGAACACAATACCAACAACTGTAAGAGGAACTACAATCCACAAGATTCAATCCAATCTTCCAAGTCAAAACTATTGAAAAGAAACCTAGACAATGTTCACCAGCAAAATATCATAAAGATTCGATCGGTGACAAGTGATGCCAGCACACAAATAGCCAAAGCTCTCAGGGAATACAATGCATCTGGAAATCATTCTGTTAAACACTATAAATGCTTCATTCATAGGATGAGGTCCCTGCATAAGCATATCAAGGGTATAAAATTAAAGAGTGTTCCAAAAGAGTATGATAAACGTGTTTTTTCTCAAAAACTTGCATCTTCCATTCCGGCGCGTGTAAGATTAGAGCTGACAAGGCACCGTAAAAGATTTCGGAATGATGACCTGTATGTTCAGCAGGCCAAATTGTGTATGGAAAATATTATAAACTGTTTTCAGGGAAAACACTCTGACTGCAGAAGAAGGTTTATGGTTTATGGGGCACATTTGCCATCATGCAGTACCAAGTTTCTTCCATATGGAAAACATATTCGGTTAAGTTCGGTTGATATTGATAGTATTAAGTCAATACTTGTCAAGTATGTTGGTACAGACTGTCTTAAAGAGATGGCCAGACTGTCAAATACCAATCAGTGTGAAAGTTTGCACTCTCAAGTGTTCAGGTGTGTCCCCAAACATACAGTTTGGAGCAGGAATTTTACAGGACTGTGCCATTCTGTGACACGTTCTGCTAGTTTATGGGCAGGTGAATCCCTTTTGAAAACAGTAGAGGAACTTGGGCTTCCAGTTACACAGTCAGATCCTTTTTATCTGCATATGAAGAAACTGGACTCAATATCCAAATTTCACGGAAGACACAAATCCACTGCAAAGTACAAAAGCCTTCGATACATGCGTCGCAAGCAAAAGAGTAATTGAAAACTTCTACAGGTGTCTGTCTATGGTGGGGACCCCCAGATAGATGTTGAACATGACTATGGCCTTAACCCAATGAGTCAGTGAAGGAGGGGATGTACAACAATTTATTAAACAGTACGTATAAACAGCAAGTACCGTAAAAACCCTAACATTTCTGACAGACACTATCCCAATGCAAATCTGATGAAAACATGCAGGTACTGATTGATTAGCCGGCAGCATTTTGACCAGGAGCAGTCCTGGTGATTTGCTCCTGCTTTCATCAGGAACATCCCAACAGTAGAGAGGTATTGAACTTGACTGTTTGCCATCATCTACTTCCATACTTTGTGAATAAGAGCAGGGTAGAATTGCTTACCAAAACTTTAAACAACCTGCACTAACCTCAGATTTGTATCCAAATTATGTTTACTATTTCGCAATACATGTGTCGGCCAAGATCACAGCAGTCTCATTTTCGAGCAAGCCGATCTGGGCCTACACAGTTCATACAAACCTGTCAGTCAGAAATATTAGGTCAATGCAGTACAGCCAATACAAAACACAAACAAATTTAACTGATAAAAAAACAAAAACAACAACAACAACAACAACAACAATGAAGAGCCCTTACCTACACAAGACAGTCACTAAAACCATAATGGCCGTAGCATTGGCCGTCATTTTACAAGGCAGCCTTTTAGTATTTACATCGTGTGGCTCTATTTATAGGTGATTTAACTTCACGCAATTTTTGTTAAAGCACAAATGAGAAACATCATCATTTGGAGACATCAGGTAAACATCTGGCTGGGACATAGCAAATACAGCCCGGTGCCCTTTCAAACTTATGCGTCTGCCCCTGAACATTAGCCTGATCTCTCCATAGCCACATGCATCTAAACGGCCCTGCCAAAGGTGACAGTTACCATTTTTCACAATATATTTTTCAAATTGTTGGCACAGCCTCTTTTTTTCAGCATCAGTCAAGATTTTAATACATTCAAAAAATCTACAGGCCATTGTGGTTAGCTGCAAAGTAAATTTTGAGCTTTTTGGAATAATTATAAAGAGCATACACACATTTCTAGCTGAAAAATACATATTTCAAGCGATTTGGAGGGTCAATATTGAAAACAAATAGAGTATGTCTATGCTAAATGTTGTTAAAATGTGCCTCATTTCATCACATGCCATGGCTAAGACATAGGAATAAACTAATTTGGACATACTCTGTGTTCTTGGGAATAAAAAGAATCTATCCGAGAAAAACACTCTGCAACTGGGGTCTGTAGCACATCATATCCGAAATAGAAATGAGCTGCTCAGCTCACTAAACTGATTCAAACTTTTCATTGGCATATAGTGACGGACTCAAATTGGAATAAATAGACACCCACATGCAACATTAAAAAAATGAGGGTCTGTCCTTAAGGCTGCACGGACCAGTTTTTTCGGCCAATTTTGAGGCTTCTGGGGGTGGTGTTTTTGGAAAGATAATTTTTGGTTGTCATGACAAATTATTTACAAATGTTCTGTATCAAAGGTAACCATACATGAGCCAAAAACTAAATGATATAGTTTGAAACCCGTCTGGCCCAATACAAGCCAGTCATCTAATAGCCACTTTACCCCACCCACTGTTTTTTCCTACAAAAATATATAGGGCCCCCATTTATTTTATCTGATTGTAAAAAAAATACCTGCAAGCGCCCGACCATTCACACACACAGGAGTGAGTAGATGAGCAGGGCACTACTCTGAAAAATAATATCAGAACCAAACATTTTCGCTTCTTTCCTTAGAAAAAACACCAAAATTCTGTGTTCAAATTTACCCCCCCTCCCCCCACCTGGAAGGGGATAATGACAACTGTCCCCTTCTGAAAATGATTCTGTCTGCATTATCTCCCCCTGCCACAGAGCATACAGAGTAGTCATTTAGCTATAATTTTTTGTCATGTGACACAATTACCATTTGTAAAAACTCTTTTTGAATTAAGAAATATTAAATTCAGAATTATTGACACCAGCCATCATAATTTTAAGGCAGGCCGAAAATCGTCCACCCCCAATTCGAAACTGGTCAGTGCAGCCTTAAGGTTGGTGAGCTGAAGAACCACTTCGACAAATTTCCTCTGCGCATGCGCAAGGCAAAATTCACTTCCGCTATAGGAAACGTTGGTCTGACTTGACTACACAGACCAGTATTTGCGTTTAACATATTAAAAACAACCCACTATATCTCTAGATGTCATCAAAGACATTAACAAATATATTTTAAAATGCCTTACATAATTACGCATGTGCAAACTAAATAATACTTCCGGTTATCTCGTTCAATGATGTCAAAATTATAGAAACCATTGAATAAATGGAATACTTCTATCTTTTGACTGGGAAATAAATGTTTCTGCACAATCATTTATCCAATATTTTTCCTGTGCATGCATTCACTCTAGAGAACCACTGCACTAGATCGCGGGTCAGTTGCAGTCGATAAGGTCACAAGTTAAACAATTTTATTTTATTTTAGTTTACTGTGATCCATTCTATGAGCTATTTCTGTAATTACAGCTATTTATTTTCTCGATGATGTTTTCATTTGCAATTAAAACGTAGGTATCGAAGTCCATTCTGGCTCAATCGGAGCTTTTACATTCTAAAACTAGCTAAGTACCAGCCAATTTTTGGATAGCCAGTGGGATTCTTAACGACTTGTGTCCGAAATACGTTCACAGACTAATACGAGGATGGGATCAAAAGTAAAGCCACTGGCTAATTTTCACCGCAACTGTTGGCGGGAAGATGAAACACACGCCTTGTATGTGTTCTCCATTCTCTCACCTTTCAATCCATGTATCAACTGCACATGTAGACACAATATCTCTCATGAAATTTACTTTTGCACAAACCCCACTCATAGGCGGTTAAGCAAAATGGTTGGGAGAAGCGTTGAAAATGAGATCGAAATCAGGGCTGACATTAAGACTCGCCCATTACTTAGCAGAGGTTCAACGGACATTTATGCTGACATATGTACTGTTTATGTTAGTAATTCAATGTCGTTTTCCAGTTTGCAGACAGGTTAGGGATTTCAGTACAGGCGTAGGGTCTATTACCTGTGCTCCAAAATATTGTAGATCTAAATCTGCAAGTAGTCCAAAGATTGTTATAAAAAATATATAGCAAAATCAGACGCAAAGATATACTTCTCAGCAGATTGCGGACATGGTTGGCATTTCAAAAGCATTTGCACTGCGCTTTTGGCGAAATATTTTGAAAATGAAGAAGAAAAGCACTTGGTGGGCCCCACATTTGCTCAATGAGGAGCAAAAATACACGCATGTTAGGACGGCGCGCAAACTGGTAAAACGGTTTCCAAGATATGATCAGAAATTATTTATGAATGTAGTAACATATGATGAGTCTTGGATGCACTTTTTCGAACCGCATCGAAAAATAAGTAATCGAGTATGGCTTACCAAAATGCAAGAAGGCCTTGTATTGCCAAGAGGATTACCAGTGTAAAAAAGGTTATGTATGCCAGATTTTTCACTCCTAACGGACTAGCAAAAGAAGTCTCTATACCCAAAGGCAAGTCAATGAATACAAAGTTTTACAGGAACAAAGTTCTTAGAAAATGTGTCAAAATCTACCAGAAATGTTGACCGAAGATAGGCATCTGTGGTATTTATTTGTAACATGACAATGCCTCAAGTCACAAGGCCGGAAGTGTGGCGTCGTTTTTGGAAAGAACAGGGGGTCTATGTTCTTGAACATTCACCCTATTCCCCTGATCTAGTCCCCTGTGACTTTTTCTTCTTCCCTCGTCTCAAGAATAATCTTGTTGGCAGAAATATACCTCCCGCCAAAAGTTAGGTGCCTCCATATTCAACCTCCTTAGAGGTATACCCCAAAAAGACTATGAGAAAGTCTTCAAGGATTGGATTAAAAGTTTGAAAATTTGTGTATCTGTGAAGGGATGGTATTTTGACAATTTGAAATAAACAAAAATGCAATCCCACCTTTAGTTGTCATTTAACATCATTGAATGCATTACTTTTGATCCCGCCCTCGTATGTGCGCTAAGTAAGTCATTAGTTATGATTTAATAGCAATGTGAATAAATAAGTGCTTATTTTTTGTGAGGTTGGAATTCATTTTGTAGCTGTACGAGATATTTGAGTAGTCAAGGGCATTCTATCAGTAGTCGAGGGTCTAAGCATAATCAATTTGTATGCAATTGATGTCCCGGTAACTGGGCAACAGCCAATATATGTAGTACTATGCGTACCATAAGAAAAGCTTGAATAACTTTCAAAATGCTCTGCTCTCTGATTTTGGACTTTTGCGCACTAAAGTTCTGATATTTTGCAATTTACCGAACTAACTAAAGTATGCTGATATGCCACAGCCTTCTCAAAGGTTTGTCAGTTTAGGCCTTTAGGGCAATGATTTGCCGCCAGTAAAATGCATTTAAGTCCCTGGTAGCTTAGGCTGCTGTCCGTTTTAAGGCGGTGGTTCTGTTGTTGTTGATGTATTGTTTAATATACCACCCATTGTTTGTGGGGGTTCTGTGCTGGTCTCTGTTTTGGTATGCATGACTCATACCGTAACCAAATTTTATCAACAACAGAATCTAGGGTGAAGATTTGGCATCAGTAAAATGCATTTACCACCCCCACCCCACCCCCCTGCGTTTGTCTTTGCTTTGTTATGCATTACTCTTTGTCCATTCTAGTATTGCATTTATCTTGACGAGGAAGAGAGAGCTCATTACTTTGCTTTTACTATCTTTTGGATGTCTTGTTACTGTAAATCTTCCGCGGCTCTTCCTCACGCTGCCGTGGATTGGTCTGCTACGTGTGATTGTGATTATTCCTGATCATACTCACGTACTTTAACATTACCTATTTAAAAAACAATCATTTATTTACAGACATTTAGTGTTTACAGTTACCAGGAGATTGATCATGAAATAATTTCTATGGTCATTCTCCACCCTTCCGCTGATTCATTCAAGAAGGGTTGTTGTCAGTTACAAGCGAAAGTATGTGCACAAATTACTGGTTAACCGCTTGTTCAAGCCTACCCAGGAAAAAGTGTGGTTAGGTGAACTGACCGTCCCGCAATGACCATAGCAGTTGACTTGGGACGTAAAGCAACAAAACCAACCAACCAACCAACCACAGGCACAAAGGGTCGTACACTGGAGAGCTGCATTGTCTACTTCAGCAACCTCGAAGACAACAATATCTTACAAGGTCAAGAGAATATTTTGATGCTTGTTGTATGATGGTCCTCGTATCCATCCCAGTTTGCTGGACTTGGTAATTATTTCCCCTGTGCTAGTGCTGGCGCACACGCATGAGCCTTGATATGCTGCCTTTAAAATATGCTGGTACAAAGCCACCTTTGTTAGGGCTGTCTTTTCATCGTTTTATACCATGTCTATGCTCGTGTAAAAGCTTGCTTGTTCTACCATACAGTATTATGATGAATCGTTCGATGGTGCAAAGGTAATCTGTAGGTGGCTTTTCAGTGAGAGAGTTCATTTTTACAAAATTCTCAGTTACAGCTCGATAGCTTGCCCACCGTTTTCCACGACCAAGGAGAGATGTTTTATCGCACCCTGTGAGTGAATAAAATAAAAGCAAGACAATTTGAGTTTATACCAACGATGGCCTGCGATTTTTGCCAACACACAGTTCATCAACTCGCAGCTGTTGCACCACATGTATGACCAGAGCTACTACATCAGCTCCAACAGTGCGACCAGTTATTTTCTTGTTAGCCCCTTAAGCTGCCTCCGTAGCATGAGCAATCATTATTGTATCTGACTCCTCATGCAAATAAAGCTCAAATGCAGACATATCACGAGCCGGACACACTCAGACCGAGCTTCTTCTCCTGTAAAGTACAGGGTTTGCTCTGGAGTATTGTCACACTGTCATGGTGCAGCACCTGATCTCCATTTGTGGTTGACATATCTTATGTCCAAGAAACATAGCAGTTGGAAAGATAATGAAATAGTTTATTGTCATCTGCTCACAAGAAATCTTGCCAGTTTTAGGTACGGCAGTTAATTGATGAACCGACCTGCCGGTGCATGTCATTTCCTTGTTTTTCCCTAGTTGATGCTTTTAAACTGTCCACCTTATAATATGTCCCCCACTAAATCCACTTGATCAGCTTCACAAAAAATTGATATTACGTACTAAACAATGCTAACCCCT
The DNA here is from genome assembly GCA_964019695.1 of Loripinus fragilis. NCBI lineage: Eukaryota > Metazoa > Mollusca > Bivalvia > Lucinida > Lucinidae > Loripinus > Loripinus fragilis. The sequence continues at coordinate 12,972,461 of OZ026518.1, read as the reverse complement.
ACAATAGAGGCTCCATCCAAAGTGAAATCTCTTACAGTAGGAACAAATGCCTCGAAGCCAGTCAGTAGCTTTACAACCAAAAATATGAGTCATATCAGGCATACCCCAACCACCCTCCTTAAAAAACTTGAAATTTTAACATACCCACATAGGATGGCGTAGACTACCTAATGTTTGACTATGGTTCGTTTACTGGAAGTGAGATACTGGAAACAATCAGATGTGACATACATTTTAAGACACTTCAATGACATATTTGAAGACAGTTCATCGACAGACAGTGTTATGAGGTCTGTGAGCTAGAGCAGCAAAATACATCTGTCTGTCTGCCTGAGTGTCTGTCTGTGAGTCTGTTTGTCTGTCACAAACGCGTGTTGCCCTTGGCTTAAAACATATCTTTTTCAGACAGAGACGTCCCCAAGTCAAAACAATCCAAATTGGTCAACACAAAGAAAATATGAGGTGGTGACTATGGACCACCCCGGTAACTCAGGTGGTAAGCACGTCTGTTCAGTTTTCCAAGGGCTTTGAGCTGGAGCAAAAAAATTGATTGCATGTCTGTCTGTCTGTCTGTCTGTCTGCCACAAGCCTACTATCCCCTTTGCTTAACACTTGACTTGTTCAGTCTAATAACAATTCATGTAAGCGAAGTGTAGACAAAGTTTTTTTGTGAAAGCTTATACTTGTAATAGAAGCTTGGCTTTGTTTATCGTCTAAATAACATTCGGTTAAAAGAAACCAACTGCGCATATGCATTTAAACAGGTATGTAGGTCCCTTTATTGAAGATGTGCTTGGGTCCTTTGATAGGGGCATCCGGTTTTGCGCAGTTTAAATAAAAGAGAAATAGAATACCATCTTTGTACAGTATTCAAATTTATGAGCATACGCAGCAAATAAAGAATGAAGAAGACTAAACTACAAACATTTAATATCAGTTATGTCACATTTTATCATTCTACAGCCAACATGGCCCCTTCTTTAAAGTCAAACTATATATAAGATCTATGATAACAGCCTAAAATCTGAAAAATGCTTTGCGCATGCGCAGTAGGCATTTCCCAATGTGGTTCTATATCCTATTCTGCTTAGTCAGCCATGGTCTACAACTGTGCCAAATTTCATGCTTGTATCCGGAATAGCACAATCAGGCCAAATTTTGGCTCTTAGCCGCCTATCTATTAGCTTTTTGCGAAGTATTAGGATTAAATTTAAATAATTTTTAATAAAACGATTTATAAATCAATTCCCACACATTTTGTTATCCCCACGCTTTTTTAAAAAAGCGTCGGGGATATTGCAATCGCCTCCGTCCGTCCGTCCGTCCGTCCGTCTGTCCGTCCGTCACGCTATCTCCTCCTAAACCATTGGACGAAATCCAACCAAATTTGGTGTGTGGGTTGCTCACATGAATGGGGCGTGCAACGGCACATTTTTTTTTGCCCCGCCCCCTGGGGCCCTGGGGAGGGGCCAAAAGGTCAAATATCATCAAATATCATTAAAACTCAATTACAAAGTCAATTTGAAAGATTTTTTAACCAAACTTTGTGTGTCTTCTCACACATGAAAGATATTAAACATATCAGAAGGGATTTTCATTTGGCGGCCTGGGTCATGCCCTAGGGGTTGGACTTGGGGGTACCGTGGGGGGTTGGGGGTCAAAAAAATTTTTTTCCGAAATTCAACCAGATTTGGTGTGTGAGTTCCTTACATGAAAGGCATATGCACCGGCGCCATTTTTGGGGTCCCCACCCCCTGGGGCCTTGGGGAGGGGCCAAAAGGTAAAATATCATTAAATCTGAATTAAAAGGTCAATTTCAAAGATTTTTAAACCAAACTTTGTGTATCTTCTCACAAATGAAAGATATAAAACATATCAGATGGGATATTCATTCGGCCGCCTGGGTCATGGCCCCGGGGTGGGACTTAGGGGTACCGTGGGGGGGCTGGGGGGGTCAAAAATTATTTTTTTTAGAAATTCAACCAGATTTCGTGTGTGAGTTACTCACATGAATGGCACATGCACCCGCACAATTTTTTGGGTCCCTGCCCCCTGGGGCCTTGGGGAGGGGTCAAAAATTTAATTTTCTGAACATGGTCATGTGGCATATCAAATTAACGGGGATGAGCAGTAGACCAGGATACACTGAAAAATTTTAACCTACGATCAAACTGGTGACCTTGGGATGGGGTCAAAGTGTCAATTACCATTACATTTCTTCGAGAGCGTGGGGATTTGCGATGGCGCGCCATCGAATGTGTTGTTACAGCTTACAACATCAGTAGTCCAAAAATTACGTATATCTATCATACCTTTAATTTCTGTTTTATGTTCATGAAATCTTCCATCACCGCCTGGTGATGGCTCATGGAGGACTGGAAAGAATTAGTTTTTTTAAAAGATAGACTTCAATCGATTTATACGAGTACAGTTAGATGTGTTTTTAACCTGAAAACAAAACATTCTTTTCAGTGATTTGTGGATTGGTGTGTGCATTGTTTACGTCTGTTCAGTGCTTACTTGCAGCATTATCACCTCGTTACAAAATGTAAGTTATATTATTTCTTAAACATGTTAATTACACAAATCATTTGGTAATAGTTTCCTATCCTATTGTAGCCCTGTGTAGGATGATTGTCACGATGTTGTACTCCTCTGTTTTTTTTTCTTTTTTGTTGATGGGGTACCTACTTTTGTTTTGCCATATGGGTTATCTAATGAGTGTATTATTTCAATTTTTAGTTTTTAGTGTTGCAAGCATATTTGCCTCTCGGCTAATAACAAAATATTTGTCATATTACTTTTGGTCATGAAGAGTACTTAACAAATCGAAACGAACAAACACAAACTTTGAATAGCATAGACAGCCTGCGTTTTCAAGCTATATTTTAAACATAAGGCAAATCAAAATATGTTCCCCCTCCTCATAACATACAATAGTATATATGGGGCAGAATAGATACCATTTACGACCCCATTTGCTATGATAACATGTTTAACAAAGCGTTCAAATCATTATTACGATTTTTAAAGGAAAACGGCTTCCCATACAAATGTCGCTTATACGGCAATTCGCAATTCGCAACGAATTGCTATACAGTGGTTTTGTATTACCGAATGTTCAAATATTCTTAGTGCAAAAAATCAGCTTTGCTACTTTCAGGGTAAGCATCGATGACTTTTTTACGAGATACGCTGGTCTGGGCTACAGCCTATACCTACTATTGGCTGGTTTTTGTTTGTTTGTTTTTGTTGCTTTACGTCCCATGTCAACAGCTATGGTCATTGCGGGACGGTCAGTTCACTTAACCACACTTTTTCCTGGGCAGGCTTGAGCAAGCGGTTAACCAGTAATTTGTGCACATACTTTCGCTTGTAACTGACAACAACCCTTCTTGAATAAATCAGCGGAAGGGAATGACCGTAGAAATTATTTCATGATCAATCTCCACGAAAGTATGATACCGGGCCGGGATCGAACTCGCGACCCCTGGATCTGCAGTCAGACACGCATCTGTAGCCAGACACGTTACCGACTGCGCTACGCGGCCCGGTACTACTATTGGCTGGTATGAAATAAAACATTACACTAGTTTCTCAGAGAATGATCCTTTTGGTTGGAAAAGCTGTTACGGGTGTTAAAAACAGAAACGGTCCCATTCATATTCTTTGAATTTCAAATGTTACAGTCATCCCAACGTTGAAACATTGCTAAAAAGTGTCATAGTACCTTAAAGTACAACTATTCCACAACTTAAAAAGGCTATCCCTATGTGCAAAGTGCATGCCACTAGTCCTCCCATTAGTGGATAAAATTTTGTTATGGGTGTTAGACATGTTTTGGCGACAAGCATTTTAATAAGATAAAAACTATAATATTTAAAAAGAATCAGAAAAAAACGTATTAAGACTGCAAAAGATAGTTGTGTCAGATCAAAAAGTGGAACAAACTTCTTGTCTGCATCTAGTTTTAAGACACAACAAACATGCAAGTATCATGAATAATACTGGCGAGAAGGCTAAAAAAGGCATTCCCAACAATTTCATGAGATGATAGTGCCCAATGTATGTATCTTAGGACATTCAAAGCTTACTAATTATTTACCAATATGATCTGTCATGCAAGAAAATGTATTTTGTATGCCATTTCTATTAAATTATTATAGTAATTCATATATTTGTTTTAGCGACAAGATATTTTTGTAATTGTACCCATTTTTGGAGAATGACTGTACAGTGAGGTCTTGCAATGTCATCTCGGAGCACCATGTTCTGGCCATCTAGCGAGTCCAAGGGTGACCTAACAACAGATTCCAGGACTTCGTCCTGGTATTTTTGAGCGTTCAAAGTCCCAGTAACCACCTTTAACTGAATCAGGTGGTCGTCAGATAATGCATCACGTACCATAATGCTTCAATAACAATTCCTTGCACTCAAGAATCAATGTAGACGGCTTCCTTTTTGCAATACTGACACTCTCTCAATGTTCTTTCAAAGGTATTCTTACAACACCCTGAGACACGGTTAATGCCCTTGCAATGTCATCTTGTTTCATACCAGCGTTCCTAACGGCAATTTTACACATTCTGTCCTCGTTCTTCTTTGTAGATTTATCCAACATACGCGTTTTAAGGCTATTTCATGACTCAACAGAAAAAAGAAATTCATTCTTGCACATCAACTCCTGGACAGTACTGTGTCGTAAGCTTCCCGTTCATGGACAGTAGTGATTGAAACTAATCGAACTTATCCAAATTTGGTAGCCAAAATAAAAGTGCACATGTCGAATAAAACCCAAAACTCAAATTATTTTTAATAGTTCAAAAATCGGGATCGTATAAAAAATATGCTCAAGTTCTTTATGGCAATAGTATGTTATTATTACTGTGATTATCATTATTAGTGGTAAAGCAAAAATGGTGGAAAATCGACCGATAACCCCTTCCCATCAGTAAAATTATAGCAAGATGTTGAAGTGTAGTACAGTGGTATTAAAATTTGGCAAAAAACTTCATTTTTAGAATTGAAATTGCGATTTTCTGAAAGCCATTTGCAGCAACAGATACATGACATTAGCAAATAAAAACTGAAACATGATTATTGAGTCTTACATAATCCCAGTCTGATTTTTATTAGGATGTCAAGACCAGAATTGTAATGCCTTGATTTTTGGGTGAAAATCAGTGTTTATATAAATTTAAACACGAATTTTTGCAATCTGGCAGGTAAGTTTTAAAATTTCACATCGGTTTCCTGGATCAGGTGTGGTGCTTGACTGTATCGATATCTTATCTTTGCCCTCTTAAGGCGCGTTGCTAAATTTCATAGAAGGCTTACTTTTTGAGAAAACTAACCTCATCGTCCTAAAGGATGAAACGGTCTCAAATCAAAGCTAAATGCCTCTACTTTAATTTTGATTGGGACGTACGTTCGAAAATTGGAAGCGTCATATTCAAAAAAAAGGGGGAGACAACTCTATCTTTGAAAAATAAAAGCACCGCAAGCACTGCATAATACCCCGCCACTGCTGGGGGCACCAAAAGTTATTTTGTGAGATATATAATGCCTAAATAGTAACAGAACTGAGATAGACAGTGATATGACGTTCTTAGTCACAATATGTAACCTTTGATGGTCAACATATCTGTGAAGTTATATTCAGATACTCCATATAGTAAATGAACTACAGGTCAAAAACCATTTTTCAGATCAATCAAGGGCGGATAACTCATGAACTGGAAAGGTAAGGGTGACGGTCCTTACTAAAAATATGTAACCTTTGATGTTCAACATATCTGTGAAGTTTCATTCAGATATTCCATATAGTAAATGAACTACAGGTCAAAAACCATTTTTCAGATCAATCAAGGGTAGATAACTCATGAACTGGAAAGGTAAGAGTGAAGATCCTTAGTCACAATATATAACCTTTGATGATCAACATATCTGTGAAGTTTCATTCAGATATTCCATATAGTAAATGAACTACAGGTCAAAAACCATTTTTCAGATCAACCAAGGGCAGATAACTCATGAACTGGAAAGGTAAGAGTGATGGTTCTTTGTCACAGTATGTAACCTTTGATGTGAAACATATCTGTAAAGTTTCATTTAAATATTCCACATAGTAAAGGAACTACGGGTAAAAAACATTTTTTAATTCAATCAAGGGCGGAAAACTCACAAACGGGAAAGGTAAGAGTGACGGTTCTTAGTAACAATATGTTACCTTTGATGTGAAACATATCTGTGGACTTATATTCAGATATTCCACATAGTAAAGGAACAATAGGTCAAAAACCTTTTTTCAGACCTATCAAGGGCGGATAACTCACAAACTGGGAAGGTCAGAGTGACGGTCCTTAGGCACAATATGTAACCTTTGATGTGCAACATATCTGTGAAGTTTCATTCAGATATCATGAACAGTAAAGGAATAACAGGCCAGAAACCATTTTTCCAATACGAAAAAGGGCAGTAACTCCATTAAAAATGGACGGATTTTGCCCATTAACAATCCCATACCACTCATCGCTGATAACAATATGTATGCGAAATTTGAAAAAAATTCCGTGAATAAATACTCAAGTTATCGATCGGAAATGGTGAGCACGGACGGACGGACGGACGGACGGACGGACAGACGGACAGACACCGAAGGGTATAACATAATACCTCGCCACACTTTAGTGGCGGGGTATAAAAAGGGAATTGTGATGTACGAATTTCAAAACGATTTTTTGCAGTTTAAAAACATTATTTTTTCGTAAATTATTTTGTTTTCTAAAATCAATACAACTTTTATTAATTTTTAAATCAAGTTTGGCTCTTTTTCTTCATTTGCAGATAAAACAAATGAGGTATAACTCTTACTACCCTATAAAATAGAACCATGATTTTCCTCGATACCGAGTGGTTTTAGATATTATGGAAGAATTCAGCAGAGTGTCACACATGACAAGGCAAAGTCACACAGGCATATTTTCGTTTTAAGCAAACAATTTTACAGATTTTATTTGAAGAGCAATGCACCTTCTTAACTTATGACAAAATCACCAGAGTGTGAAATACAAGTCGAGGTCACTAGGCCACAATGCATGCTTATAGAGTAATCCAATGACAATCTCTAAGCAAGGTTTAACAGTCAGCTATCTCTGCTCTGCAAAAAACACACTTTATTATGTTTGTTTGTTTGTTTTGAGATTTTAAGTCACAGTCAACAGCTATGGTCGTCACAGTGAATAGCTATGGTCATGTTGAGAATGTCAGTTCATCTAACCACACATTTTTCTGGGCAAGCTTGACAAAGCGGTTAATCAGTACATCGTGCACATACTTTCCCTAGTAACTGACAACAACCATTCAAGAATCAGCCAAAGAAGGAGAATGACCGTAGAAATCATTTCATGATCAATCTCCACGAAAGTATGGGACCAGGCTGGGATCAAACTCATGACCCCTGAATCTGCAGTCCGACTCGCGACTGACTGCGATATCGGGCCCTGTACTTATCATGTAAAACAAAAATATGTCCATGGGACTTGGATGCCCCCGCTATTGCCAAATTCGTATAAATAGGGAATTGTCATTAACAAAGGGCAATAACTCCTGAAGGCATGATGCGACATGGGCCATTCTGAAACTTAAACACATTATGGTACTTAATAATGTGACCAAGTTTCATAGAATTATAATCAAAACTATTCATGTAAGAGAGCAGACATCGTTTCAACCCATGATTTTTCATAAACTAAGGGAAATAACTCCTTAAAGCATGGTGCCATATAGACAATTATCGAACTTGAAGAAGACATTATGGTACTTAACAATGTGACGAAGTTTCATAAAATTCTGATCAAAATTCTCCGACTTAGAGAGCGGACATCGTTTAAAATGGTGAATTTTCATAAACAAAAGGCCATAACTGCTGAAAGCATGGTGCGATATGGACCATTATCGAACGTGAAGATGACATCATTGTACTTAACAATGTGACCAAATTTAATACAATTCTGATAATAAATATTCGACTTAAAGAGCGGACATTGTTTAAATGGTGAATGTTCATAAACTAGAAAAAGTGTCCATGGGACACGGATGCCCCCGCCTATTGTTTTTACACTGTAAGTTTAAAAAGGATTTAGTAAAATTGTAGGAGGATTTGTGCTCACAAGGTATCTAATGTCCATAAGCTTCTGTAGTAATTAAACCCAAAAATGACTAAGTTCAAACTGTGAAAAAAGTGACAAAAAATGATCTGAGGGTTATATCCAAATGTCATGCACATCTTCAGTCCTTGACAAAAACACCAGTAAAGTTTCAAAAGGATTGGGATAAAATTGTAGGAGGAGTTGCGCTCACAAGGTACCTAATGTCCATAAGCTTCTGTAGTAATTTAGCCCAAAAATGACTAAGTTCAAACTGTGAAAAAAGTGACAAAAAATTGATCTGAGGGTTATATCCAAATGTCATGCACATCTTCAGTCCTTGACAAAAACAACAGTAAAGTTTCAAAAGGATTGGGATAAAATTGTAGGAGGAGTTGCGCTCACAAGGTACCTAATGGCCATAAGCTTCAGTAGTAGTTGAGCCCAAAATTGACTAAGTTCAAAATGTGAAAAAGTGACAAAAATTAATCTGAGGGTTATATCCAAATGTCATGCACATCTTCAGTCCTTGACAAAAACACCTGTAAAGTTTCAAAAGGATTGGGAAAAATTGTAGGAGAGGTTGCGCTCACAAAGTACCTACCTAAATGATGGACGAACGGAAGGACGCACGGACGGACGGACATTGGCAACGCTTAATGCCCTTCCGCATTCTACGAATAGCGGGGGCATAACAAAGGGCCATAACTACAGAAAGCATGGTGCGATATGGACCATTATCGACCTTGAAGAAGACATCATGGTACTTAACAATGTTACAAAGTTTCATAAAATTCTGATAAAAAATATTGGAGTTAGAGAGCGGACATTGTTTAAAACCATGAATTTTCATAAAGGGCGATAACTACTGAAAGCCTGGTGCGATATGGACCATTATCGAACTTGAAGAAGACATTATGGTACTAAACAATGTGACCAAGTTTCATAAAGTTCTGATAAAAATATTCGAGTTAGAGAGCGGACGTCGTTTAAAACGGAGAATTTTTATAAACAAAGGGCCATAACTCTTGAAAGCCTGGTGCGATATGGACCATTATCGAACTTGAAGAAGACATCATGGTACTTAACAATGTGACCAAGTTTCATAAAATTCTGATTAAAAATATTCGAGTTAGAGGGCGGACGTCGTCAGGACAGACATACGTAATTACGTACGTACGGACGAACAGGGGTAACACTTAATGCCCCGCCCATTTTCATGGTGGAGGCGTAATTCAGACAGTCACTGTAGTGTGAAAAGATGGTCATAGTCATGTGGCTTCAGTACCTGGTTGAACAGTATGAGACCTGTTTTGTGTTTATTTGAACGGATGTGAATTTCACTTTTTGCAATTAGATATAAAGAAAACAAACACATTTTACTATTCCATTTACAATGAACGTCTCCCTGGTATGGCCAAATAGACAAAATGACGATTCAAAGCATACCCATAACATGGTGCCCGAAATATACCCCTACCCCCTTTATATGATTTTAAGAGCTAGGACAGGTGTATCTTTCATGAAAATGCGTGTTCAAGTGTACAATTTTCCTTTAAGTTTAGAGGAACATTCATTCTATTATACAAATGAAAAAAACAGCTTCTAAGTGCCTATTTTTGCTTGACAACTGTGTTTAATCAGTTCTAACATACAAGTGCCCAAATTGGTATTCCATGCATAGAATGTGTCCTGGATAAATTGAGAAAAACAAATTCTCAAAACCCAAAGCTGCCTCATGTAAATTTTTCGTCTCACTATTTCTCACTATGTATAGGGCATTTGGTGTTTAATTCAAGGTAGTTTATTGCCACTTGATTGAGTGTGAAAATTATAAAATAAAACTATTTCTACTGTTATTTGTTGTGTAGACTTAGGAGATTTTCTGTTAGGACGTGGATTTTCTAAAACAAAATGGCAGCCAAAAGGGCCTAAACAACAAGCCTTACAAAACACATTTAACTGAATGTACATGTACATTAAATCTATTTTTGTCAGTTTGGAATACCCAGCACTACTACTATTCAACATTCCAGACAAATAACACTACCAGACCTTTTTTAATTGAACTTTGTTTACTATTACACCAAATTTAGGATGGAAAGGACCTCTGATGGTGGTAATGGGAATCACAGTGTATCGCTGCCTATAATTTTGATAAAAATTTAAGTCGATCAAATGATTCCATCTTCATATATAAGCTCGCTGATGGTCTCTATTTTATGATTTTGCATTTGATTTCCTATTTCCATGAATGTACAGCTTTATTTTGCTTCTAAAATGGTCACTTTTTGTATTATACATATAGGAAATAGAAAAATATTTTTAAAACATCATTCCCCCCCAAGTTCCAACTAATCCTTTTGCACGTAAGTGTGTTCTCATATTTTACATAATATATGTGAAAAGCTAGCTGGAACTCGGGGGGAAAAGATACCCCACAGCCCAAAATGTGACGTCAGGGCGAGCCCGAACATAAGTATTTGGATTTTTGGTGTGCTCTCTTGAATATCGTTTTTTCCAGTATGATGAAATAATTAGTATAAGTAAGCTTCATTTTCATAACCCATTAGTCATGAAATATTACAACGCTTTTGGCATATTTTTCTTTAGATTATGAAAATTGTCCTTTTACTTAATTCACTTGGTAGATTATTTTGCACATAAACTGTATCTATCTAATACACATAAACTACAAGGCTCTTGGCTTGTTGTACTTTACGCATGGATGAATGGTTATAGTACATCGCTGCATAATATTGCACCAGGTAAATACATTGTCATCATGGTTGAATATGGACTACAGTTGCGCTTCAAAATATTTCTTAAGAAATCAGATAGAAAAAAACAACAACAAAAACTAGAACACATTCGATGGCGCGCCATTGCAAATCCCCACGCTCTCGAAGAAATGTAATGGTAATTGACACTTTGACCCCATCCCAAGGTCACCAGTTTGATCGTAGGTTAAAAATTTTCAGTGTATCCTGGTCTACTGCTCATCCCCGTTAATTTGATATGCCACATGACCATGTTCAGAAAATTAAATTTTTGACCCCTCCCCAAGGCCCCAGGGGGCAGGGACCCAAAAAAATGTGCGGGTGCATGTGCCATTCATGTGAGTAACTCACACACGAAATCTGGTTGAATTTCTAAAAAAAAAAAATTTGACCCCCCAGCCCCCCCACGGTACCCCTAAGTCTCATCCCGGGGCCATGACCCAGGCGGCCGAATGAATATCCCATCTGATATGTTTTATATCTTTCATTTGTGAGAAGATACACAAAGTTTGGTTTAAAAATCTTTGAAATTGACCTTTTAATTCAGATTTAATGATATTTGACCTTTTGGCCCCTCCCCAAGGCCCCAGGGGGTGGGGACCCCAAAAATGGCGCTGGTGCATATGCCTTTCATGTAAGGAACTCACACACCAAATCTGGTTGAATTTCGGAGAAAAATTTTTTTGACCCCCCCCCCCAACCCCCCACGGTACCCCTAAGTCCGACCCCTAGGGCATGACCCAGGCCGCCAAATGAAAATCCCGTCTGATATGTTTAATATCTTTCATGTGTGAGAAGACACACAACGTTTGGTTAAAAAATCTTTCAAATTGACTTTGTAATTGAGTTTTAATGATATTTGATGATATTTGACCTTTTGGCCCCTCCCCAGGGCTCCAGGGGGCGGGGCAAAAAAAAAAAATGTGCAGTTGCACGCCCCATTCATGTGAGCAACCCACACACCAAATTTGGTTGGATTTCTTCCAATGGTTTAGGAGGAGATAGCGTGACGGACGGACGGACGGACGGAGGCGATTGCAATATCCCCGACGCTTTTTTAAAAAAGCGTGGGGATAATAAGCATTAAAATGCTTATGGTTTTGGACTTTAAAATACTTTCACTGTGATTTTTAATTGAGTATTGATGATATAATACCCTTACACGTGAAAATAATTGATTTCTAAATGTTTTGGTGAGGTTAAATTTTGCAAACCCTACCCCCTTTGGTAGGGTCTCCTGTTTTGTCGTAGGGGTCGACCTGTCTATTTTTAACCTTTATTCGGTCCTAATACATCATGCGTCTTATTCAAAAGGATATCAGTCATATCTTATGCATAGGGAAGTTTTGGGAAGCATCTGAAAAATAGGCAAATACCCTATCAAAGTGTCAGAGGTCCTTTCACATGATTAAAACCATACACTGGCTTTGTTTGAATAATGTGCTATCTATTTGGTTACACCTTGGTTCAATTTCATTATTTACATTGACAGTACAGATGTTGATGCTCATGACACAGATTTTAATTTTGAACAACTAAGGGGTTGTATTTAAAGGCTAAACATTAACTACCCCGAAATTAGGATGTACCATCATATATACCGCCTATAAAACTGATCACCATATATTGTATTCGTGTGTTTTGCATACAATTTAGTGTTGCCTTGGAAACTGAAAACCCTAAAATTTGATGTTCAAGTTGTTTCCAAAAAGTAAATATCCAACCGAAATGCTTTATTTTCTAATAGAACATACTCAAACTGTTAATGAACAATTTATAATAGGTTCCAAGTGAAAAACTTCATCTATTTTAAGAGAAAACATTCGAGAATGATTCAGAACATTTTGTTTCAGACAGCATTCTTAAATGCTTAGAATTTGACTACTCATCTTCAGAGACAGTTCCAAACCAGCGAATGAAGTATAGAACTATTTTCTAGGTGAATGTGTACTCCTCGAGATCAGACTAGCCTATATGTAATTCAATTATTACAAACTATAATGAGAAATAAATGAGTGACAGCAATTTCAAATTTGTTCAAATAAACATGAAACACCTCTTGTACACCAAGGACAATCACTATGCAATGTTTGACAAGTTCACAAACACATGCTGTAGTGGGGGGACACATTCTAAATTCTAGCCTAGAAGGAAATTGACCAAATCAAAAACATGATCTTTTATTCATCAATTGTACAGCTGGGCAGGCAATTTATTACCACATATATTTATAAGCAGATAAAATGTTTTACTATAATCGTTTCTATGCAGATTTACAATCGTGTGACAAGTCTTCCAAGTCTATCCAGACAAGGGCATGTGAGTTCTTCTTCATCACTTACCAGGTGAGAAGTAAATGTTCTAAAATTTTGAACACCATTTGCCTGCCAAAATGGCCAAGACAAACAGGGCTGACCCAGATCAGACTGCTTCTGAAGAAGCAGTCTTATCAGGGCCTTCCCTGTTTGCTATTCTGACAGGCATTTTGTGAATTACAGCCCTGATAACTAGCATTTTATTTGAGAACAGAATAATAAAAGTGTTCGAAATTTTAGAACATTTACGTTTATGCATCCATAAAATCTCTTTAGCCTCATATTTTCAACAGAGACAAGGAGATTACAATTATAGTGACCTGATTTTATCACATACTGCAAAACGTCACCTAAACTCCTTTAGAGTATGATCAAATTACTCAGACAGGAAAAGTATGTGCAAACAAAACAGCCCCAGATCAGATTGCTCTTTGAGGAGTAGTCTGATTAGGGACTGTTTGTTTTGTTTTATCAACAGAGCAGAAAGGACATCAACTGGAAGATTCCACTTTAAAAGTTTCGCATTTAAGAGCATAAACAATCAAAAATAATGGTACTGTTTGTCCTCCATTGCCAACATTTTAAACAAATGTATATATGTCTTATATTTTCAGCACTTAAAAATATCAATCAGGCTTCCAGATAAAAGAGTGTATATAAATGGAAAATTATTTTTCTTATTTCTCATCCAAAACATGTATGTTGTGGGTACTCAAATGAATCGTCTCAATGAGACGATTCTTTTGAGCACCCAAAACACATGTTTAAATTGATGGGTAAGAAAATAATTACATTTTTAAGCTCAAAACATTTCGTTATCTGGACCTTTGATCAATGCATTGTTTGTCCTCTTTTGCCATAATTTTAACAAAAATGAATAAATGTCTTATATTTTCAGCACTATTAGTGGATATCAATATGAAAAACCTTGTTTTCCGGCATAGTCCTGAAAATTTTCACCTATGTACAATGAAAAGCCAGCTGTTCATCTACACAAAAACAAGTAATAGACTTTCACACAAAAGTCTTCTAATTTTGTTTCTATCTACTATTAGTCCTGTCCTGGGGCACTGGTTTTATAGTTCAGATATACAGTCCTTTTACTAAAGCCTTTATCATTGTGCTTAACATCATCTTCATACACTGTCTCCCCCTGAAATATAAAACAGAATTGATTTGTCACATGAAACAGAAGTTGAACCTCTAACACAGGGCTGTGGAACTACCATGCTCGATTAGTCCAACCTGGTCCCATTTCATTCAGGACAAGTTAGAAAGAGGGGACAAAAATTCCACTCGTCCACTCGTAATTACGATGAAATCTAGAAAGGACGAGTAATTTTTCCCAAAGCACTCATCCTACAGGAGGAGTGCTTTGGGAAGAATAACTCGAGGAAGTCATATTGCATATTACTCCCTTATGTTCTTTATTGCATATGCTTTTAATAAAGTCAAGTGTGTGTGTTTGCAGGACGAGTGAAAATTGTAAGTCACTCGTCCTGCAGGACAAGTGCAATATTGAAATAATTTTATCCCATGAGAAATTTATATGTACTTGTCTTTGGACAAGTATAAATACACAGTAAAGTTAATACAGTTCTGTATTTCGTATTTTGACTTATCATTATGAAAGTAAGTAAGGGTGCAAAGATCAGGAATCGATACAATCAAGTACCACACCTGACCCAGGATACCAATGGGAAAGTGACAAACTCACAGCAGACACCACAGACGAGAGCCAAGAGGTCAGCCCTTTCCCAGCAGGTGACCACAAAGCACATACATTTATTATTATGAACTCACTTGTATGGAACAGTGTAGATTCTGATCAGCTGGCTTCTTCAGAAGCCAGCTGATCTGGATCTGCACTGTTTATAAAATTATTTATATGTGGGTTCATACTGTTTATTTCGCAAGAGTTCATATAATGTTTCAGTATAGTAAGGTATAAGCTAATTATTTGTTTCGGACAAGTAAAATATTTTCTAAGAACAAGTATATTATGGTCATTTACAAGTCCCTGGGTAAGAGTGAAGTAAAAAGTTTTACTATTTCCACACCCCTGTCTAACAACATTACTTATATATTAATTAACTGCCCACTTTCATTAAACCTAAGCATGCTGGGTATTTTTATATACTACACTCCACATGCGCAGATACCCATTGTTGGCACTTAAACATTTAAGAGCATGATAAATTTTATACTCAGCCGAGATGAGAATGAACATTTTTTATAACCTCGAGGCCTAGTCTGCACTGTTGGCTGAGACAAAATCGATCTCAGAGAAAGAAATATAATATTTTTTTTGAAATTATAAAATGTGAACCCTCAATATATACAATGGAACATCCTGACATAACTGTATCAAACTTTATGGGAAATGCCTGATCTGGGTTCAAACAGCAGACAACACTAGTACTGTGGTAGGGATTTCATTATGAATCTCCTTTTTTCGCAATAATGCCTTAGCTATAGATGTAAATTTTAAATGTACCCGAGAGTTTTTACCATGAAAGAAGTACCAAAGAGCCTACCTACCAGAGAGCTACTTTGGCCAAAAGGCTGATAACAACAACAAACAACATATTGTTTGCAAAATAGATACAGATTGAAAAAGCGTAATTGAAAATAGTTTTTTCATTATCTTATGTGCTTTAAAAAAAGGTGTCATGGGATGGAAATTTTAACATGTTTTAAATTATCATTTAATAACTTTTCCCTATCTGTACCTAAATAGGGTGTGGTTTGGTGACAATTGTAAGGTTCAGTGAATAACACTGAATCCTGAAAATGCAGTGTTGTCCCCAGGTCAGAAATTTTGAGGGCTAGCTTTGCCCCCCTTCAGCATTTTCTGTGGGCCATTTGAAAATGGTCATATATTACCATTAGTGAAACACAACTCTGAACGCTTTTTTTACAAACGCTGAACTTGTCCCAATAATCCTTAAATCAAAGCCAGAAGAAAAACTGTTGTCATGCTTTTTTCCAGCTCTCTTTTGAACCAATATTTACCATTTTGTTGATTTTTTTTTCAAATAAAATATAGAAAGTGCTGTTTTCATACAAAAACAGCGAAATTAGCTGCAAAAATTGGCAATAAAATCGGGCCTGTCATCTTGTCAGTGCAGGTGTGCAACATAAATGCACATAAATAATATCTATGCAGCCAATCAATGAAGCCATTCCCGGGGATTGGAATCCTACAAACGCTCATTTTTAGAATACCGGGCAGTATACCATTTTCCAATAATTGTGAATGTTTTTTGAGCAGAGTGGACCTGAGAGAAAGCATGGTATTTCACAAACTTTTCACCGCTGATATTTTCTCGCTAGTTTTTCAGTGGTTCAGGAGATGTAGTTCAAAGAAGAAGTTTACGCATAACGGACAGATCCACGACGGATGCACGATGGATGCACGACAATACACTGGACAAAGACTGTTCACAATAGCTCACATTGAGCCTTCGGCTCAGGTGAGCTGAAAAGGGCTATTGAAATTCAGTCAAAATTATGCGGATGACCTCCACTTTCGAACTTCGACCTGTATTTAATAATGCTTTACCCTTTCGTAAAGTTTGAATGAAATTGATGCATCCCTTCAAAGTTATGGATTGGAAACCAAAAGTCTAACAACAACGAAAACGGAGACATGATCCCTATGTGTGGACCATGCTTCGCAGGCGACACAAAAAGGCGGGTTCTTTTGAGCACCCAAAAAGGCGAACACAAATATGTCAAAACTGATGGATTCATATTTTGTAAAATAACTACACCTTCACACAAAATTCTTTTGCTTATGATGATGAGCATATTTGAGCAGCGACATGAGATTTCCAACAATGTGGTATGTGCGACCAGCAAAGCCTCAGATCAGCCTGTGCATACACCCAGTCTGATCAGAGCCTTTGCTTGTCGCTTGAATATTCTTAGACTGTTAAGCTACTGAACGAACTGCATTTGGAGTTTCTAAGCTTAACTGGAGGCTGCACAGGCTCATCTGAATCTACACTTGTCAAAATGCCACATTGTTGGAAATCACAAGCTATGGCTCATTTGTCCACAAACTTGAACAAGTCAATTTGTCTACATGATGAGTTATGTAACATGTTGCAATGTGACAGCAAACAATGTAAACCCTGATCAAACTGCTGCTTCATGAGAAGACTGATTTGGGTTTAAGCTGTTTGATTACTGTTGGAATACTTTGAGCAAATGGGCCTCGACAGGAGAAAACCTGTCTTCAGGGGGTTTGCGAATATCAAAGGCGCAGACCAGCACACTCTCTGATTCGCTTATTGGAAAGTATCATATCTAAACTTACCACAAGCGTAATTGCAATTTTGTAGCTAATCTCAGTAACTGAGCACGCTGGTTTGAATCCCTATTTGTCCGAAACCTTGAAGACAGGTTTTCTCCCGTTGTGGCCCAAATATGATACATGACATACACAAATCGGCCACAATAGCTAAAATTGTTTTTTATATACATGAGTCGGTTTCCAGCATTTATAATGTACAAGCTTGTAAGTTGGCATGTGCGTACAGCGAAGAATCATATCAGTTTGTGCATCCACACAGACAGATCAGTCTTCGTTTTTCATCTGAAGAAGAGATGGACCCTGTTACCCCAAGGTTCATACAGGCAAGTTTGTGTAAAATTCAAGGTCTTCTAAATGACTTTCCTACTGTTTCCAAGGACTGAAAACTTAAATGAGAAATTCTGATTTAAACATTAAAATTCTACTTCGGAAATGAGTCCATTACTAGAATTACAATGTATTAGTTTTAGAATAAAATTGGGGTGCCTTATGCTGCACCAAATAAAAGCATCACAATTTTATACTGCTTTAGGTCTCCACAAACCGAGTTGAATCCTCCTATAAACAGTAAAATTCAAGGACTTTACAAGTGTTTTTCAAGTACTTTCAAGGCAAGCCTATGCTAACCCTATACCCATTGAAGACTGATCAGACTATTCGGATGTGCAGCTTGATCTGAGTCTTCAATGGCCGCAGATGCAAACTTGTACCTTTAACTGGACACTGGCCAATATTGATAAGACCAATTTTGTTACATATACATAGGAAATGAACTTACAGGATAATAGGTTGGCCTTTGTCCATAGAAATGAGGACCATAAACTGAGGACCAGTTCTGAAAAATTGAGAGCAAAAATTAAACAATCATTAACTTTTAGAACATAATGTGGTTTATATACCACTCTAACACACCTCGCCTATAGAGCCAATGCTAAAAAAACGTTATATACTGAGGGAAAAAAGTTTAGCAATTATTTATAATGGGGTTTCCCATAGGCGATCTTTGAAGCATTAGATCTTTTTAATTGGTAGGTTCGCAAACATGTCAGTTGTTTGAAAATGAACTAATGGCTACCCGCAAGTGGTCAAAAGAATCAAAATCCGACTTCATAGTGAGGATTTGATCTGCTGAGCATTTTAATTTCAAACGTTATTCAATTGAAAGGGAGGTAATTTGGATAAATACGATTTTCAACTAAAAACTGTACGAAAACGGTGAACATAACATTCAGTTTTAAACCGTTTTTCACTTTCTTGCTTTTGGATCTAAACATTTGACAGAACAATGAAACTTTTAGTCGAAAACTAATCACACTATTGCCAGATAAGCTGTTTTGTCAAGGGGGCATAAAATCAGACTTAACATTATGTGAAATTTCAACCTGTTAATGTCATCGTACTCGTGAACGTTTGTCAACATATATTTTTGACACTATGTAATCGAAAGTCCTATTTCTTCTAAACTGTGAATCCCCAAAGTAGATTGCTAAACTTTTTTCCCCTAGTATATATCAAACAATAATTCACAGTTTTGAAAGCATGAGGAAATCCCATGCAAGCTGACATCATTTCTTACTGCAAAATAACGTCAGTCATGGTGTTAGACTTTGTAGCGTCGTTTTTATGCTGAAAAGATGTTACAAATGCATGTTAAGGTATGCGACACAGTCCAAATATTGGCGGGCCCATTTCCTCAGTACAATGGCGAAAGTTGGAAGAAGCTGAAGATTTCAAATGTATTTTCATTGTTTATTTTGTGTTAGAATCGAAATTGATCAGGTCTATTGGGTGAATTGTAGAGTATTTATTTATTGTTAGTCGGTCAGTTGTTCGAAGATAAATCACCTGCGCTATGCGCTCATGATTTGATCTTCTTTACAACTGACCTCCAAACAGTGAATTATTACTCAACAATTCATCTATTTCTTACATAATGACATCTTGTCACAATATGGCACCTGATTCCGTTCTTTCCAATATCATTGGACGTTATGATGTCAGTAATGACTTAGATGTGTGTGACTGACACTCAGCAGTAGTATGTTTGTACTTGTGGGTTGGGCCTCGTCGTGAGAAAACCTGTCTTTGGAGGTTGGCGCACAACAAAGGCGCAAAGCTCTGCAAATCCGCGCTGTCTGATCAGCACCTTTGTTATTCTCTTTTTGGACAGTATCATGTAAACTTGCTACAGGGGAAATTTCAACATTCTGGCTAGTCCCTGTAGCTGAATAGACTGGTTTGAAACTCGCTTTGTCGGAAACCCCAAGACAGGTTTTCTCGCGACGAGGCCCCTATAATAATATTCTAACATAATCTAAATCATAAAGGTGTTACATGTACTTCTTAACTTTTATGGTTATTTTAGCAGGAGTGGACTATACATGGCAAAGTAAGCTTGTGTTTTGTCACTTTCTCAATTGCCATCAAACTATAAACATCTCTAGGAGCTCCAGAGACTATACCTCTCATTTGATTGGCTTGACTTAGTTGACTTTTATCCTGTGAAAAATGACTAACCCAATAGCCTATGGATTCCTATGTTTGTAGTATAAATAGGAGCTCAGGAAATATTCTCATTATGTCATTTACTTTTCGCTTGATGAACAAGTTCCTGTCGGATTCTGGTACCCATTTATTATGCGAAAAGTAAATCTGACAAAACAAGAAGACTTTCTGACCTTGTTTTTATAACACAAACATAGAGATCCATAGGTGGATAGGCTATTGCATGACATTCCCCGATTTTTTATTCTCTTCCTAGGGCAATTGTTTTTCATATTTAACCAGCAGTTAAGCATCAGACTGAGAGCACTTGGTTGGCATGGGTTTTGGAATCTGGAGGTTTACAATAAACATATAGAAAGCACTTGGTATACCAATTAAAACCTTGTATACTAAGTCTGGCGCCTCTTAAATGAGTAGTTTGGCAAAAAGTGAAGACCCAGATGTAATGGCACTTAATGGCACCTTTCATCAGGGTCTGCACTGTTTGCTCAAACAAAAACAATCTTCCTAGAAAGGAATACCATTCTATTTTTAAAAAATATATAATCTGTGACTTAGCAACTCCATATATACAATGGACCATCCCCAAGTTTATTGTACATGTATCAAACCAGAAGGAAGAAACATTAGTACATTTAATAGCTCTTTTATACCTTTCTAGTGTCATCTGTTGTAAACCTTACAGTTTGGACCCAGATCAGGCCCGACAAAACATCAGGCTTGATCTGGATCCAAACTGCTTGGCACTCTGATGGTATTCCTTAAATATTTTTTTTAAAGACGACTTTGAAAAAAATCAGCAGACGACAAAATTTCACAAAAAAGCAGGAAAAATGACCCAGTAGCTGCAAAGTTAAACAAGGACTTACTCTATGGTTGTATTTCAAGTGGTAGTAGAAATAGAAAAACACTGCATAGCCCATCAAAACTTTTGGTGCCATTATCCTTATATGCCTGGCCAATGGTTCTGGCTGTAAAAAACAACATGATACTGATAACTAACTTTACTATATACATAGGACCAATTAAGCAAAAATAATTTGCGTAAAATTGTGATTATTTTCTTATCCATCAGTTAAAACATGTGTTTTGCTGTCTCATCGAGGCGGTTCTTCTGAGTACCCACAAGTTCACAACATATGTTTTGGTTGAGAAATAAGAAAAATATTTTTCAGTTACGCACTCTTATCTAGAGGCCTGTATATACACTCAGTACATAAAGAAACGTAACGCTCATTCAATGTTTAATTCTCTTATGTATTAAATGCTTAAAATGTACAACTCAAACTTTCAGTATAGTCTGTGTGGTATGTCAGGAGAGTACAACTTATAACAGATTTGGAGCCAATTACTTTGAAATGCAATTAATTAAATTACAATTTATATATATTGGGATTTGTTCAATCAAACTATAATTACGAGAATCGGATGTGTCGCCTGGCAAAACAAATGTCAAACAAGGCAAATTTGTCAAATTTATATCTCCGGCAAAGGGTGGTTTTAGAGAAATGTATAAATCACAAAACATAAGTCCCAATTCTCTGGAGGCTGGAGGGATGGCCATATCTTCTGTGGCATTGAGGGCAGATGTGCTTCATATCCATGACTTTATGATTGTTCCTTCCGTTGTTAACATTGTTTTACGTTAGCGACGGTGACGTCATGGGTAAAGGATGGGAGGACGTTGTCGTACCTGGTTGGTACCTGGTTTTTGTTTCTTTTTCGCAATTGAGATGTATGTTGTTGTAGTATTGTTTACCGTTAGAAGTTCATTGGAGCTTATAAGTTGTTGTCTATAACTCCTGGAGGACCTGAAGTGCTCATTTGTCAGATCTCCTTAATAATGTTAAAAAAGGTCAAGGTCAACTAAAGGCATATTATTTAAACATATTTGTTTTACCATATATAGGCATGGTGACTATTTTGGTCAAGTGACCTAAATATATTTATATATATATATGATTTCCCCTTAAACAGCCATAGAAAAAATGATCATTTCAAGATTTTTCTAATATACATGCATTAGGAATCAAATTTGACCTTGCTGTTTGTTTGTTTGATTTGATTCCTTACTTCCCATCAACAATCTTTCAGTTAAACTGGGACGGGTCTCCCTGGGTTAAACCAGTACTAAGCTAGGATATGACCTTGTGGTAAAAAAGGTCAAGGTCAACCCAGATTCATAGACATTTGTGCAAACCTAGTAGGGCTCACATCTCCAATGCTACATTCCAAGTCCCAATGCCATTGACCTCTTAGATCCAGAGAAGAAGATATTTAAAGGGTTTTTACCTTATATGGGTGTGGTGGCCATCTTAGTCATATGTGACCATTAACATTTGTTACTTCCCTCAACTTAAGGAGTCTCCATATGAAATTTGAAATCAATTCTCCTAGTGGTTTCTGAGAAAACTATGTTTTAATATATTGAAGGGACTCCAATATACATGTAAGCTACATTGGCTGAAAAGTTGAAGGTCTAATTGACCTCTGGAACTTATTTATAGCCATTATCTCATCAGGTTTAACATATCAAGTGAGAATAATGACTTTGGCTTCAACAGTATTTAAAAATTCAACTTTTCAAAAATTTCCCAATTTAAATACATTAAAAGGCAATTTTGACCTTGCTGTTAAGTAGATCAAGGTCAACCCAGGATCACCATTTGAACAAACTTGGTAGGCCCCACATCTCCAATGCTAAATACCAAGTCCCAAATGTCATCACCCTTCTGGTTCTGGAGAAGATTTGTAAAGGTTTTTTAACCATATATGGGTATGTCGGCCATCTGGGTCATGTGACCAAAACAATTTGTAAAAATTTGGTTAACTTATCGTAAGGAGTCATCATATAAAATTTGAATTCAATTGGCCTAATGATTTCTGTGTAAACTATGTTTTAATATATTGATGGGACTCCATGGCTGAAAGGTCAAAGGTCAACCTTCACCTTTGCAACTTATAAATAGTCACTGTCTCATTAAATTGTACATATATCTAGTGATTAATAATGACTTTGGCTTCAACAGTTTTCAAAAAATCATCTTTTAAAAAAAATCCCATTTAAATGCATTAAGAAGCAAACTTGACCTTGACGTTAAGTAGGTCAAGGTCATCCTACAGGGTTCCCACAAGCTCTGGAAATCATGGAAAACCTGGAAAATCACTAAGAAAAGTTCCATGCATGGAAAAATCATGGAATTTAAAAAAAATCTAAAAAATCATGGAAAAATCATGGAATTTTGTGAAATAATTTGACCAAACCACCAGTAGCCAGAAAACTAGCTGTCGGACACTTGTCTGACAGCTAGTTTTCTGGCTACTTGTTTCAAGTTTTTTACTTCAAAGAGCATGTATGGTCTACAAGCATGCTGTTGTTGCTGCATTCCGCATTTATGCTCAGCGTTGTGAAAATGCTGCTAAAAGGGGAGGTGGGAGGCAGTGCATTAAATAGTCATGGTAATTACATTGTTGATCATGGAAAATCATGGAAAAATCATGGATTTGTGTTTTTTAATTTCTATGGAAACCCTGATTCTAGGACAATCATTTGAATAAACTTGGTAGGCCCCACATCCCCAATGCTACATACCAAGTTCCAAGGTCATCAGCCTTCTGGTTCTGGAGAAGCTTTTAAAGGGGTTTTACCATATATGGATGCGGCGGCCATCTTGGCCATGTGACCAGGACCATTTGAATAAACTTTTGTTCCCCTATTCTAAGGAGTCTCCATATGAAATTTGAGTTCAATTGGCTCAGTGGTTTCAGAGAAGAAGTTTGAGAATATTGACGATTGAAGGACGGACGCCGGAGTCATTGGTATACTAATAGCTCACCTCAGAGCCTTCCCCTCAGGTGAGCGAAAAATAAACTTATCTGAGTGTACAATTTCAATATCTGACCTTTTAACCTGACCCAGAGGTCATGAGGGGTGTGTGTTTAAGGTCAAAAATTTTGCTTATATCTTAGTCTATACTTCTTTCTTTTTTAATTTGATCTGCATCAGGACTTATTTCAGAAAAAAAATCAATGACCTTTTGACCTAACCCTATGGGCTGAGGGTGTAAGGACAATATATGTGCTTGCATGGTGCTCTATGTTCCATTCCCTTTAATTTGATATACAACAAAACTACTTTCAGAAAAATGCTTTGACCATTTGTTCCCACCTGGGTGTTGAGAATATGAGTAAGGATAGAATATGTGCTTGCATGGTGCTTTATGCTCCATTCCCTTTAATTTAACATGCAACATGACTTTGACCGTTTGACTCCACCCCAGGGGCTGTGTGTGTGTGTGTGTGTGTGTGTGTGTGTGTGTGTGTGTGTGTGTGTGTGTGTGTGTGTGTGTGTGTGTGTGTGTGTGTGTGTGTGTGTGGCAATTGTTTTATTTGGGATTTAGGAAGCTACCTTTTCTTTCACATAAATTTGGGAGAATACTTGAATAAAATTGGGAAAATAAGTGCTAAAATACATGAAATCTGGAAAATAAAGGCCATTTTTGGATTGGAAATGACAACTATATAAGGCCTTAAAAATGGCCAGATAAAATCACTGTATGGACAGAACATGTGCTTGCATGGTGCTCCATGCTTCCTTCCCTTTTATTTGATATGCAACATGACTACTTTTAGAAAAAATGTTTTGACCTTTCGACACCACCCCAATGTCAAGGGTGTGTGTAAGGACAGAGTATGTGCTTGCAGGGTGCTTTATGCTCCATTCCCTAATTTGATATGCAACATGACTACTTTTAGAAAAAATGTTTTGACCTTTTGACTCCACCCAAGGGGCTGAGTGTAAGGACAGAATATGTCCTTTCCAGCTAATGCTTGCATGGTGTTCTAGGCTCCATTCCCTTTAATTTGATATGCAACATGAATATGTTGAGAAATTTTAATTTTTTTAAATTTTTTAACCCCATCTGGGGGTGGAGGGTGTGTGTAAGGCCAGAATATGTGCTTGCATAGTAAGGCCAAGTAAAAAAATATGTGTGGTTCAGGTTACACCTTGAAAAAAATTAGGGTAGGTAGGCAACTTTTTTTTTTGAAAACTTTTTTTTTCTTGGAGTGTATAGATCTGTTTCGAAATGTATTTAATAAGTCAAAGCTGCTATGAAAGAGTCCCTCTATTTCCAATACTAAGAATGAAATGCATAGAAATTTAGTTTTTCATTCAGATGAGCATTTTGATACATTTTTTTCTGAAACTTTTTTCAACTTCAAAATTTGGAGAAAAAAAGTTTAGGGTAGGGGTAAAAAATTAGGGACGGTCGGGCAACCTGAACCACACCTATTATTTTTTTGGCCTAATCTATGTTTAATTCCCATTAATTTGATATGCAACATGACTACTTTTAGAGAAAAAATGACCTTTTGAGCACATCTGGTGGTGAAGGGTAGGGCTGGCTTATTGAAGCCAAAATGCTAATCGATAATCAGTCCTTGCATTTCGATATATAACCGTTTAGTAATCGCTCAAACTTGACAGAAGGTCTCGGAACGTTTTGACAACTTTTGCATAGTCAATGACATTGATTTCCCAATCATTTTGCAACACAACACTAAGTAAGTAGCACATGTTATATATTCAAAAGACAATAGGTTTCAAATAAAAGTTGGCACCTTTGCTCATAACAAGTTGTCATCCACTCTGCTGGAAGAAAATTGACTTGCTAATTGGCAAAATCGGTAATGAAACTCGTAGTCAGCCTTTTATAGTTGTCAGCTTCACGTTGGGTGACGTCATACAAAAGGAAGTCAAGTATGCATGGCACAAACACTTTTATGTAAAAAAAGACCGGCTGTAAACATCTGTAAAATTGAAAGCTTCTAAACTTGAATTTAACCGCGGAGAAAAACAACTTTCATGCTAGATTGTTCATCTGACGAATATTTTATAATTTTGTACTCTTTAAAACAGAGAATCGCAAGTATAACTTTTTCTAACAATCAGTTGTTGAGTTAGTTTGCAGAGTACAATATTTTACTACTTCGTTACAGCAATTTATACACATCTACTGTTTACGACAATGCACTTCCGGTCTAAACAAAACATCACACGAGGCAATTACGCTTGGATTTTAATTGAAGAAATGAACAGAACATCTATTAAAAGTAACCGATTTTTTTAATTTTCATATTGATAATCGTTTTTCTATTGTATATCGACCCATTAACCGATATTTCGATTAATCGTGCCAGCCCTAGTTGAGGGTATGTGTAAGGACAGAATATGTGCTTGCATGGTTCTCGACATCACAAACGAGAGCCAAGGTCAGCCATTTCCCAGCAGTTGACCACAAACAGAAGCTTGAGGACCTCAACCTCATTTTGAGAGAGAGAAGGCTTTGCTGGTTTGGGCACATGGAGCATTCTAGTGGTGCAGTCAGAACAGCATATGATATATACAGATTGATGGCAGGCCGGGGGCAGGGAGGCTCAAGCAAACATGGAAGAAACTGATGGAGAAAGACTGCCCTGAGTGAAGGCTCATGATAGTTGACCCTCAAGAAAGGAGCACATGGAGATCAGGTGTGAGATCTGCTATGCATGAAGCTAGCCAGTTAAATAAAAGGGGGCCCACTGATGTGGATGATGCCACTGCACATTCAGGGGTGTAAAATTATTGTTTTACTCACTCGCCCTGCAGGACTAGTGGGTGTAAAAAGCTACTCGCCCTCATGGCATTATCACTCGCCCTTAATAACTGATCATACATGTACTTGAATCATATTGATAAACATTTACTCTTTTCAGCTAAAATAGTGTTTTTATATCATAGTCTTTCTGCTGAGGCTTCATTTTTTCTGTCTCTCATTATCTTCTTCCCCCTAAAATGATCTAATGTCTCGCTATGACATTTAATTTGGGCAGCAAATGTGGTACTATTCGACCAGTGTTGATGTAAAAAAAATGTGGTGTTCAATGTCTGAATTTGCACGCTATTTTTCAGGACCTCTGTGGTCAAGTTCCCCATATAGAGGAGGCTCTGCTAATAAATAGGGCTGGCTAATCGAAGCCACAATGCTAATCGATAATCGGTCCTTGCATTTCGATATATAACCGATTAGTAATCGCTCAAACTTGACAGAGGGTCTCGGAACGTTTTGACAACTCTTGCATGGTCAACGACATTGATTTTCCCATCATTTCCCAAACAACACTAAGTAGGACGTGTTATAGATTCAAAAGATAATAGGTTTTAAATAAAAAGTAGCACCTTTGCTCAAAACAAGTTGTCATCCACTCTGTTGGAAGAAAATTGAAAGAAAGTCGGTAATTGAACTCGCAGTCCGCCATTGTTTGTTGTTAATTTCGGCACGTTGCGTGGCGTCATACAAAAGGAAGCCAAGTATGCATGACACGAACAACTTTGTGTAAAATAAGACCCACTGTAAACGTCGGTAAAATTGAAAGCTTCTAAACTCGAATTTAACCGCGGAGAAAAACAACTTTCATGCTAGATTATTCATCTGATGAATTTTCTTGATTTTGTATTACTTTATTTAAAACAGAGGAGCGTAGGTATAACTTTTTCTAACAATCAGTTGTTGAGTTAGCCTGCAGAGTACAACGTTTTACAACTTCGTTACAGCAATTTATACGCATCTACTGTTTACGACAATGCACTTTACGGCACTTCCTGTTTAAATAGAAAATAAAAGGAGGCAATCACGCTTGGATTTTAATTAAATAAATAGACAGAACATACATTAAAAGTAACCGATTTTTGAATTTTCATAACGATAATCGTTTTTCTTTTGTATATCGACCGATTAACCGATATTTCGATTAATCGTGCCAGCCCTACTAATAAATCTTACTGAAAGGCGGCCGCTGGAGAGTTAACTGCAACCAGTCTGAAAATGCACATGCGTAGTTGTAACAGTCAGATATAAACAACCCGTTTACGATGAAAACGATCGACGATCTGTAGTGTTACTTTCGTTTGGTCTTAGCTATAGGATAAGATGCATTTTACATATAAGAAAATACACTTGACCGTAAGGGGCAGCTATTCTACTCGCCTAAAACAGACGTTAAATCGTCAATGCGAGCGGGCGAGTAGAATTTTACATCGTTATAAAAAAATCAGTCGGTCTTTTTTGGTTGAATTACAGATCAAAAAAAGAAGTGTCTAGCATGGTCAGGGGCAAGTGCACTAACCACAGAGCTACCACGCCACCCAAATTTTAAATTAGCACTCACTAGCTTAATGATCAGTTTTGATCGCTATAGAAAGAGCATTAGTCCTTTTTTTTTTAAAAGCTTCTACTTGTTACATTTATTCAAGAAGTTTCTTTTCTATTAGATGCTTACCATAACAGTTTTAAGAGCATTGTAAATTTTGTCCCACGGGTATCTGTAGAAACGCCTGATGGCATTTTTAGGATAAACTTCAGGAACATGCCTGGGTTCGTTCGGTGAAAGAATTTGATCTTGAACCCACTGCTTTCTAAGTGCTCGTTCTTCATTTGTCATTGGCTTCCATAATCGCTGACGCACATGCGGCATGGGCTCAATAGAAAAGGGAAGGTAACGACTTCCTCTTTTGTAATAGTGCTCTTCCATCCTCTTTATAAATTGCCATTGTTTCTCTTTTATTGGATGAACAGATGGTGGTCCTGTTCTTGTGTCCACCATCTTGGCGACCTTGGAAGCTTCCAGTCAAAACGTCCCAAAGTCAAAACGGGTGGGGTATGAAAGCCATGACCGCGCCGCGCCAGGAGGCGCGGCCGCGCCGAAAATTGCCGCGCCAGAAATATATTTTTCCCTTCTCGAAGCACAAAGAGATATAATTCCAATTTTTTTTCGCTATATCAACTGCAAATAGTATTATTTACAATTGCCAATTAAAAAAATATTAGTTTTCCCGAAATTATGATTTTATAAGCAATTTGACATGTGCCAGGGGTATGAAAGACCCTGCCGCGCCGTGTCGTGCCACTTGTATGGGTACTGGTCAACTCGTACCTAAGTCAACTCGTACCTTAGTCAACTCGTACCCATTTTTGGTCAACTCGTACCTTAGTCAACTCGTACCTAAGTCAACTCGTACCTTAGTTTATTTATAATGGAATATGAAAGGGTTTTATGCCGTTGTCTAAGTACGTTACTCATGACAAAAGCAAAATGATAAGTTTTGTTACGACTTAGGCGAATTCTGCACTCAAAAGGAGCGTTCAATTACAAATGGGTAATACAGTATACTGCCCAGGTGTTGCTCATTCTTACATGAAGATATAGCTAGGATCTACATTGTAAAAGAAATAAGTGTAACTTAACACCCATTTTGGTTGCAGCTGGTCTTGACGTTTTCAACGTATGATCTGTTTTGTAATGACAGGGATAACTGTTAAACAACTATCACTGGTTAAATGTTAGCCTCTGGTAGCGACGTCTTACTAAATGGACATCAAAAATGGATGGCAACTGTGCAGCCACCGCTTTTAGTGTTAACTTACAAGGATAGCACATTGCAAACTTATCATTGCAAATAGCACTGGTCCCATCAGAATCATAAAATCTTGTTTTGTTGCATGCAAACAATAAAGGTACATACTCGATGAGATAGACCGATCAGAGCGTCCAAGCAGTCTGATCAGCGCATTTGTTATTCAATCTCAAGAAGTTGCTATGCGCATTATTCAAATTAAATCTAGCCTTTGTAACTGAGCATGTTGGATGTGTCCTTATAGGGTAGCTAACCCCTGAATATATGTTTTCTCGTGGCGCGGGTTTTGTGTACATAAAGCCGCTTTACAGCCACGTGCTGGTGATTGGTAAGGTGTGAAAAACAGTACAATGATGAATACATGTATGTGATTGTATTAATTAAGTTGTAATTAGAAATTAACTTTGTCCGACAGTGTAAAACTTGAATAATTAAAAAGAATAGTACAATTTTATTAAAGAAAATTCGGAATTGCAATGTAAAAACATTTATAACTGATTAAAACATTTTAAAAATAAACCCAGCTCACGTCAGAGGGTTTGGTTCTATCGTTTAGAAAGTCCAAGTGAGTCTCTCATCATGCAGTCTCATCAGAGCCTTCGCTACTTGTCACTTAAATGACTCCAGATTTGCATTTTGTTTTGTCGTCTGTTGACTTATTTTGAAATGAGTAATTCAAAATATCTATTAATATTTTAGTGCTAGTTGAAAAAAAAAACACACTGCATGCTATCATAATAGACATTGTCTGAAATTCAAAACTTTGTGTACACGAGCAGCGAAGACCCTGCGGAGCCGTCATTATATAAAAGGCTAGGATATTGGAACAGGCAGATCCGAAACTCCCCTAATCGCAGCCTCACAGGTCGTTATTTATAGTGTTTTTGTTTTTTTTTAAATATTTGAACAGACTGGCCCGAATATCTCCTAATTGCAGATAGCAAAACTGCGTTGATTTGGTCGTTTAAGCAGGCTATTACGAACATCGATCCATAGGGAAAAGGTAAGGGAACTTGCCACAGCAGTCCTGAACCGCGTCCGATCGCAAATACTTAATTGTGATGAATATGTATGATTGAACAAGCTCCCAGAACGCCGCCCCATAGGCATATGTGTTGAGATCTTTTGAACAGGCTGGCCCGAACCTAACCTCAGCACAGATAGTAAATTTTGATGTTTTAGTGTTTGGAAAGGCTTGTTAGGACATAGACTTACCAAACTCTCCGTCTATCATGCTCTACCCGGCCCCGTTTTTTACTCAGGTACGAGTTGACTTGGGGTAGGTACGAGTTGACCAAAGGTTAGGTACGAGTTGACCAAAAACGGGTACGAGTTGACTTAGGTACGAGTTTACTAAGGTACGAGTTGACTAGAAACCCTTGTATTAGGTAGTATTTCCCAGTTATCTGAAAATTACCTGTATTACCTTATATCATTATAAAAAGGAAACATAGAACACGAATTTCAGTGTTCTTCAACTTCTGATATAATGGAACATAAAGATAAATATCTGGATCGAAGAATGGAATGAGAATAATTTAGAAACTGTTTGTATACAAAGCGGGAATAACAGAAAAACAACATATTGTTGAAAATGATAAATATAGACCCACCCTACATTGAGATGCGCAAATTCGTTGCGGCTTGGGTCCATATTAAACCTTCTCAAGAACATGTATACAAGTTTAATAGGAACCTTCCCTACACCGGGATGCGCTAATCGGTAGCGGCTGAGGTTCATATGAAACCTTCACAATAACCTTAAGTATACATTTTATTGAAATGGTTTAATATAGACTCTCCCTACATTGAGTGCGTTAATCGGTAGCGACTCGGGTCCATATTAAACCTTAACAATAACATGTAGGTACGAAAAATGAAAAAAATACAAGTTTAATAGGAACCGTCCCTAATAATAATAATACACAATAATACTGATCGATGTTATTTTGAATTATCAGCTATATTTTGCACGATATATTCTATCGACTTGCTAGTAGAGCTAAAGTATGTGATTTTGACTATTGTTTATGTGACCTGGTTAACTTGTTATACTTTGAATCATTTGTCAATATTGGCTACAACTAGATGTATTAATTAATGTGGATAGATATAGCATAAAACGTGTATCTGACTCTGTAAAGACACACAAAAAAAAAGTAAGTGCAAAGAGCGTGATACAGAGGGAATCACGTGTTGAGTTGCTCGGTGGAAGTGTCTCATTCAATGAGGCGCTTCGATTGAGTACCCACAACACATAAACTTTTGAGAAATAAAATAAAAGGCATCTGATACAAACTCTAACAAAAGTTTCAATTTCTCACTGAATGATAAGCAGTTGTTTGTAAACATGTATCTATGTTGATATGTGCAATGATAAATATGAGCCTTCCTTTGTGGAGCACATGCAAACAGTGTGGACGCAGATCAGGAGTCGCAGAACGCGGCGCCTGATCTGGTTCTCCTCTGATGCAAGAGTTTTCACAGTATAAAAAACAAGAGAACAAGCCATATAGCAACACTCTAAACTCTAGTGAACTAGTCCAATTTATCGAAATGGGAGGTCTCATGCTCATGTTTTCACCCGGACTATTTTATCTTGCTGCTGTTATTTCCCTTTGACTAAATGAGCTACAGTTTGAATGGTAAGCTCGAAGGAGTTTCTTCCCTTGAGTGGGACGCACACCAAAGACATGTAGTGCAATATTATTAAATAGCAGGCAAAGAGTGTGACACATAGGGAAACACGTGTTGAGGTGCTCGATGGAACTGTCTCATTCAAAGAGACACTTCGATTGAGTACCCACAACACATATTCTATTGAGAAATGAAGATGGCAGTCATCTTATACAAACTCTAACACAACCTACAATATTCCACTGCATGAGGTGAAGCTGTATCTAATCTTTTATGTTAGTTTAATATGAGCCTTCATTTTGAGGAGCATATGCGAACATTGTAGATTCCAATCAGGCATCACAGAATGTGATGCCCGATCGGGTTCTCCACTGATTGCTTACAGTAAGTTTTCCGATTATGTTAAAAAACGCGAATATACCATAATAAAACCCGCGCTTTCACCCCCTTTACCCTGTAGCTTTTATCTCCCTTTGACCAAAAGATTTTCAGTTTGATAAGCAAGCTTGGAGGAGTTCCCTCCCTTGAGTATGACGTGCGCCAAAATAGGGAGTGCACGTGTCGGTCAGTGTGGAAATGCAGACCGATATACGCACTCCCTGTTATTATAGACACAATCTTTATACAGCCAGATAAAATATTGCTACTCTCTCCACTGTCCCTCTAAATATTTTCAGGTTGACATATATTATAGCTTATCGGGTGCAGTGAATTATGTATAATCCAAAATTTTAAATCTGCATTATGCCTTCATAATAATGATGTCTCAGGATTGAATGATCAATTGCCTTTATATAAGCTGCATATTTTCAGGAAAACTGTTATAATCCACCTAATTCAGGATTCCAAGGCTGGCTTTCTATGAAAGCCAGCCTCGAAACCCTGAATTTAGAAATAAATCTGATAACCTTTACACATGTACGATCAAAATTTATTTCGTACACTCCGTACAACCAACACTCTTCCCTTCCCCTACTTTTTCTCAAACACATGCCTGTTATGTACGTCATTTTACTTTTGACATATGTACTGTTTAATCTCATATGCCACCTGCGTGTGGCCTGAGTTTAACTGCAAATAAAAGTTTTGTTCTGTCTGTTCTGTTCCTACATTGTAGGTTTTATAGGATTTTGAGTAACAAAAATTAATGTCGCGCTTATTGAAGTTCACAAACTTCTTTTTAGTAATTCTTTCATCAAAAGTGATTAAAGAAGTCGTTATAATCTGTTAATCGCACTAATTGATAAGATTAAAGACATGCGTACACCTTTAATTAGTTTGTTTGGTTCTGTATACTCTTGATCAAAGTCAGGAATATACAGGTTTCTTAATTAATCATTTAATGAGGACCCTTTCATTATAGTCTGATGCAAAGGGACCGTGAACAAGTTAAACTGACCGGTTAATTGTCCAGCTGTAACAAACCATGAAAAAAGGGCCTATCGAGTATGTGCGTTATTATTATTATTATTATTGTTATTATTATATTCCATTATATCGCATTGTATGCCCAAAACACCCACTTAGAATCACCCTTCCCCACATTTCTAGTATAAAAAACCCAGGACATATATTCCAGATATCGACTGTTAAAAAAACTAACAGTAAACTGCCATTAACTTAAGTGGCACGGCACGGCCCGGCAGGGTCTTTCATACCCCTGGCACATGTCAAATTGCTTATAAAATCATAATTTCGGGAAAACTAATATTTTTATTAATTGGCAATTGTTAATAATACTATTTGCAGTTGATATAGCGAAAAAAAAAATGGAATTATACCTCTTTGTGCTTCGAGAAGGGAAAAATATATTTCTGGCGCGGCAATTTTCGGCGCGGCCGCGCCTTCTGGCGCGGCGCGGTCATGGCTTTCATACCCAACCGTCAAAACGCCCCATCAAAACGTCCCCAAAACTTGGTTGGAACGTCCCCATGGTCAACACACTGGTCAATGTAAACGCACCGGTGGTTGCTACAACGAGCTGGTGGTTGCATTTTTCAGCACAGGTGGTGGCTTAAAAGGTAAAAAAATCTATACCTGTTGACTTTATTATTTATTTATATACTTGCATTTATTTTATTTGTGATGACACCTGGCCTATAGTTACCGAGTAGGTCGGGGGAGAGATGATCTATTTATGCTATGTTTTTTGGGGTTTATAAAACGAAGCATTCCTTTGAGTTGGTTGAATAACCCGTTTTGTCCCAGAACCGAATTTCTCAAGCAGGAAAAGGATGGACAGTCTGATCAGGGAATGTTCAGCACATGATTTATCGATAAATAGAATGGACGAGCTCAGATTCCATTGTAGAAATTTCACTGAAGGAATGAAATGAACGATTTCCAGTATATGCATAAAGTTTAAATCTAAATTGATGGCGGTAGAGGGCGCTCGTGGTGGAAGGACGGGTTTGGAGCGGTGGAGGAAAATTCGAAGTGTTTTTATGGTGTTGAAGTTTTAGTTTTAGCAAATTTTTACCTGAATTGTTTTTAAATAAGAAGCTGATGCTGAATACTACCTGGGCCAGCGTGTAAATACTGTATATAGTGGTTTTTGTGTAACTTTTAGCCCCTGACTTGGGAGAACAAAGGAGCCGCCATTTTGATTTTACACTTTCAGAAATTTTAAAAGATGTTTTAGCCTGCATAAACTATAACATATATATCTCTTAAAATACTTTTAAACACACTCTGACATCAATTTAGTCCAACGGGTGCAGGTCGGAAATTGACAATGAACTCTAAAGCCTTGGTGAGTTCGCTGGCGTGGCACGTAGGTCGAGGGGTAAGAAAGAAAATAGTGTAGACCAAAATAGTCAACATATCAGCCATATTAAGGACTATGTACTCAACATTGAAAAGAATCTGGCTAAAAAGCTGATGGCTACGCAGCGGAAAGATAATATTCTTTATGAATTCAAGGACGGAGGTGTGGTGATAACCTCGGATGCTGTCACATTTGAGCTGATTAAAAGAGCTACTGATCAATATTACACTAACTTTCCACCCCACTTTGGGACGGCTAATATACAGAAAAGTGCTGATAGTACCAAAAACAATGTTGTTTAAAATACAATTAGGGTCAAAGATAAGGGACTATGCTACACTGTAAATTTATATAACACTACCTCCAGACTACTAGTGAATGGAAAAAATGTTGAACTATTTCTTAACCGAGATGTAAGGCAAATTCATGACATAATACAGAAAGTGACCTCAGCTGAACCTAATTTCAATATCGATAAACTGAACCAAAGTCTTGCATTACAACTAGAAACATTACTAACAAATAATGGGTCGGTTAATCATGAAAACAGGGATTGTGAAGAAACAGGCACAACAATATATGGCATTCAATGTATAAAATGTAAACGGAATTGTAAAAATCGAAGTACCTACTGCTCTACGGGGAAGCATTGGGTTCATTACAGATGTGAGAAACTACCAGAAGAGGCAATTCTTGCGATAGAAAGTAGTTCTGAAGACCAGGAATATACCTGCAAGTTCTGTAAGCACAACAAGGACTCTTCTATACCAATTTCGCTTTCGTTAACCATTCCGAAAATCACTAGCCAGGGAAATCAGCCCCAAGAAATCCTAAATGAGGAATTGTTACAACTAGAAGATTCATGTAATGACATGTGCTCAGTGTGTTGTGGTGGTCTCAAGGCGGATACGGACGCCTGTGAGCAATGCAATCTGCAAGTTCACAGGACCTGTATGTCTGAATACGAGAACATGTGCAGGAATTGCGAGTCCGTGATTGAAGGTGAAACCCTGAACTCCCCCCTAAGGACAGTATCAACACTTCCGAACTCCCAACCTACCAATTCTTTGAATTCAACGTGTATGGAGGCTCAAACTAGCCCCAATGATCAAGTCAATACTGTAATATGTAATGATAGAGGCATGATGAACTGTGACACAGTGAGCATAAACATTGATGACAATAATCAGAATAATTTTAGTCAACCAAAATCCAAAATAAACAGTCCGGTTGATATTAACTCTCAAGAAACCACGGGACATATCATTTCTAGATTATTTCAAAAAGACGCTGATACTCAAACACCCCAAAATTTCAACGAAGGGATGAACAGTTTAGAAAGTGGCAAATTAAGTGAGCTCAGACAAAAAGAATTAAAATTAAGGAAACTAGAGAAAGACTTATCTTTACGTGAAAAACTTTTAAATGAAAACTCAAAAGACAGGACTCGTCTAGAAACATACACCATGAAACTTGAAGCCCGCAATCAGGAGTTGGAACAAACAGTCCGTACACTTAAATGCAAAATAGAAATACTAGAAGACCAAGCTGATGGAGTAACTCCCCCAATAGACTTGATTAAGAAAGCTAATCCTAGTCAAAATAATAACAGTGCATTAGAAAATCAACTACAAAAAATCAATGACAGAGTGGCTACATTTGTGTTAAATCAAATTGATCTTCAGCTCAATAAGCTCGATGGTAACATGAATTTAGAAGAAAACCTACTAGTAACAGGAAATAAGAATTCTCAAAAAAACTGTCCACCAGAAGCTATTACACCCAACTTGCAGGGAGACGTCGGGTTATCGCCCAGTAAAAAAAGAAGATTTACTCAGCCGGTCACTTCTACAAATAGTACAGCTCATCAAAATTCAAGACCAGAAATAATAGATCTCACACATGGGGAACCAGTAACATACGGCTGGACTATGCCAAATGTTGCGGCCGTCCAGGGTTTACCTCTCCAATATCAACCGACAGTACGTCAACCAACTATCACCCAACCTACAAGACATTTGCAAGTGAACCAGCAGTCTACAGGATACCCTCTGACCACTTACCCACAAAGACCACTTAGTTATCAGAGCAACTGTGGTAGTAACCCGAAACCCAACAATGCATGAAACTACAAATCTACACAACCAAGTACGAAATCCCCCAGCGTGGTACAAAATGTGAAAATAAACGATGCTAATGACGGGAATCATTTTTTGTCGCCGCGCCGGAACATAATAGACCTCAAATAGCACAGGACGGAAACGGGAAGTGTGAAAAAGAGCTTAATATTATCTCCTTTAACTGCAAAAATGTAAAAACATCAGCAAACGCAATCCTAGAACTTTTTCAAAGTAATGACATTATTCTAATACAAGAACATTGGCTATATGAATGTCAAATTTCTATGTTAGGAGAAATAAGTGACAATGTCTGCTTTGCAGGTAAGGGGGTGGACATCAATAACCCAATTCAACCAGTACAGATGCCGAGAGGCTATGCGGGGGTGGCTATCTTATGGAAACAGGAACACGATAACAATATTACATCTTTGCCAGACGGTGGTGAACGGCTTCAATGTATAGAATTCACTCTGGGAACTGGAGAGAAAATTCTTTTGATCTCAGCATATCTACCTTCAAGTAGCAGCAAAGACAGTATTTTGGAGTACCATGAAACAGTCGACCAGCTATACGAAATATTTCAAAAATATCAGCATACACATTCCATAATTATTGGTGGTGACCTGAATGAAGATCTTTCGAATATGTCACAGATTAATAAACGGAAACGATACATTCTGAATTTTATCGATGAATTCAAACTGAAATTCTCATTAGATGGAAAAACATTTATTAACTCTGCAGGACAGGAATGCTCAGAAAAAGAGACTATTTTTTATACCAATCCCATAGTGACTTCAATATGTCGGAGAAGACTGTGTTGAGAAACATATGTAGTAACCCTTCAGATCATTTACCTATTCAAATGTGCATAGGCTGTCATGTGGTAGAACCAACAACTGCAAAAACAAAAAGTAGCATCAAAAAGAACAGTGCTAGAGTTAAGTGGCATAAAACAGATATAGACTATTATAAAGCCTTGGTCACGGAAAAGATAAAGGAAATTGTCTAGTGAATTTGTTTTAGATTATACATGCAATCTAGAGTCAGCAATCCTGGGGTTCACAGATATATTAATCAATTCCGCCCAACAGACAACTAAAACAAGTAGAAGACGAAGTACAAAACCAAAATTAAAAGTCTGGACCCGTGAAATCAGCGACGCGCTGCAACAACTTCGAAATCTAAATAAGAAAATTGCCGCCATGAATAACTTCAATATAAACGAAACACAACTTCTGCAAGAAAGGAAAAACCTCAAAAAAGAATTTAGACTCGCTTGTAGAGTCGAAGTAGCAAAAAGAACTGAAAAGGATAAGAACGACATAATGGCAAGCAGAACATATGACTCAAAAACTATCCACCATTTGGTCAAAAAGCAAAGAAACAAAGGAAATAACTTTATCTCAGACTTATATGTGGGGAATGAAAAGTATACCGGAACCCAGGGAATACTGGACGGATTCCAGCAGCACTTTGAACAGTTAGCACTAAGTAGGGAGGATGTGAACTTTGATGCAGAATATCATAAGTTAAACAAGTATGAAGTTAGTATTATTACTGAAATTGTTAAAGACAACAACATACCTAATGTAACAATGAATGAACTGGAAAAAGCTATTAAATCAATCAACAAAGGGAAAGCAGCTGACATTTATGGCCTAACCATTGAACATATATTTAATGCGGGGAAAGAAGCAGTGATATATCTTTTAGCCCTTATAAATCATATTTTCCATGCTGGAGACATACCTGAGCTGTTGAAGACCGGAGTACTAACCCCTGTGTTCAAGAGAAAAGGGAGTAAGAACCATTCAACAAACTACAGAGGGATCACAATCCTCCCAGTAATATGTAAGATCATCGAAGCCATACTGAAAGAGCGGATCAGTCCACACTGTGATAGAGCCCAAAACCCATATCAGCGTGGTTTCACTCGAAATGCTTCGCCCATGAATGCTGGATTGATCGTAGAGGAATTCCTCAGAGAGAGTAAAGACAATAACCTGACAGCACATCTCATCCTGCTGGATGCAAAGTCAGCATTTGACGTTGTAGATCATGCTCATATGCTCAGACGACTCTTCCACATTGGCGTGCAAGATAAGCATTGGTCCCTGATCAGTAGCCTACACAAAAATGCATCAAGCGTAGTTAAGTGGTTTGGGGAGCAGTCAAATTCCTTCAAGATACATCAAGGGGTGCGTCAAGGTGGCATTGTCAGCACTGACCTCTACAAAATTTACCAGAACCTGCTACTCAACAGGATACAACATTCTGGCCTGGGAGCAAGAGTAGGAAACGTCACATGTAACAACAGTGGTTGTGCAGACGACCTAGCCGTCAATGTCAACTCTCGCAGAGAAGGACAAGTACTGGTCAACGCTTCAACTGATCATGCTAATATGGAACGGTACCTCTTACAAGTAGATAAAAGTGTGATGGTGACAGTTATGCCTAGGGACAGTAATAATATAGTAAATACTACAGAACCCATAACAATGAATGGAAAGGAAATGAAAACAGTCGAATCAGCTATGCACCTCGGTATTCATCGCACAACTACAATCTCCAAAAACAGTGAACTGAATGTAGAAGAAAATCTGAAAAAAGCCAGAAGAGTAGTATATAGTCTCATGTCTAGTGGTATGCATGGACATAATGGTCTGGACCCAGAAACAAATTTACATCTAGTGAAAACCTATGTACTTCCTGTGTTGCTGTACGGGCTTGAGTTAGTGCTGCCCTGTAAGACATTGATAAATAAACTGGAAACCTATCAAAAGAAAATGCTTAAACAAATTTTATCGCTTCCAACGAGCACAGCAGATGTAGCTGTTTATGTTATCTCTGGATTCCTACCAGTTGAAGGTCAAATTGACAAGAAAATACTGACATTACTTAACAATGTAGCTCGACAGGATAATACCTCAGTTGAAAAAGAAATAGCTATTAGGCAATTAACGATAAAGAATGAAAAAAGCAATAGCTGGTTCGTACATGCTAGAAAGATTTTCTTAAAATATGAACTTGGTGATATTCATGAACATTTAGCTAACCCTCCGGGAAAGAATCCATGGAAAGCAACTGTAAACAAAACCGTCAACAAATACTGGCAGAACGTCATTATTACCTCATCAGCCTTTTATTCTACAATGGAATTCCTGAATATGAAAAGTTACAAGCTTGGAACTATTCATCCGCTTTTAAAAATCAATATACACTCGGCACGGGACGTGATCCGGTTGCCTTCAAAATTAAGACTGATGTGTGGAAGTTACGTACTTCAGACCAATAGAAGTAAATTCAAAAATACCCAAATTAACTCTAAATGTCTACTGTGTGGGAATGCTGAAGAAACAGTTGAGCATTATATTCTGCTATGTGAAACGTTGGAGAAATTCAGAAACCCTATATTAACCAAAATCAGTGAAACTTACCTTAATCTAACTGGAAAGGAATACGGGATACTTGATACCCGTTCCAAACTCCAAATTATCATTGACTGTTCAGTTTTACTAAGTCAAGAAAGTATATTGAACAAAAGATTGAAGATACAGGACTTATCAAGTCTGGAATTTCATGCCAGAAGACTGACTCATGTGCTACATACAAACAGATACAGACTCCTTAATCACCCAGATCAAATAGAGTAAACAGGTCCAGGGGACAGCTGTGTATATATGTACCGTGTCACTGTAAATATCGGAGCACCAAATTATCCAGAGTGTGAACTTTTTATCGCCCTCTACCTTTTAATAATGTTTTTAATAATGGTTTAATAATGAACTTTTAACTCAAGAAGAAATATGTTATTCGCACAATATATGTGCTGTTCTCCATCCATGGAGGTTCAGATAGAGGAAACAGGAAACAGGAAACAGTGGTGTTGGGTCTACACAGTATATATATCTCCTATCCAACAGGCGCAAAATTTGCCAGGGGAAATGCTTTTGGATTATTAACAAAATTGATAATAGGTGGTGATTAATTCTACTACAATAGGTGTCTAATACATGTAGTTAGATAAATGAACTGTTTTGATAAAGATTTAATCAAATACTGTCAGAAAAGAAGGTTCCGGAAATGTTTAAGACAGGAATTCTAACTCCAGTTTTGAAGAAATCCAAAGACTCTACTTGCTTAGATAACTATAGGGGAATAACTGTTACTCCGATTCTAGGAAAGCTATTTGAGACAATTTTGTTACCACGCCTTTCAAAAAACTTTGAACAGTCATCTATGCAGTTTGGATTTACCAAAGGATTGTCACCATTGATGTCGGCATTGATAGTTTCCGAAGCAAGAGCTGAGGCCAAATTAACCCCTAATGCACCATTATATTTAATGACACTAGATAGCCAGAAGGCATTTGATGTAGTCAGTCACACCATACTACTAGACAAACTGTATGAAGCAGGTGTACAACCAGCGTTATGGACAATTGTGAAAGACATGTATTCAGGGTTAACATCGAAAGTCAAATGGATAGGAGAGCTCAGTGACAGTTTTAAAATAAGGCAAGGAGTCAGACAAGGAGGGATATTATCCACTTTATTTTACAAAATATATCTCAACCCATGCCTAATGGAACTTGAACATAATCGCCTTGGATTGTGTATTGGTACGAGCTATTGTGGATGTCCAGCATGTGCGGACGATGTAGCGCTGCTGACAAGGTGTAAAAATGAACTACAGCTTATGGCCAATGTGTTTAACAGAAACTGTAAACAAGACAGGGTCACTATACACCCATCGAAATCTAATGTAGTATTGCTGAAAAATCATAAGTCGGTAACAAAGAAAAACGTTAAAGTGGAACTGAATGGAAATAACATATCGCTATCCGAAAATACAACTCATTTGGGACTTCTTCGTGCTGAAGTAAACGAAAACATTATAAACATTGATGACCGCCTAAGATTGGCAAGAAAAACTTTATACTCTTTAATAAGTACTGGTGTTCATGGATCAAATGGATTAAACCCGAAATGTTCATACAAAATTTATCAGTGTTGTGTTTTGCCAAGACTCTTATTCGGCCTAGAAGTATTACCATTAACTCAGACCCAGATTAATATACTATCAAAGTTTCATATCAGCAACCTTCGTAGATTTCAGTCATTACCCATTAGAACTGCTACATGTGCTGTCTACTTGCTCATAGGTGCGCTCCCATTGGAAGCTGAACTCCATAAGCGACAATTAGGTTTGCTGTATAATATTTTGACTTGTACCAACAAAACTATCAGAGAACTTTCATCCAGACAAATTGCTTTTAATTTGGACAATAATCAAAGTTATTTTAGCAAAGTGCAGGACATTTTAAATATATATTACCTACCAAATCTTCAGTGTCTTAGTGAAGGTCTTACCTCAAACGAAATCTGGAAACTTCAAGTTAAAAGAGCTATAAATAAACATTGGTCTGAATTACTACAGAAGGAAGCATTAGAAAAATCCACATTGAAATATATGAACGTTAACTCGGTCGAAATCGGTCGTACTCATTCTGTATGGTCTTCACTGGAATCTACTGTATCAGACGTCAGAAAGGGTATTACAAAGTCTAGGATGATCACAGGTACCTATATCCTACAGTCAAATGTATACAAATTCAGCAACGCGACTGAAAGTTCTATCTGCAAATGCTGTGCTACTGACAGTGAGGATATTGTACACATGCTGCTAGACTGCCCCGCCTTGTTCGCGCAAAGAAAACAGTATTTTGGTGATCTTAGATCCTTAATTGTTAACTGTGTGGGAATAAAGCAATGGGAATCGACATTTAATACTAAGGAAAATATAGTAAGACTGATCCTAGATTGTTCAAGCTTTGCATGTTTAAATGGGAGAAAGGAGTTCGTATCAATTGTGAAGGCAACTACTGAGATGTGTCATAGACTCCATATTACCCGGCTGCATAAGTTGAATCGCTGAGGAATTAGTTTGAATACGCCACGACAGTGATCCACAACGTCTTTTATAAAAGTGTATATAACTTTTAACCAGTGTTGTAAATATTGAGGAACCACACGCCCTCACAGTGCATGAACATTTTAAAAAAAGTAGAACTTTTTATTAATATTACTCAAGAAGATTACAGACGGAAGTCTGGTGTTCCTTATTGGAAGTTAATACTTATACAAGAAAGAAAGAAAGAAAGAAAGACGTGTGAAAAACATGCAGCTCTAAAATGATGACTAGGTTGCGTTTCTTTGGCTTTGCAGGGCATAAGCCGGTTGTATTCCATAACCAGCAGGGCACTCGATTGATTCAGATCACATGGCGGCTCACACCATAGGAGCACTACCGACATACGCCGATCTCGCCGAATTTCAACCAAGGCGTCTTTTTCGCATCTTAACGGTTCGTACCACAAAGTAAATACTGTTGTGTCATTTTTGCTCGATTGCAGAGGCTAACTACCCATTCCCGGTCACATGACCAGGGTAAGGCGAGGCAGGGGCATACGCCGTTATGGTGCCAAAGAAACACAGCCACTGTGACATCGACATATCGCATGCAAGGAAACATTATATGTCTGTTGTGTATTTGTGTGTGCATTGTGCATCAGCACTATCTTGCAGTCGTCTGTCCGTACATCGGACGGATGGATGCACTTAAGCATCCGATTGATAAAAGTATATATACAGTTATTTAGTACGAGTTTACGAATGTACACTAATTGCTCATGCACTTAAGATTAATTATCGGTCATCCGGAATCAAAGTCAGTATATAGTATAGTATAGGGACTACAAGCTGTGGGTCTCATAGTTTCAGAGAAGATTTTTACAAGTTTTCCCCATTTTAAATCAATAGAAGCTTATGACCCCATGGCTAGTATAGATGTTCTGCGCAAAGTGAGAATCTGGACAATTCCGGAATCGCTCTGCGCAAAGTGAGAATTCCTAAATTGGCGGACAGAGTGAGAATTCTTACTCTGCGCGGTGCAATTCCGGAATTGTCCGTGCGCAAAGTGAGAATCGGGACAAAGTGAGAATCGTATATTCGTAGTATGTTCTGCTAGTAAAATTGATATTGGACAGAGGTTGCCAAACTTTTACAAAGTAGTTCAATTGCATATTCGCCTTTAAGGGTAGGGTTATCGTTAATCAGCTGAGATGAGGGAAGGGTAACCGGTATTATGGCAGGAAGACAGGGTACAAATTCTAACTTTAATGTGTTCTGGGTGCTACGGTGTCAAAATAGAAGGGAAAAAATCAGTAGTCTATTAAAATGATGATCAACAAAGAAAATTTGCAGCAAAGCCTGTGTGCGTTGATAGATATATGATGATAAATGAATTAATGAAGCCAACATTATGTATCGAGCGATTTAACCTGCGATTCGCCGCTCGTCCATTTTCTCTTTTCGGCACCATTTCGTCAGCCCAGTACATCCATCCGTCCGTCTTAGACAAACACTCAAAATGTTATTTAATTTACTGACTTCTCGGATAAATGATATTTTTGTTTTTATCCGAAGGTTGTCGCTATTTAAAAAAGGGCATGCTGTTTTCCTTATCATAATCGTTCTCTCGTTCTCTCTCTCTCTCTATCTCTGGCTGTAACTTGTTATGATTCTTCTCACGGACAGCCGTTTTATTTTAAGCCAAAATTTTGCTGACATCATCTAAAAACTAGTGATGCCCGGAAAACTGTTTAATAAAGGACTTACGGGCATTACTCACATTTAGACTGTTTATTTAAAAATAAAGTGTTAACTGCCCATCTCTCTCTCTCTCTCTCTCTCTCTCAAAACTGGCGAA
This sequence comes from Loripinus fragilis, assembly GCA_964019695.1. NCBI lineage: Eukaryota > Metazoa > Mollusca > Bivalvia > Lucinida > Lucinidae > Loripinus > Loripinus fragilis. The sequence continues at coordinate 12,927,642 of OZ026518.1, read as the reverse complement.
TTTGATACATATTAAGCGATACCCGGATTAACCTAACTCAATATATCCTCTCTCTCTCTCTCTCTCTCTCTCTCTCTCTCAAATAGTCACACATAGGTTAATCCCGGTAATGCAGAACATGCAAACAGTGCAAACAAGCAAACAAAATGTAATGTGTTTGAAGTGGCTGCCGTCGGATTATATTCGAGTTTGAAAATAAGAAAACACCTCTCTGCAAACGGTCAAAGTTAAAAATGGGACTCCAATGCATGTTCACCCAATTCTCACTTTGTCCAGCCCATTCCTACTTTGCGCATGGCCTGGTTATAGCAAAAATCAATAAAATACCCCTTGCGCAATTCTAGAATTGTCCGGTACAATTCCGGAATCGGCGGACAAAGTAGGAATTCTCACAATGCGCAGGTACAATTCCGGAATTGTGCCGATTCTCACTTTGCGCTGAACATAGACACCAGGAGCGTGGATGGCATGATTTATGTAGGTGACCACAAAGTAAGAAAAAGGGCAAAGATCAGGAATTGATATAATCAAGCACCTCATCTGACCCAGGATACCGATGTGAAAGTGACAACTTCACAATTAGACATCACAAACGAGAGCCAAGAGGTCAGCCCTATCACAGCAGGTGACCAAAAGGCATCAATAAATAGACGTGCACGAAACATAACGAAACGAAACCAGAAATAACATAAATGACCCAAGATATAAATCTGTATTAAGCTGTGGGTCTCGCCGTTTCAGAGAAAAAGAGTTTTTAAAGTTTTCCCATTATACGTCTATATATGCCAGAGTTCCAATCCAATCAGTCAAAACAAAAAACATATGCATCCTTTCCCCTGATGATGCTTTATACGTAATTTGACTAAACTTTGTCCGCTGATATACTTATTTGAAAACGTGAACGTAAGATGCCGTGACGAACGTTGGACCATTGGTATACTAAAACCTCACATGAGTTTTTGGGCTCATGTGAGCTAACCATATTGTTTGTTTGTTTGATTTGATTCTTTACGTCACATCAACACTCTTTCAGTTATATAGGGACGGGTCTTTCTGGGTTGAACCAGTACTAAGCTAGGATAAATGTGCTCAATGACCACAACGCAGTGAGGCTCGACAAGCGGCCCTTCGGTCTCGAGTTGAGCACTCTACCACTGAGCCACTGTGCTCCCTAAACCATATTGTTACTCAACTGAGTCCGCATTTAGAGTTGATTGGAGACGCATGTAGTGAAATAGTTCCTAAATGCTCCCATCTAATAGATACAAAAGGGCATAGAGTGGGGTTTTGCCAGTAACTGACAACTGTCCTTCTTTCAATAAGAAGGAATGGGATTAACTGTAGATAATAGTTCATGACAAATTTCAACAGTAGAATGGTGCTTGACAGGAAGAGCGAACCCGTGATAGCCTGATCGCTAGTCAGACCCACTCTCACAGAGTTGACACACACACACACACACACACACACACACACACACACACACACACACACACACACACATGCAGTATATGCAAGACTGGCATCGCTGATACGATAGTGTCCAAATCTAATGTGCAATTTTAAATTAATTAAAAAACGTCTTATCGCACGCAATGTGCCCAGAGAAGGCTGAAACTTTCATGACCTGAATCAGTCTGCGCATCCGTGTTTGTCAGCAAAAAATGAAGACTCCAGCAAGACTGAGAAAATGTCATGGAAAGATCACCATGGCGAAAGTTTGCGGCGATTTTTAAAAAGAAAATGTGGTTGGAGAAAAATCATGACTAGCCTAATTATACCCTGCCGTTTTAAAACTATATCCTTTTAAAAATTTCACATTATTGGAGATTGTGGCGAGGAGACCTGATTTTGTGTCTGCACAGACTCACATTGCTGATAGGCACGTGTGCTGGGTCATTTTTAAAGCGTCTTACCCTACGCAATGTTTGCCCAGCGAATTCTCTCGATCAGAACACGCATCCGCGTATGTCAGCACATCATGAAGACCCCAGCAAGACTGCTAACAGGACGTGGAAAGAGCAGCAAGGCAAAGGTATGCGGCAATTTGTTTAAAGAATAATAAGCTAATTCTACCGTCGATTTTCAAACTATACCCTTTGAAAAATTCATAGTATAGGAGATAGCTGCAAGAAAACTTGATTTCAGTCCCGTTAGTATAAAAAGTCACTGCTGCTAGCCAACAACAAAGGCACAGATCAGACTGCAATGATGTCAAAACCAGTGTATTTGTCTGTTGAAATTGTAACAGATAAACCTACCTCAGGCAAAATTTCTATAACACAGCTAGTCTCTGTAGCTGAGCAAACTGGATTGTCCCTTGCCTGGTCGCAAACCCAGTATTTATGTAAACTTGCTTGTGTATCAACTCTGCATGCTGAGTGATATTTAGCGGTGTTTGTTATCTGCAGGCTCTTTTAAAAATATATTTCATGTCTCGGACCGGGTCCGAGTTCATGTATACAACTGTCATAATTTCAAGCAGTTTGAAACCTTATCAAAATTTCGGTCCTGGTCTGAGTCCAGACTGCTTGCTTATGAACCACCAGTTGTGATTCATGATCAAAGAGACCGACAATTTCAAAACAGACCATGGGTATTCTATGAGGTCACGCGCGTCGTGTCGGTAGCCATGATGCGTTAAAATATACATTACATATGAAAAATTGTCAAACTCCAAATACATGACCGCTAAGCATATCCTTCCATTTAAGCGGTTTGCAGGCATATCATTTTCAATAATGAACACATAATTCGAGGGTTTCAAAGTTATAGAATATGTCAGAGTTTAGAAATTCTCTTTTTCGCACTGACTTGAAGATAAATCCATCCAAATAATTATTTAGAGGGTACCTAAAGTTGCCTGGTTACGCAGTCGGTCAGCTGATTTGCTCAAACTTAATTTTATGATTAGGTGTGACAATTAACAGCCGTTTTGATCTCTAGGGTGCTGACTTCTAAACCGGGCTTACAGAACACGCAAAAGGTACCTACCGTACATAGAGAAGAAAAAGGTAGGTTAAGATTTTGTTTATCATGACCTCAGCTAGGAGTGCTGAAGCACCCAAAGCACCCCCCCCCCTAAATCCGCCACTGCCCTTATCATTGTGCTCGTTTGTGTTTATGCTTTACGTCCATTAACTTCACAACCAAACTTTTTGAAAATGTCACTTTTCCATAAGGTATTCTGGGTCAGGTGTGTTAATAATTGTTCCTGATATTTGCCTTCTTCCTTACTTTTTATACTCACACGAGTACCAACTCACAGGAAATACCGTATACTGTGCTATCCTCTCGTCGGTTGCCCTTTAGGTGTGCCTATTTCATAAATCTGTTTTTAATGTTGAAGTTCAAACTTTTTAGTTTTATAACTTTTTGATAACGTAGCAATTGTGATATTATAATAATAACTTTATCAAAATAGATAAAAAGTAGAAACTTCACAATATTATGAAAGATGTCGTCGATTCAACGTTGATCCAACGTCAACACCTCAACCATGAGAGTAAATATAAAGGTCGAAAGTTGAATGTGTCAACGTTGATTCAACGTTGAAACAACGTTGATCAACCTACCAACCAAACTTCAATCATACATTTCTTTCTCCAGATACACTGTCGATCAGAATATGATCATTATCAGAGGTGAGTGTAATCTCGGACCTACTGGGTCCGAGGTGTAATTTGGTACCGAGACTTACCGGATCGAAACCGAAATACCAAATCATTAAAACAATAGGGAATCATTTAAAGGTACGATGTTGATTTACCGAAACGGCCTTTTCTATCTAAAAGCATAATAACCTTTTGGAATAATAAATAATTTGGCATTGGGAAAAGATTAATTGAACAAAAAGTACTTGATAAAGACCAATTTAAGCACATATGAAAGTGAGTAAGGGTGTAAAGATCAAGAATCGATACAATCAAGTACCACGCCTGACCCAGGATACCAATGGGAAAGTGATAAACTCAAGTTATACACCACAAACGAGAGCCAAGAGGTCAGCACTTTCTCAGCAGATGACCACAAGGCACAAATAAACAGACGCGCACAAAGGCATAACAAACACAAGACAGAAAAAAAACCCATAAAATATCCACAAAAGAAGTACCGCCTTGGAACGGTCAGTAAAATATTTTACTGGAGGCCTAGGGCTTAAACCGGTTTCACGGCGCCAACCTCACCTTTAATTCAGATGTAGATCAAGACACATAGATATTTGGTTTGCGTGAAAGACCAGTCAAAGAAACTGTAAAATAATAACTTTCGTTTCATTTTCATAATTAAAGCGAACATTTTATCATAAGTGGGCTAGCCTGGGTCCAGTCGTCAATATTTTGGCAATTTTTATAATGCTAATATTCTAAAAAAACACACATCAAAGGTATCAGTTGTCCGTTATAGATTTCGATTAATATTGACCAAGAAATGGAAAAATAAAAAAGAAGAAAAAATGATCAGACTGAAACCCAGACTATTGTCGAGGAAGGGTCGTAACTAAGGTTTTGAGAACTTGTGACCCAACCCCATTGCTGTATCAAATTTGGCAATAAAATATGTTTAACCTAACCCAGGCTATAAGTGGGCGTGAATGGCGTTCAATGTGGTCCCAGAACCTCAATTCGAATTACACACGTTTGCAACCCCCTTAAGAGAAATACTACAACTCTTTATAAATTTTCCTTTTTAAAGGAAGGCTTGCCCAGTTAAAAAAAAAAGCATGTGCACCATGTATGCTGGGAAAACCTCCAAATTTGGTTATTGTTTACACTGCACTAAAACCACGTCATAGACGAACATTAACAATAGTTATTGAGTAGGTGGGTAAGATACTCCTCTGGCAAAAGAAAAACACAAACAGTTATCTAAAGCAGCACTTAGCACTGTACACTGAAGGACTTTAAAAACGCAAGAAAATGAAATTAATAAAATTTACTTATTTTTAATGTATCAATTTTTTGAGTTTTGGCAACAATGAACATCAACACGTCAGCAAAACATGTTTTTAATTTCATGCCAAAATGATAAATAATGTTAGGACAACAGTCTATCGAATAGCAATACCCTTAGATTCAAAAGTTGCAAATTAAAATTTGTCTAGGAATCGGACGTGATTTAAAGTAATTGTATCAAAATATTTTATTAAAAACCTGGATACAAATTACCCTCGAAGCCCTATTATTTGTCTGGAACTGACGATAGCCAGCCAGAACAGATATCGTTGATGCAAATATTGTTGATACACTCGACGTAAGTTGCTGTCTTAACGTCAGGTCGTCATATTTGGTTAACCAGACCTGCGTCGATATTTAACTGTCCCTGTAGCCTGATAACGATCTCTGAGGGGCTGTAAAGTTGATCGCCTTTCCCAAAGGCCTAGAACATTTCAAATAGTCATTTCATTTTTCCCATATAAACATATTCCTAATTTGTTGCTAGTCTATAGGCTGGTGCTAAGTTCATATAATCATACAACTGCACTGAAGACAATTACATTAATACCCATTTGGAAAATAAAGAAATATTATTACAATATTTTACGTGTATTAATGACCACTTTTATTATCAGACTGGTAGCTATTCTATATAGTTGACTAGTGGCAATTATACCCGACAAAAAAAGAAACGCACCACTCAGAACTGTTCAACTCTCAGGAAGATCACAAGTAATAGGCCAATTTAGTTTATATCAGTTCAAAGGTATGTCAGGTACTGCTGCGTCACACGTCTTTTGCAATCAGGCGCCGACATTGTGTTAAAGAAAATTGGCCATGAACCAAGAGGGGGTCAAATTGTAAAGTCACAGGAAATAATCGTTTTTATAATGCTCTCTTGCTGGATAGGTTCAAGCGATTGGATTAATCTCAGTAGACCAAATTGTACCAAGACAATTATTCTCTGCGAATTTTATCCTTAAATTCATCATTTGCGATATTTGAACGCTAGGTAGCCCATGTTTTGTGACTGCCTTTTGGATAACGATTCCACACTGGAGATAAACCTTACAAGGATTTTAAGATTTCAACACTGTTTTAATCAATTTAAATGATCCTAAATGATGAAAATGGATTTTGGAATAACAAAAAAGCATAAATTAATACATTGGTTGTCTCACATAACGACAAAATATCGTTTTCATACTTTGCTAATGTAAAACAGACTCGGAATTTCATGTTGTCATTAGCGTTGAATTAACGCTTTCAAAACTCCTTTACCCTTCGCATTGATGTGTTTTGTGCCTACAAAGGGAAAGTACAGATACTCATCTACGTCACATGAAAGTTTTAGTAAGGTTTGATCAGAAATGAATATTTCATGACAATTAACATTTTTCGTATTAAAAGGAGAACTTAATGGGAAAATCGTAGTGGTGCGTTTCTTTTTTGTCAGGTATATAATGGCCCACTTCAAATCGAAGTTTAGTTCCTACTATAGTAACTAAAATTCAATTCGAACATCGATAATCGCTACTATAGTGACGTCATGAACATACTAAACATCAACGGTGGGTCAGAGCACCGTTACTCTAGTAGCTTATCTGGTTCCCTCCTCTAGACCTATCTAGCAAGATGGGTTCAAGATCTATCAATAGCCTCAAAATGTTTTGATTTTACAAAATAAATTCTTTATGTGTTCTATTGGCGGTCCCTCTTATTCGTAATTGTTAATTAGAGTAGTCTGTGCAGTTTATGCACAACCTTTTTGTCTACGATGAAGAATTGAGGTGGGACATACAGGGCTATTCACTTTGTTGCAACTGTAGCCATTCGGGTGTAAACGTACGCACGCATATATTACGTAAGATCTTTGGTAGGAACTTTAGTGGGCCAATATCATTCCAATTGTGCCAGATCGTTCATGTTTGGACAATCGTGGCATGATTAATAAAGTTATAAAACTATAGCTGCAGTGTTTTATACATGCTTATGTACAAGCTACATGTCAAATCGACCAAGAAGTGTATGCGACACGCCATAATCCCAAAATATATCCTCACACCAAATTTAGGATTCCTAAATCAAATTATATACAGATGTGCTCTGAGCTCGACCTTGCTAGAACTGAAACCAGAGGTCAAGGTCACAGTGACCTGGAAACATTTGGTGACTGGCCAGGGTCCAAGATGTATCTACATAACAAATATGGAATGCTATCATAAATATAAAAGGCGATCTGCTGTGGGTGCATTTTTTCAAGAGCTGACTCCTGAGATCAAGGTCACAGCTAGCGGATGAAAACAGTGAGCGATATTCCATGACCACAACATATATCCACAAAGTAAAGTTGGGGATTAATATTGCATATAATATGAGACATGCTGTTGCAGAGTTCGTACAGACCTGGAAAAAATTTATCTTGGTCCTGGAAAACTCCTCGAATTTGAAAAAAGTGCCTTTTGTCCTGGAATTGAACTGGAATTTTGTAAAATCATCCTTGAAAATATGAATTAGTCTTTGAAAAATATAAAAATACATTTAGTCCTTTCAGATTTGTGGGATGCGCAAAAAAACTGTGTGAAAATCGCAAAAAAAAACCTGAATAAAAATCGCTGGATACACGTCAAAGAGCGAGGTGCAACTCATATTCTATTCTATTCAATTTGTGCGGTAGTCCCGGTTTTTATCACCGTTGTCAGATTGTTGTTGTTGTCAGAATCAAAGAAATCGAGTGCGCCTTTCATTTCGCCGCTTCTGGCTAAAAAAAGTCCACTTTTAAACGTTGTGTCATACAAAATTGAGAAAAGATATCGAGTCCTTGAAAAATGAAAAAGTCCTGGAATAGTCCTGGAAAAGTCCTTGACTTCTGTTTTCCCATTTCCGTACGAACCCTGTCTTAACTTGCTGTCGGTGAATTGTCTTGTCGTTGAACTGTTTTGTTCCATAACCACGATCGTTATGCTAGCGAACCCTGTCTTAACTTGCTGTCGGTGAATTGTCTTGTCGTTGAACTGTTTTGTTCCATAACCACGATCGTTATGCTAGCAGTATTTTATATAAATAGACAAACCAGGTAGAGGGTATCACTATTCCGACAGAAATGCTTGCGGCGAGAGCGCCGCAAGCAAAAACAATAGGGAAGAAAAGGAAGGAGACAGAATCGTCACCCTAAGGAGAAACCCCGGAGAAGATAATGAACGCAGGAAACACTGAGGAATGGAGGAAAGTAGACCCAAAAAGCAGAAGGACGGCCTCTCCTAAACAAAAAAAAAATGGGACCATACCCTTCAATCATAAGCAAAGTGGATAAAAAACGAAAAATAACGGAAAACAAGCACATGCATAGCTCAAAAAATCCCAGGGACCATCGGCTCCCAAGGGAAAAACACCCAAATTCGACGAACGCTATAAGCGCTACAACCCTACCCCCAAAAAACATCAACAAAACCAGAATCCGTCGTCGCAAAACCCTCAAAAACACAGGGACCATTGGGTCCCAAAAGTCCCATACTCGTATGAAACCTTTGCTGCTTGAAAAGGATAGTGTTTACTTAGTTGTTTCAGCGCCCATTTCTGCCTGTCTTACTTTCGAGTCTGCGCCCATGTGCAGACTCGTTAGAGTCTTCACTGAGGAAAATTAGGTTTATTTCTATTTTTCCGTGTTAGATTTTATTTCAGCGCCCATTTCTATCTCGTTTTAAAGCAGTGAAGGATCTTTCGAGAATGCGTCCATGTGCAGACTCTTATGAACCTTCGCTGCTCGAGAGGAATATTAACTTACTGAAAATTGTTATATTTCTATTTTTAGTGTTAGATTTTATTTCAGCGCCCATTTCTATCCCGTTTAAAAGCAGTGGTTCTAGCGAGAATGTGCCCATGCGCAGACACATCGTCGCTTCATGATTAGTGCTATAGTGTTCTATCTACCATTGCAAAAGTTTTGAGAAAAATGAGTTTGAAAATTTTAGCATCCTGATTTTTGATGCCTTATTTATCACAGACCTTTGAACCATACCAGAGGGTTAGAATATATACATACAGTGTAAATGACCTTGGTTTGATGAAATTTGCACAGAAATACGGAATTTACGGGCATTTTGCAGTTTGCAGATAGAACATTATGCCCTAAAAATCACCTTCTGCGTTCACTGCTATTGTGTTCTATATTTTCCTACAACTTATTATTATGTTTATGGAGTCAATTCATAAACTAGTCTGAACAGAAATGATTATTTGTACCTAGAAGTAGCAGATTTATTCATTTATTTGGCATAACAGAACCATTAAAATTTATGTAAAGGAGGTAATCTGCTTCTACAGTAACTTTTTCTTTCAATGGGGTCAATTTGTATAATATTTTAGACTGAACTGCTTATTTGGACCTAAAAGAAGCAGATTTAACCATGGATTTGTAATTACATCGACAAATTACTTCAATGAAAGCAGTTTGAATATGTGTAAGGGAGGTAATCTGTTTCTACAGCTTATTATTCTGTCCATGGATCAATTTGCGTTATAGTTTTGACTGAGCAGATTATTTGGACCTAAAAGTAGCCGATATAGCAATTAGTTCGTCATAAATAGTAAGTGAGTATGATCAGGAAATACCACAATCACAAACTGCAGACAACCCCGTGGCACCGCGAGGAAGAGCCGCTCAACCATCACGAGACACCAGGAAGACAAATTAAGCAAATATTATGATGGGAATTTTTGGCACTTTGGATTCTAAATAAGTAATAAAATAAATAAACATTTATTTATTTTATTTATTTATTTTTCTAAATCAATAAAGAAATCAACTTTGAATTTTCAAGTGTAATACAGTCATGTTGGGTTTCAAATTAATTGTCGTTTTAAGAAGATGCTGAATTTGGAAATGATAGTTTGACCAGAAAATATATAATTCAAAATTTGAAGATTTTAAGTTATTTTGCATTTTTAGACCAAAATGTGTCTCCTTAATTACTGAGTCGAACCCACGCTTCTCGCAGGTGTTGACATCAATTAAGGTGATCATATTTTAGCGTCTTACATTTGACGAACAATAGCGCTGTTCACACATGATTCATTTGTGCAAACATGCTCACGGGAGTTGAGATCACAACGTCTGTTAACAACGTCCGTTTGGCGGCGGCGCTATTGTCCGTCAAAGAGATTTGTGTTAATGAAATGTTAATCTATGTGTTTTAGGACCGCCTTATGGCTCTGTCAATGCCATTGGCTAATGCTGTATAATTTAGAATATGGGCGTGTCCGTTTTTTTTAGAATTTGAGTAATTTTGATTTATGAAAATCAGTTAGGATTTACCAACAAAACGGTTAAGACGGGATAATTAAAAGATAGTTTGGATCTACCAACTCAGCGGTTTAGATATAATACTGTTTGGATTTACCAACCGAAAATTTATGACATTTATTCTATTTTGGTAATTTACCAATTCTGAAGTTAGAAATTGTTGCTTGGAATGCTCCAGCATATGCATATGATTTAAACATTCGATAGTTTGAAGAACTTATTATTATATTTGGATATACCAATAACTATATTTTTTGAACGGTTTTAGTACATGTGTAATGAACTTTAAGTTTTGAGTAACGTTAAGAGAAGAAGAAAATTGGAACTTGATATCTGTCTCCAGTGTTGTTATTTATTGAGTGGCAAAAATGGCATGGGATGTTATGTCCGGGGTGACAAAAATGGCATGGGATGTTATGTCCGGGGTGACAAAAACAGCGTGGGATGTTTTGTCCGGGGTGGCAAATCTTTGTGGGATGTTTTGTCCGGGGTGTAAAAAAATGGCATGGGATGTTTTGTCCTGGGATGTTTTGTCCGGCTCCCGTACAAAAAGGGGGGATTAGCTATACACCGGAAGGAACGTTCCTTCCGCGGAAGGAACGTTCCTTCCGCGGAAGGAAGATTTTTGTACGGAAGGAAGCTTTTAAATAAGTTTATTAGCAAGATAATTCTATAAAATCATGATTTATTATTAAAATAATGAATATTGAGATGCTTAGATGAAAAGTTGTGATGAAAATCCAAACTTGATGTCAACTTTGCTACCATTAAAAATTGTCCGTGTGCCGCATATAGCGGCATCGAAAATTTCAATACGGAAGGAAGAATATCTAGCTTGTTTTAAGCATGATAAGTCTAATAAATCATGATTTAATAATGAAATAAAAATATGAAACATTTAAATTAAAAACTCAGAAATATCTTAACTTGATTTCAACTTTGGCAGTGATTAAAATTGTCCTTACGCGAAAGGAACCGATGCCTACGGAAGGAAGATTTATCTACGGCAGGAAGTTTTTTTCTACGGTAGGAAGCTTTTTAATAAGTTTTTAGCACAATTTGTTAATGTAAATAATGAATATTTAGAAGTTTAGGTTAAAAAATAGTAAAATCTGTCTTGAGTTCATCTATGGCAGTGAAATTAATTTACCGTATACGAAAGGAACATTCCTACGAAAGGAAACTTTTAAAAGTTTATTGTGAAAGCAAAGAATATACAGCCTGGTCAGTCACAGCATTCTGTGTCGTCTGACCTTGTTCTGTACTGTTTGCATATGAGTTACCTCCAAACAATTCGTCAGCTTGTAACCTGGACCCAGAGCAGGCCCAATTGGGACATGATTGTTTTATCCTATAAAAGGAAGATTAACCTCGAAAGGAAATATTTCTTTGTCAAATGATAATTTTCAGCACAATTTGTTAATGTAAATAATGAATATTAAGATGTTTAGGTTACAAAATAGTAAAATCTGTCTTGCAATTCAAGGTTTTTTTTCTTAAATAAATAATTCGTCTCGAGTGAAAATTCACTAATGTACGTATCCTGCTATGCAAAAGAAACATGGCCTTTTTCACAAGTTGATTCATATTGTATGAGGAGTGCGTAGATGCGGTCGGACTGTCCGATCAGGGTCAACGCGGTTTGGAAAACGATACCCTCCAAAAGCATGGATGAAAGTTAAAAAATCCTGAACTTTTGAAAATTCAAATCTTAGTCAGCGAACAAGACATTAAAATTTTCAAACGTGAATGGTCTAAATAAATCATAGAAACCATAATATTCCCAATATCTCAGCCGTATTCAGGATTTTGAGGCTGACTTTCGTTGGAAAGTCCGCCTCAAAATCCTGTATTCAGGAATAATCCTGTACACTGTACGGACTCTGTTGGGATGCCACATTGGTGACATCTCAGTTGGATCTGCACTGTATGCATTGAGTTGACAGCGATTGTTTACTGTCTATAATAATATAAGTTTTGGGTTCGTAAAAGAACCGTCTCATTGAGACGTTTCTGTAACGCGCGTCCAAAGCTTATAATGGATAGCCAAAAAGATTGGTTACATCTCATTTGGATATGCACTGAGCTGACAGCGATTGTTTACTGTCTATAATAACATAAGTTAATTAAATGCCAAAAAATGCCAGTATGCTTTCCTTTTCAAACATTTTGGATACATATTAGATCTAACTTTAGCCGACCTGATATGGATCCAAACAATTAATCAAATGCCAATATTGATACAAACAATTAACTAAAATGCCACTATGCTTTCCTTTTCGAACATTTTGGATACATATTAGATCCAACTTTAGCCGACCTGATATGGATCCAAACAATTAATCAAATGCCAATATTGATACAAACAATTAACTAAAATGCCACTGTGCTTTCCTATTCGAACATTTTGGATACAGCTAAAGTCGGATCTAATCTGTATCCAAACAATTAATTAAAATGCCAATATTGATCCAAACAATTAATTAAAATGCCAAAAAAATGCCAGTATGCTTTCCTTTTCAAACATTTTAGATTAAATCCGGCTCTCATCGGTAAACAGTTCAGAACCAGACTAGACGCTGTAAAATACTGCATCTGAAAAGGTTTTGTACTGTTTGTTTACAGAAAATTTGCTTTAAAAAGGAATTGTAACTTAGTACCCAACAACCCTTGAATACGATATGTATTCGACCAATTCATAAGGGGGCGATAAATTCCATTACACATATATTTGCTAATTGATCACGAGATTAATCTTAAAGACACACTTAACGCCTTGTTATACGGCACACTTCACACCTTTGCTAATGGTTACCGTTGTTCAGTCTTGATAAGGTATATTGGTCCATTTGGCAAAACATGAAGAATCGGATGAAACTTTTTATTGGATCCCCCGACATATAAAATGGGAAAATCCACCAGAATGGATACCAAAATTCACGGGTGATAAAAATTCTGATATTATCGGGAACTTTATTTCTTCAATACAAACAAATGATTTTTTTTTTTGTTTTACAAGTAATAGTTATACCATGGATTGTCCGCCTGTACGTGGAGATAATCCACGAGCTTTAGCGAGTGGATTATCTTACGTACAGGTGGACAAACTTGGTATAACTATTTTATACCACCTACATCAGTGTAGCCCTTGCACATCAAGTGATATTTCATGCTAAAGTTGGTAAAGGTGGTATAAATATTTTAAACCATATCAGACTCTGAACTTGGTCGAAAATAATCGTAAAAGTTACGACATCGACGTTATTCATTCGTCTTGTGATAAAAACCAATAGAAAGGAAGGAAGAAAAAGAAAGACAAACATAGGTTGATCTGATAGTTTCTATATCTGACTTTTTTAAGCGACCAACAATAGCGGAGACCAGTCTGCGCATCGATGCAGTCTGATCAGCGCTTTTGTTATTCGCTCACAAGTACTTCTGAGACTATTTGTTTTCAATGCTAAAGTCTGCAGTTAGGAAAGGGGTGCAACGTATTGTGTACTAGTGAAAATAATGCCTGAATTATGAATTATACCCGAAAACAGCAACATATGCTGTAATAACAGTGGTAGAGTGCTTGACTCTAGACCAAGGGGCCGCGGGTTCGAGCCTCATGGGCGTCACTGTGTCGTATCCTTGAGCAGGACACATTAATCATAGCTTAGTACTAGTTTAACCCAGGAAGACCCGTCCCTATATAACTGAAAGATTGTTGATGGGACGTAAAGAATAAAATCAAACAAACAAACAAAACAGTAATTAGCGCTCCCGGACAGACGGTCGGACACACTGATGAACATTTTACGATCGATGAATCAATATTTTTAATTCATTATCATCAAAGTGATTGATTAAGACACCATTAAAGTAAACTATGAGTCGTCATCATGTTTGACACAATGTACTCATAGTTCGTTGATTGTGTATATTGGTTAATTGGTTAATTAATTATTTAATTTAATTTATCAATTGATAGATTATAAATTAAGTGAATTAAGCTCTCAACCAATTAAGGGAAATCTGACATAGCTCACTTACTTTGAGGTATTTTTTTATAAAGCACACAGTTTCACTAACCCTCACTATTTCTGATATATTTCTACAATATGACCAATTTGCGATTTTCAGAGATAGCTACGTGACCCATCTAAAGAAATTCACAGGGGGCAGACGTGAAGTTTCTAACTGTCGTTTCTTTGGTGTATCTGGTATGTAAACAAGAAGAAAATTTCAAGACAAGTTCAACGAAATGAAGCACTACCGCCCTGACGTCGTCTTCATGAATCTCGGCGGCAACGACCTCACAGAGAGTACAGACATCCAGAATCTTGTTAAGCGACTCACGAATATTGTCAAAGAACTATATGAGAATGGTATTACTAAAGTCTTCGTCGCCACCGTCATTGAACGAAGCTCTTTTCCAGAATGGACTGGTTTGACTAGACCTATATTCAACAAGATTCGACATGCATTGAATAAGAAGCTGCGCACTGAGTTGGGTACAGACTTGGTCGACGTAGGGAAGAAGATAAAATACCACAGACATTACAACATTGACCTCGTGCATCCCGAGTATCACCAGGGCGGCATTGCCTCCTCGACAGACTTATAGTTAGATGCTTCGACGCCTGCTAGGTAGAGCCAAAGCCTGAGCACAAACGGTCCTTTTCAGGCCGAAAGAAACCCATTTATTGTCGTACAATATTTCGCCCCTTTATACACGTTAACAGTGCATAGAACTTACACCCGAATCCCAGCTAAATAAATGTTCGCACATGAATTAAGCATATCTAATCATCAGAGTGATAATCAACATTTTTTTTAAAAAAAAGCAAGCTTTCTTTAACACGCATTATAGACAAGAAATTGGGCTTGCATAGAAAAAATCTTCCTTTTGCAACAACTCGAAAAAGCCATAAAACACGGACGTATATTACATATATTCAAATATACGTCCGTGCATAAAACGAAAATACATTTAACCTAGACACCAAGTTTTGATTTTCATCATAATTTTTCATCTAAGCATCTCAATATTCATTATTTTAATAATAAATCATGATTTTATAGAATTATCTTGCTAATAAACTTATTAAAAAGCTTCCTTCCGTAGAAAAAAACTTCCTTCCGTAGATAAATCTTCCTTCCGTAGGCATCGGTTCCTTTCGCGTAAGGACATTTTTAATCACTGCAAAAGGTGTGATCAAGATAAGATAATACTGAGTTTTTAATTTAAATGTTTCATATTTTTTATTTCATTATTAAATCATGATTTATTAGACTTATCATGCTTAAAACAAGCTAGATATTCTTCCTTCCGTATTGATATTTTCGATGCCGCTATACGAGGCACACGGACATTTTTTAATGGTAGCAAAGTTGACATCAAGTTTTGATTTTCATCACAACTTTTCATCTAAGCATCTCAATATTCACTATTTTAATAATAAATCATGATTTTATAGAATTATCTTGCTAATAAACTTATTTAAAAGCTTCCTTCCGTACAAAAATCTTCCTTCCGCGGAAGGGACCTTCCTTCCGCGGAAGGAACCTTCCTTCCGGTATATAGCTATACCGCAAAAAGGGTGATGGATACTACATCTTTTTAAATTGTGATTTATACTACTCTGAGAAGAGGTGTTCCGATATCGGAAGAATCTATACAACAACAACGATGGCGACATTCGGTAACATATGGTCACCGTCGGTAATCACATTTTTTTTTGTGTGTGACTGACAGCGGCTTCCGTTTTTAGAGGCCGTACGTTTGTACACTGTGATACGAGGTGACCTAATATTGGAATGTGTCACCATCCTTTCAAACTGATTTGCGCATGCGCTGCAGAAGTCAAGATGGCGCCGACCGTCAAGGCGCATTTGTTTTCGTTGCATAAAATCGTATTTTTTGTTTGTTTATTTCATTATACAGGTGAGATATCGCAGGAAAATATCGCTAAGATCTCGGTTTCCGCAATAACATAAAAAATGGCGACGCCTGTATCTTTATTTGTATTTAATCCATTGCCAAATTCAGATCAGTTTGCATAATATTTTCATTTCCGGAAACCGCAGCAATCCTCAGTAATTGCCTAGCTCAGTATTTTAGTATGCTCGTGGATGTCAAACGTCAAATCAGTACAAAATTCGTGACATGCCTAAATGTCACCTTGATCACGGTGATTCTATTTGGTCGGTTGTCAAAGCACAGACACTTAGGGGGCCCCCTGAACTTTTTGCATTCTTACATCTTTTTTGAAATATGCTATATTCTATGCTTGAACACATGCAGATGGGCAGATGTTTGAAAAAATGCCCTAGAACACATGGTAAGCATTTGAAAAAAATGCTTATTGCCCGTTGTTGTTGTTATCAGCCCTTTGGCCGAAGTATCTCTCTGGTAGATAGGCTCTTTGGTACTTCTTTCATGGTAAAAACACTCAGGTACACAATGATTAAGAAAACACAAGATAAACAACTTCCTAACTTTCCTAACGTTTCTTCCGCGGAAGGAAGATTTTTGTACGGAAGGAAGCTTTTGAATACGTTTATTAGCAAGATAATTATATAAAATCATGATTTATTATTAAAATAATGAATACTGAGATGCTTAGATGAAAAGTTGTGATGAAAATCAAAACTTGATGTCAACTTTGCTACCATTAAAAAATTGTCCGTGTGCCGCATATAGCGGCATCGAAAATTTCAATACGGAAGGAAGAATATCTAGCTTGTTTTA
Source organism: Loripinus fragilis (assembly GCA_964019695.1). Lineage (NCBI taxonomy): Eukaryota > Metazoa > Mollusca > Bivalvia > Lucinida > Lucinidae > Loripinus > Loripinus fragilis. Next base: position 12,910,664 of record OZ026518.1, on the reverse strand, counting down.
AGCATGATAAGTCTAATAAAGCATGATTTAATAATGAAATAAAGAATATGAAACATTTAAATTAAAAACTCAGTAATATCTTAACTTGATTTCAACTTTGGCAGTGATTAAAATTGTCCTTACGCGAAAGGAACAGATGCCTACGGAAGGAAGATTTATCTACGGAAGGAAGTTTTTTCTATGGAAGGAAGCTTTTTGATAAGTTTTTAGCACAATTTGTTAATGTAAATAATGAATATTGAGATGTTTAGGTTAAAAAATAGTAAAATCTGTCTTGAGTTCATCTATGGTAGTGAAATTAATTTACTGTATACGAAAGGAACATTCCTACGAAAGGAAACTTTTGAAAGTACATTGTGAAAGCAAAGGATATACAGCCTGGTCAGACACAGCACTCTGTGTCGTCTGACATGGTTCTGCACTGTTTGAATATGAGTTACCTCCAAACAATTCGTCAGCTTGTAACCTGGACACAGAGCAGGCCCAATTGGGACATGATTGTTTTATCCTATAAAAGGAAGATTAACCTCGAAAGGAAATATTTCTTTGTGAAATGATACCACCTGTCATATTAGCCCACAGATAGTGTTATTCATAGTTTCTAGCTCTGAAACGATCTTGTGACTCGTGGAGGTATGACTAGGTCTTGGTGCCTAACTGTTTTCATGTAGAGCAACCGTTTGCCAGCCTCTTTTTTTAACATACAGGGGTTGTCCATACACTACATGGCGTACATGTATAATCAAACCCTGTTTTTTTTGTTGTTTTTTTTTCGTTTTTTTTATGCTACATATGTACGGGATACTTTTCGCACATGTTTAAACGATCATGTTTCCTTTGCACAGCAAAATTACCATACTAATACTAATTACTGGCTGCTCTATTATGTGATGAAATATACGTGTTTCGGTGCTAGAAGCCACAGCCTGGTCACTTGAGGTGGCCAGTTGTATCCCGAATCGTACAGTTTATGATCCCTATCCCGTCAATTTGTTATACGCTATCGGTGCTAGTAACCACAGCCTGATCACTTGAGGTGACCAGTTGTATCCCGAATAGTAAAACAAATAGCATGCGAGAGTTGGTGCTAGAAGCCACAACCTGGTCACTTGAGGTGGCCATTTGTATCCCGACTTGCAGAACAAGTTAAAATTAGACCCTTGTTTTCTCGTTCGTGGCGAATTATTCATCTAAGAGAAAAATGTACATACCGAAAATGATCGAATAACATAATTTTGCAATTGAAGGATTTTTTTCTTAAACAAATAATTCGTCTCGAGTGAAAATTGACTAATGTACGTATCCTGCTATGCAAAAGAAACATGGCCTTCTTCATTAGTTGATTCATATTGTATGAGGAGTGCGTAGATGCGGTCGGACTGAAGAGCAGTCCGATCAGGGTCAACACGGTTTGGAAAACGATACCCTCCAAAAGCATTGATGAAAGTTAAAAAATCCTGAACTTTAGAAAATTCAAATCTTAGTAAGCGTACAAGACATTAAATTTTTTAAACGTGAATGGTCAAAATAAATCATAGAAACCATAATATTCCCAATATCTCAGCCGTATTCAGGATTTTGAGGCTGACTTTCGTTGGAAAGTCCGCCTCAAAATCCTGTATTAAGGAATAATCCTGTAAACTGTACGGACTCTGATGGGATGCCACATTGGTGACATCTCAGTTGGATCTGCACTGTATGCATTGAGTTGACAGCGATTGTTTACTGTCTATAATAACATAAGATTTGGGTGCGTTTCTTTAACGCGTCCAAAGCTTATAATGGATAGCAAAAAAGATTGGTGACATCTCATTTGGATATGCACTGTATGCACTGAGCTGACAGCGATTGTTAACTGTCTATAATAACATAAGTTAATTAAATGCCAAAAAATGCCAGTATGCTTTCCTTTTCGAACATTTTGGATACATATTAGATCCAACTTTAGCCGACCTGATATGGATCCAAACAATGAATTTAAGGCCAATATTGATACAAACAATTAATTAAAATGCCAGTATGCTTTCCTTTTCGAACATTTTGGATACACATTAAAGTCGGATCTAATCTGTATCCAAACAATTAATTAAAATGCCAATATTGGTCCAGACAATGAATTAAAATGCCAAAAAATGCCAGTATGCTTTCCTTTTCAAACATTTTGGATACAGATTAGATCCGACTTTAGCCGGATCTGATATGGATCCGAACAATTAATTAAAATACCAATATTGATCCAAACAATGAATTAAAATGAAAAAAAATGCCTGTATGCTTTTCTTTTCGAACATTTTAGATTAAATCCGACTCTCATCGGTAAACAGTTCAGAACCAGACTAGACGCTGTAAAATACTGCATCTGATAAGGTTTTGTACTGTTTGTTTACAGAAAATTTACTTTAAAAAGGAATTGTAACTTAGTACCCAACAACCCTTGAATACGATATGTATTCGACCAATTCATAAGGGGGCGATAAATTCCATTACACATATATTTGCTAATTGATCACGAGATTAATCTTAAAAAGGCACACTTAACGCCTTGTTATACGGCACACTTCACACCTTTGCTAATGGTTACCGTTGTTCAGTCTTAATAAGGTATATTGGTTCATTTGGCAAAACACTGAAGACCCGGATGAAACTTTTTCTAGGATGGGAAAATCCACCAGAATGAACCAGTTCGATAAGATACCATAATTCACGGGTGATAAAAATTCTGATATTATCGCGAACTTTATTTCTTCAATACAAACAAATGATTTTTTGTTTTACAAATATCTTAAACCATATCAGACTCTGAACTTGGTCGAAAATAATCGTAAAAGTTACGACATCGACGTTATTCATTCGTCTTGTGACAAAAACAATAGAAAGGAAGGAAGAAAAAGAAAGACAAACATATAGGTTCTTTTCAGGCTGATCTGATAGTTTCTATATCTGACTTTTTTAAGCGACCAACAATAGCGGAGACCAGTTTGCGCATCGATGTAGTCTGATCAGCGCTTTTGTTATTCGCTCACAAGTACTTCTGAGACTATTTGTTTTCAATGCTAAAGTCTGCATTTAGAAAAGGGGTGCAACGTATTGTGTACTAGTGGACATAATGCCTGAATTATGAATTATACCGGAAAACAGCAACATATGCTGTAATTAGTTCAGTGGTAGAGTGCTTGACTCGAGACCGATGGGCCGCGGGTTCGAGCCTCATGGGCGTCACTGTGTCGTATCCTTGAGCAGGACACATTAATCCTAGCTTAGTACTAGTTTAACCCAGGAAGACCCGTCCCTATATAACTGAAAGATTGTTGATGGGACGTAAAGAATAAAATCAAACAAACAAACAAAACAGTAATTAGCGCTCCCGGACAGACGGATGGACACACTGATGAACATTTTGCGATCGATAAATCAATATTTTTAATTCATTATCATCAAAGTGATTGATTAAGACACCATTAAAGTAAACTATGAGTCGTCATCATGTTTGACACAATGTACTCATATTTCGTTGATTGTGTATATTGGTTAATTGGTTAATTAATTATTTAATTTAATTTATTAATTGATAGATTATAAATTAAGTGAATTAAGCTCTTAACTAATTAAGGGAAATCTGACATATCTCACTTACTTTGAGGTATTTTTTTATAAAGCACACAATTTCACTAACCCTTACAAATTCTGATATAGGCCCTATTTCTACAATATGACCAAGTTTGCGATTTTCGGAGACAGCTACGTGACCCATCTAGAGAAATTCACAGGGGGCAGAAGTGAAGTTTCTAACTGTCGTTTCTTTGGTGTATCTGGTATGTCAACAAGAAGAAAATTTCAAGACAAGTTCGACGAAATGAAGCACTACCGTCCTGACGTCGTCTTCATGAATCTCGGCGGCAATGACATCAAAGAGAGCACAGACATCCAGAATCTTGTTATGCGACTCAAGAATATTGTCAAAGAACTATATGAGAATGGTATTACTAAAGTCTTCGTCGCCACCGTCATTGAACGAGGCTCTTTTCCAGAATGGACTGGTTTGACTAGACCTATATTCAACAAGATTCGACATGCATTGAATAAGAAGCTGCGCACTGAGTTGGGTACAGACTTGGTCGACGTAGGGGAGAAGATAAAATACCCCAGACATTACAACAATGACCTCGTGCATCCCGGGTATCACCAGGGCGGCATGTACCTCCTCGACAGACTTATAGTTAGATGCTTCGACGCCTGCTAGGTAGAGCCAAAGCCTGAGCACAAACGGTCCTTTTCAGGCCGAAAGAAACCCTTTTATTGTCGTACAATATTTCGCCCCTTTATACACGTTAGCAGTGCATAGAACTTACACCCGAATCCCAGCTAAATAAATGTTCGCACATGAATTAAGCATATCTAATCATCAGAGTGATAATCAACATTTTTTTAAAAAAAAGCAAGCTTCCTTAAACACGCATTATAGACAAGAAATTGGGCTTGCATAGAAAAAATCTTCCTTTTGCAACAACTCGAAAAAGCCATAAAACACGGACGTATATTACATATATTCAAATATATTCGTCCATGCATAAAATGAAAATACATTTAACATAGACACCAAAATTTGATTTTCATCACAATTTTTCATCTAAGCATCTCAATATTCATTATTTTAATAATAATCATAATTTTATAGAATTATCTTGCTAATAAACTTATTAAAAAGCTTCCTTCCGTAGAAAAAAACTTCCTTTCGTAGATAAATCTTCCTTCCGTAGGCATCGGTTCCTTTCGCGTAAGGACATTTTTAATCACTGCAAAAGGCGTGATCAAGATAAGATAATACTGAGTTTTTAATCAAAATGTTTTAAATTCTTTATTTTGTTATTAAATCATGATTTACATGTATTAGACTTATCATGCTTAAAACAAGCTAGATATTCTTCCTTCCGTATTGATATTTTCGATGCCGCTATACGCGGCACACGGACAATTTTCAATGGTAGCAAAGTTGACATCAAGTTTTGATTTTGATCACAACTTTTCATCTAAGCATCTCAATATTCATTATTTTAATAATAAATCATGATTTTATAGAATTATCTTGCTAATAAACGTATTCAAAAGCTTCCTTCCGTACAAAAATCTTCCTTCCGCGGAAGGAACCTTCCTTCCGGTATATAGCTATACCGGTAAAAGGGCCAAAGGTGCAGTCCATTCTAAATCCAAAATTAAACTGCTGTTGGTATGAAGTAGAAACAAGCTTCTGACTTTATTAAAAGTATTTAATGTTTGCCGGTCTAGAATATTTACATTATTTACAAAAGAAAATTAGATTCCGAATGAAGCAATAAACAATGAAATGATACATGTATATAAGCTACATACTCAAGACATCTAACTTCAATACACTACTTTTAAATGTAGGTATGCAAAATAAAGAAAAGAAAGCGCCATCATACAGTGACTCACCATTATTAACCTTCTTCCTTCCAGCACTAAATAAAGAAAACAATTTTCCTCCATTGCATTGCTCTAAGGGAGGCAGTGGGTGGGTAGAAGAAGAATTTAAGCTGTTGATCTCATTTCTATCCGTCATGTAATGTGAAGATCAACACAAAGAACAATGCAAAAGTGGTGCCTTGACAAGGCGACCAATGAAAAACAAGTAGAACAAGTTAAGCTTTTCTAAAAATAGAGTCACTCCCCAGACTGGTTGATTGTGGACTGGTTCCGCCGTTTAATTTAAAATTATGGAACATAATCACACAATGAACATACATATTTCTTTTACCAATCAATTACATTTATCTACTTGCTGATAGGGCTGCCACGTTTACAAAATTTGGTAAACGTTTACACAAGTTCCAGTAACCGAAACAATTCCGTTTACAGGTAACTTCCAGGTTGATTTTATTTTATAATGCAACTCCGTAAAATTGTCGATATTTTCTCAAAAAAAAACCCTTTGAAAAATGTACCTTGTGCGGATATAAGAAATTGTTTCTGGTTGGGTGTTGTGATAGAACTCATTTCAAGTAATTACGCAAGTGATTGCACCATGTGCGGACTCATAAAATACGGACATTTTCTTCAGTTGCAAGCATGTAATTGATGAATGGACACACACAAGACATACCTGTGAATCGTCACGTTCACATCAATACACACGCCGACAGGAAGTTAGCAAAAAACTTTAGCATGTGTCTCCTGAGACTCTCCTCTTTAAATAACTGTTAAAAATGTTCAAAGCAGTGGCTGAGTGAGACAATATTCGGGACATTTTTATGGCCCATTGAGCATGTCCGCCTTTATTTCTAATTGCAGTCAGTGATTTTATTTGGCCATTCTTAACGCCTAATATGGGAGTCATTCCCAATCCAAAAATGGTCTTTATTTTCCCAATTTTATGAATTTTGGTACTTATTTTCCCATTTTTTATGATATATTTTTTCCAAATGTGCAAGAAAAGGTAGCTTCCCAAAATCCCAAATAAAATCACTGGCAGTAGATACTTTATCAAATGCAGCCGAATCTGAGAAAACAAACAATCTGATTGATGATCCAGATGAAAGTGTGACGTATCACTGTTTAAGATATTATTTTCATTAGGAAATGCTATTAATAAACCACAACGCTGGTCACATGCTAAAGCTCGTGTAAACGGTAGGTCAATTTTGTAAACGTTTATTGCAGAAACACGACACAAATGCTAAAGAAATTAATATATATTTTATAGGTCATGTTTTACACAATTTCACTTTTCATGCCCATTTTGCATGCTTTTCTTACTTCACCGTTCGCCACACAACGTTTAAGAAATCATGCGGGTCACATGCCCAGCTCCACATGCAGCCCATGTCATCTAAATTTGCTTCAAAGTTTGATTTATACATGTACCAAAACAAATAAACTGGAGTAAGATTTGAAAATTTCTTCGATGGAACACCGCCCTGACTCGGCGTTCTATCAGGATAGCATTGTGATCGGATTGCAAGCTGCTGGCATGATGAATATAAGCAAGTCGCTTGGCATTTTCAAGCTTGTGGGTGTATGATATCCAGTCTTAGAACCAAGTACTGTCAGGCGAGCAGTTTCAAAAGTCGACATCATACTGACAGACCACGTTTTCTCGCCCACTTATCGCAGAAGACAAGCTGTTCCATAGGCAAAACGCCGTACGGAATTTCCTTATCCCATCCACGTGACCTGCTTATCCCATCCATATGACCTGCTTATCCGATCCAGGTGACTTCAAATTATAACAATTAAGGCTGTTTTCAGAGCAATTTACGCCTAAATAGTGTGTAGAAATATCAAAACGGCAATATTTAGTGTGTCCGCCATTTTCCCATTGTTGAATGACGCCAAAAACATTTCTGAAGTCACTAAAATGCAACAACAATGTGACGCACGTTATTGACACAGTTTGGTGCCATGACATCCTTGTCAACAGATATTGATACCAACATTAAGTTTCAAACCACAATAAAAACAAAACCTACGCTTGAAATGCTATTTCCCATCGTTTTTAGGTGTTAAACTATGTTTACACCCATTTCTGCATCTGGAAAATTCGTTGGTGAACTTTTTTTTTAGATTGGAACAAACGCAAAAAATCTAAAAAAAAGTTTGCTGAACTGACAGAATTCATATAAAACCTTAAAAAGTCACAAAGTGGGCGAGAAAAAAAGTATCCATCATGATGTATTGTTGTGGGACAAGGAAATCCCACCCTCAGACTTTAATAATTTCATCAGAAACTCGGCATAGCCTTGTTTCTGATGTATTATTCTGGTACACGGGTGGGATTTCCTTGTCCCACAACAATACATCATGATGGATACTCTTAATCCCACCTGGAAAGAGGACATTGGCAATTTCATCATCATCATCCTGGTGAAGGGTTGAAATCCAGATTGGAATGTCGAAAGCCCTGTGTAAAATCTGTGCAGCCCAATAAAAGAGTCGTGTGTGCAGGATTAAAACTATTTACATGTATGTCATCATCAAGTGGCATGATTTGAGGGATCCCAGACTTCTCCGAACGCCTCTATGGTGGTGCATTCAGCGGCCTGTGTCTGTAGGCGGTTCCAGTCGCTGGTAGTGCGAGGGAAGAATGAGTCCCTGTAGCTGGTGGTTGCACAAGTTGACAGTTTGAAGCGGTGTGAGCCCCTGGTTCTTGTGTCATTTAGCTGTAATACTTCAGTTGCTCCAGAGACAACGACAATCTGATGGTGTATTTTGAAGATCATCATTAGCCGTGAGATGTACCTTCTGTGTTCCAGTGCATCCCGGCCTAAATCCTTCACCATCTTTGTCACACAACCGGGGGTCCTGTCTGTATATGCTGAGTGGACAACTTGGCAGCCTTCCGTTGAACTTGCTCCAATTTTTGGCGCAAGGATGGGGCATTGGGTCTATACTGGTGATGAGTACTCAAGGGTAGGCCTGACCATAGTGGTGTATGCAGTCACTTTCACTTGCTTACTGCAGTCCCCGGGGCTGCGGCAGATAAATCCTAGAGTTCTGTTGGCTTTGTTGGTCGTTATGTCCACATGTTTTTGCCAAGTGAGGTCATCCCTCAATGTGACTCCTAGGTATTTGCTGCTGTCTGTGATTTGCAGGACTTGGTTGTGCAGGGTGTATGTGGTGTTGATCACACTATTCTTTGTGAAATGCATTCTGATCACAGTACACTTTTCCGGATGTGTGATGTCATCCAGACGTACTCAGTTTTTTAGCAGCACAAGATTGCTTGACTTATTAAGAAATAAAACAGGAACTCCGATTTGTGATAATAAAGTTCCAAGAAGACTTTAGTGGTGTGCGACTACGCTGACGTCGCCTATACGTTGGTGTCCCTTTAATTGGTTAACATAAATGTGTGAGACTAGACTGGACGGCAACACATTGTAGGTGTATACTAGAGGACAATAAAATGAAGCTGCTTTCACGGACGACCAGCGAAATCACCCAACATTTCTTCAATTCAGCATTTATGAGACCTGGAAGAAAAGTTCAGGGATTGAAATGACGTCAATAACGTCATGGACCTTGAAGGTGCACTACATCAGAAATAGATTCACACTCCTATGACCGTGGCTCAGAGGCTCATTTTGAGCGTGATAAGACTCTGTGTGACTGCTTTGGGAGTTGACGGAGGTCATACCAGATACTGGGTAACGGTGTGACTTTTGAGGTTAGACCCCTGTGCAATTTGACGCGATGTGCTGCATCTTGAAAGGTTGATATCCCAATGAAAATTAGAAATTGTGATTGCTAAAGGGTTAACTATTCATTGGATACACATTTTGCTTCGCTTCATCTTCATGCCAATCTGCATTTTGAAGATTAAATGAAAATTGCAAAGCGTATGTCTCATAGTATAAGACAAAACCCGAAATTAAAACAAACGATTCTGTACAATTTTTTAACGCTCGCAAAGGCCCAAAACTGGTTTCCAGCTGTAAATGATGTTGCTATGTAAGCCAGTAAAAATAAATAGACTGGTTCAAAGTCTATTGCTGTTTCCCACTTTTTACAAACCCCTACACTAATCTATAAATTAAAACTTTTCCCTTTAAATAGTTGAAAATAGGGAGAAGAGAGCCATATTATGAACAGGCCTCCAGATAAGAGTGTGTTTTGGAAATCTATCTGCTTTATTTCTCATCCAAAACATATGTTGTGGGTACTCAAAAGAACTGTCTCAATGAGACGGTTCTTTTGAGCACCCAAAACACATGTTTGAATTGATGGGTAAGAAAGAAATTTTAATTTTACGCTCATAGAATGTCCTTATCTGGACCTATGATGAAGACAACTTCTCCCAAGTCTCCCACCAGATGAGCCCTGAAATATGCGGTGCACGACAGTTCGTCTACTACAACACCGTTGAAAGTTTTCGTTGAAGGGTCAGTTTGTCGAAAAGTCATTTTGTCTAACACAAGCCCCTGATTTTTGGTACTTATTGCATATGTATAAATTAATTTTTTAAACATGTATGACTTCAATATTTTTAGTATGGGAGCAGGAAAAGCTATGATGAGACTGTGCAGATGCGATAAGTGCCAAAACAAAACAGATCTCCTTCCACTCTGTTGGAAAAATTGGGAAAGTCGGCAATTAAACTCACTGTCGGCCATTAATGTTGTCACTGTGTGTGACTTCATACAAAAAGGAAGTCACATACTCATGAAACGAACACCTTTGTGTAAAACAAGACCTGTTGAAAATCTTTGGTAAAATTTAAAGCTTCCAAACCCCAATCTACCCCATAGAAAAAAAACCCTTGCATACTAGATTGTTTAGCTGACAAATATTTGTATTACTTAATACCCACCTACTGTTTACGGCAAGCCACTTCCGGTCTAAACAAAAATCACACGAGGCAATAACGCTTTAATTTTGATTGATTAAACGTACAAAACAGCCATTGAAAGTAACAGATCTTTTGATTTTCGTATCGATAATTGTTTTTCTATTGTATATCGACAGATTAACGGATATTTCTATTAATAGTGCCAGCCCTAAAAATCTTAAAATACTGAAATAGTTTATAGTGAAATACTTAAGTACAGAGACCTGCTATGTTTCTGCCAGAGATGCGGAATGTGTATTGTAGAGTGTAAGAGGATGATCTGCGAACTACCAATTCTTTAGAAGGGTAGCATTGACGCCTAAGTTTCAGTTTGATTATTGCAAAGCATCACTCAAATGTCTACGCGTTCATTGACCGACAAACTTCGCAATTATTCATGGAATTTTGTTCCTAATCATAAATTATTTTCATCAAAATTGTTCAACGAAATTACCTTTGGACAATGTCACGCCATTGAATGTGCATGTGTTCAACAAAATGCCGTTTTGACGAAACAGGGACTAAGCTAGGGGGCGACTAGGGTGAAATGGTCGCCCTAGGGGCCATAATTTTGCCTTAAATGGGACCCAGGGAGAAGTGGGAGTCTCCTTAAATTTTTTTTTTTTTTTTAGGGAGACTCTTTTTCAATCTGTCACTTCACAAACACAAGCTGTGGTGACAATCTACTACCACTGCATCGTATTTCACCTTCCATAGCGATAGCATGTGTAATAGCTAATTTGCTTCTAAACTGACAGAAGATGGCCTAATTTTACGCTATAACTCCTCCATATCTCCCTGATATTACTGGAGGGAGAAGTCACTTCTCACAAAATGATTCAATACGAATAGACAAAGTGTCGTACACCCGAAACTAGTGGATTTAGAAAAATCTAGTCTATACTGATTTTGAAATTATGAAAAATTCTTTTTTTCAGCCGGGGAATGTACATTTCCCTCATTTTATACTGGGGACTGGTTCTCAATGGAGGGTGAAGATGGTGTGAGTGTTCGAACTATCATCAGTCCCAGAAAATGGGGTAACTTGGACTGTATGGATGAGCACTACCACGAAAAGCCAGTGAAGACTGTACTGGGGCAAAATATGACCTACCTTCTTGGCAGTCAGTAAGTATTATTCTTCATCAGGTAGTTTGAATGTGCTACCTGTCTTCATGTATAAGATAATTGTGAATCTTGGGCTAGAGCATGTGATTTCGATACTTATCACATTCACATTAAGTTACTTTTTAAACATTTTTATCACATGACGTCACGTCCGAGAGTGAAATAATGACATGCAATAAAATCTGTAAACCACTAGTGGTTTATCGATTTACGGGAAACTCTATGAAGTCCATAACAACGTTGCATACATAATGACAAAAGTATAACGTTTTTACGCCAGAAATGAGATTTCAAAGTATTTGTCATATGATAAATAGAATCTAACATTCGTGCTCTTGTATTATTGAATTTATTAAACTCGTTGCGAAAAAGAGATAAAATGCTTGGCAAGCCTCGCATTTTATCTCTTTTCCTCAACTCGTTTAATAAATTCAATAAAACATGAGCACTCATGTAAGATCCTCTATTTCTGCAGGTATCCTGTGGGATTAGAAGTTTTAATTTTGGCCATAGCCTAAGGCCTTTTATATACTTCAAGTTCTATGCTTTGTGTATGAGAGCAGCAAAGATTCTGGCAAGACTGTACGGATATGCAATCTTATTTGAGCCTTTGCTGCTGGCCAATGTAGGCCTCAACACAAGAAAACCTGGGAGCGCAGTGGCTCAGTGATAGAGTGCTTGACTCGAGACCGAGAGGCTGCGGGTTCGAGCCTCACCGGCGTCACTGCCTTGTGGTCCTTGAGCAAGACACATTTATCCTAGCTTAGTACTGGTTCAACCGAGGAAGACCCCTCCCTGTTTAACTGAAAGATTGTTGATGGGACGTAAAGAATCAAATCAAACAAACAAACAAAACAAGAAAACCTGTATTTGGGGTTGGCGAACAGCAAAGGTCCAAACCAGCCTGCACATTCGCACAGACTGATCAGGGCCTTTGTTATTCCCTTTTCGGAAAGTATCATATTTTAACTTGCTACAAGCGAAATTCCGATTTTCTAGCTAGTCTATGTAGCTTAGGAGGCTGGTTTGAATCTCATTTTCTCGACAACCCCGAAGACCGTTTTTCTTGCGTTGCAGCCCTTGTGATAAGTACCATGAGCTGACCCCCATTGTAATCAGTAATACAGTAGTCTTGAACAAGTCTGAAAAATAGAGAAGGCTCTGCCTGGAAAATTCATGAAAACCACTTTAAGAGTGCTAGTGTGCATGAAACACTATTCATTGTGGATTATAACAATCCACCATGAGCGTCCATGTAGGATAGAGATATCTCACCCGAGGGGTCGGAAGTTTAACAAGGGACGAGGCTTGCCGAGTCCCTGGTTAAATTCCGACCCTGAGGGTGAGATTTCTCTATCCTACATGGACAGGCTCATGATGGATCGTTTTTCTCCCACTTTTCGAAGGTTTTTTGTCAGAACATAAAAACTCCATGAAAGCCTGAAATTTCTAACTTTTTACTCGTTGGGTTTACATTATTTCTGAGTTCACGGGTGTTTTTATCGGGCATTAAAATGGGTGTAAACGTAGTTTGCACCTTGATATTGTCAGGAAAACACCCTTGGAGCATTAGTTAAGTTGCAATATGCAAAATAAATTCCTGCTTGGCTTCCTGTGCCATTAGCGTAACTTTGCCGTTTTTGTCACGCGGTGCACGTTCGGTGACGTCATTAACGTTATATGACGTCAGTAAGTAATGCTTAACCTTGCTTGGTGCCTTTGGGTTACCTAGGCGCAATATATTGGTCCTTTAAGTATCCTTTTTCGGGATAAAAGAATATTTAACTCTGCCCATGTAAGAAAGCAGTCACATGGTCATGTAAGATAGAAATTTCTTACATGAGCTGACAGCCTATCTTACATGGGCAAAGGTGGGAGAAAAATGTCTTATTTCTTTTTCAAATACTAGCCAATAAGAAATAAACTTTTTTAAAATTACGTACATTTATCTGGAGGTCTTGGGAATTATCTAATTATTTATTACGAGGGGGGAGCTGGTCAACTTTTCAAGTTTATTCATTTGATGAAGAGGGCTGTTATGACAGCAAATAGTGCAAGCTGATGGTATTAAATTAAGCACTTAAGTCTTACCCAGAGGCTTGTATATATTGAGGCTTGCCTGTTTTGCAATGTAATAACGATTATCATTTACATACATGTACGTATGTAAGTATGAACTGGTTAATTTTTAGAGGCCTGAAGCATGAGAAAATGTGCATCAGTGTGTAATTTTCTTTTTTCTGCATGAACCTTGCTTGAATATAAATATATATATCATGCTTTATGATCTTACTTGCACATTAGTGAAGCAGCCAAAATTGTCTGTGAAGTTTGTTGGCCTTTGAGTGTGTCTGACGCCAAACCTTTTTACCCACTTATACATGTACCTTGTGTCTCAGAAGTGTTTTTTGTAGAAACAGATGTCAGAGATTCTGTGTAGCTTGTAATGTCAGTTTCAGTGTGTGATAAGATTTTCAAGATTGAAAATTTTCCATATCAAAAAGCTACTTTGGGCTTATGATTCGTTCATAAATAGGTAAAGAGATCAAACTTCAAATTCTTCATTTTATTTATTTTTTCCCAACTAGTTTCGGTTTAACAACCTTTCTCAAGAGACATATGTAAACAATGAAGTCCGTTTAATGACATCGGTGTATCATGAAATTATGGTACCATTGGTGGGCAGTTCTGTTGAGCACTTGGAATATAGCAATGAATTTGACAAAAAAACAATACTGTTCATACCGTAGGTTCAGAAAAGCAAAATTTTTGAGCATAAATTTGCAATTATTTTCTTACCCATCAGTTTAAACATGTGTTTGAGGCGGTTCTTTTGAATACCCACAACACATGTTTTGGTTGAGAAATAAGAAAAATAATTTTCAAATAGATACATATACTCTTATCTGGAGGACATATATATAATGATACGGTACATATACTCTTATTTGGAGGCCTGCAGTGGTACATGGCATTGACCTTTTCTTGGCCTTAAATGAAAGAATCCCATAGAATGTACATTGACAGTAAAGACCCAGCTGAGTTGTCACCAGATGTGGTATCTTATCAAGTTCTGCGCTGAAAGATGCTGCTTGCTGAATAACTTACATGTATGAAGTGTCAAAACTTTTAACAGCCTATGGACCACTTAAAATATTTAATCGACCATCCAAAATTTAATGGATGAAAGATTCTATCAGCTAATAAAAGATTAAAGACATTTCGAATCTGAGGTGTGGCTCTTCCTTGCATGCATGTTTTATATATTTTGTAAATTTCCAGATAAGCAATCACATGGGTGAAAGGTTTCAGGAATATTCCTGAATTCAGGATTTTGAGGCTGACTTTTCATAGAAAGTCAGCCTCAAAATACTGAATTTAGCAGATTATAATAGCTTTTCTGATATATTTTCAGTTTATCTAAAGACAAAATTTTGACTCTTTAAACTTGAAATGGTTAATGTTTTGAGGCATACTGCACATTTTTAGGTTTGATTTTCTTAAGTTCAGGATTTTGGAAATGTTGAACTTTCGCCCATGTAATCAACTTGAGAAAAAGAAAATTGAATTATTTTCTTGTCCATCAGCCAAAACGTATATGATGTAACTTAAGTTGCTGATAAAATAACATTATAATGCACTATTATTTGTAATGCACGTCTGATTGGATAATGTCAAAAATTTGCAACAGTATATCATGCGATATACTGTTGGAAATAGTTTGACATCATTAGTTAGGTCACATTTCATTGGATGGCATGCAGCTTTATGTAGCTTGCAACGCTCCAATTTGAGACAAAATTACAGAAGTGCATTAGGATGGGGATAACCATATACAAAAATTTCATTTGGGGAGATATATCGTCAGATATAGGGTCGGAAATCGCCATGGCATAGTATTAAATTTCCAACCATATATCTGACGATATACCTCCCCAAAGATAGTTTTGAATACAGTTAATCCCTAAATAATTATTGGTTCTTTTGCATGTACCTACAGTATATGTTGGCTGAGAAATAAGGAAATTATTTGTTTGCCCCCTTTTACATGGACACCTGATTTTGTCTTCATCTGTAAAATGTTGTTGTTGTTTTTGTATTTTTCAGAGTCACACCAGAGTAAGTGATCTTGTTTCATATTTCATTCAGTTTCATCATGGTAAAACCATTTAGTGATGTTGTAACTCTTTCCTTGTTAGCGACGACTTTTGTTGTCTAACCTTTGCAAACAGTTTGGATTCAGATCAGGACCGACTGAATGTCGATTCTGATCTGGATCTGAACTGTAATGACACTCTGATAGTGTTCGTCACTTTTGTTCGTGATTTTTTTTTTAATTTGTTATTTCGAAAAAAGTCATCAGATGATATCAAAAGCATAAAAAATTGCCCAACATGCAAAGAGTTAAATGTCTTATTAAATGATTTCTTTTCCATTTACTTTTGTCACTTATTCCAAATACCTAAAGACATTTAAGTGTTCAGATCGCATCAAGTCTTAGCTAAGCAATTAACTGCTACAAAACTGCAGAAGACATTTTCAGATTGTCACTTAAGAAATCAAATATACAGGCTTGATATCATGCCGTATTTTCCATGCATCTGTGCGGTCATGGTTGGCCCTTTAAATGATTAATTGAGAAATAAACAATTTTGTTCTTTCTTGATTGGTTAATTACAATGTATGTACATTTTACAAATCTCATCAGATAGCTAAATGAACTATGATAGTTAAATTAATAGGATATGGTAGAACTACAGTACATGTTCTAACAATTTTGATTAAATTTCTCTAAGTATTCTCAGGTGCATTAAATTCTATTTATAACCGCAATAGGTATTTGTCTCTTTGACAACAGTTACTATAATAGCTAGATAACTTTTAATATTTATTTCTACCAGAACCCAGACTAGATGCTATTACTGTCAGACTGTACTATGGAGGACACCAAATGTCATACAAGTAGAGAGATCAGAACGTAAGTGGCTTTGTTGTTGAATATTTTAAAAAAAATCAGATTGTTAGTCACTCCAATATCATATTGTATGCTTAAGATGCTTTGGTCCTTAATACCTGTGCATAGGCTAAGACAACATGCTCGGATCCAGAAGTGGTGGGGGCTGCAGTTCAGACCCCCTGGAAAATCACAAAGCTATAGGGTTCCTTATTAATACATGTACTGGTCCAGATCCCATGAAAAATCTCAAAGCTACAAAACCAACATTCAATGTTGGGCCACCATCAGCCCGCCAGGGAAACACCATTTGAATGGCGTTTCGATGGTGGGCAGATGATGGCCAGCTCTTAGTGGAATTTGGATGAATCCTCTCTCCCCTCTCTACAACCAAAAAAAAACAAACAAAAAATGTCAAGAGTTGAACCCCCCTCCGACAAAATTTTCTGGATCTGCGCATGGACAAGCCTAGGTCTCAGCATTGCTCTCACAAGAAAATTTAGACCAAAGATTAAATGTCTATCCTCACAGGAGGTCAGTAAGCTTTTTTCATGCTTAACTAACCATAAAATTTATCCTGCCAATAAATGTTAAAATGCCAACAATTTAACATTTATTTGCAGGAAATAACACATCACCTGAGTGTTTTGACATTCTTGAAGCAAGATTTTTTGAGCATATTAGTTTTTATGGGTAGTTGAAATTTTATGCTTAGTTGAGTTAAAAAATATTGTATAGGGTTTAAGGCTCTATATCCATTTAAATAAGTCTCATTGATCAAATAAACAATATACCAAGCCTGTTAGCGCAGTCGGTAATGCGTCTAAATGAAAATCCAGGGGTTGCGAGTTCAATCCCGGCCTGGTCACATACTTTTGTGGAGATTGATCATAAAATAATTTCTATGGTCATTGTCCTCCTTCCACTGAATCAAGAAGGGTTGTCGCCAGTTACAAGCGAAAGTATGTGCACAAAGTACTGGTTAACCGCTTAGTCAAGCTTGCCCAGGAAAAAGTGTGATGAGGTGAACTGACCATCTCGACATGACCATGGCTGTTGACTGAGACGTAAAGAATCAAATCAAACAAAACAAAAATAAACAATATGCTCATCAATTAGAATATTGGGGGAGAAAAGGAAAAAAAAAAGAAATCTGTTTAGATTTTAATTTAAACAGAACTACTTGATGGATTTCATCAAAATTTGCATTTGATATTGTGCATACAGCATGCAGCCTTGAAATAAAGTTGATTTGGTGACCATAACCCAAATTTTATTAGATAGAAAAAGCTTATTTAAAACCTTTATTCTAAATATCTTGTTATATATGTCATATTACACTTGATTTTAGAGTAGGTTCAATATATTCTATTTTATTATATAACTAAGTAAAAAGAGCGATTTTCATTGGCTTAGAGCGCTCACATGGTCAGTCTATATATTGTCATATTCACTGGCTGGCGCGTGCTTGCCGGTGAATATGAGTTACTAAAATTAGACTCCTTGTGTTTTTTCCGTCCCGGTTCTGCCTTTCTAAAGCGTTGCAAATTATCCGATCGTAGTTGCCGAGAACGCAACAAATCATGCACTGGAGCTTATCTATTTCGAATTTAATTGCACAATAAACAACGAAAACAAATTTGAAGTCTTCAGCCTCTTCCAACTTTCCGCCTTTGCACTGAAGAACTCACGCCAATACTTAGACCACCTTGCATATGTTTACATGTATTTGTAACGTCGTTCAAGAGTAAAACGACATTACACCGTCTAACGCAATGAATGACATCATTTTCCAGTAACAAATGACGTCAGCTATCACACATTTTCCCTGCGCTTTCAAAGCTGTGAATTATTTTTTTTATATATCACACTATTTTAACATTGGCTCTACAGGCGAGGCATGTTAGAATTCTTGTTGATGACACTCAATCACAACATACAGTTAAATCTCAGTTATCCGAACGTCGATTATCCGAAACAACTGGGTTATTCGAAGACAATGGACAGTCCTGACTTTTTTCCCTATTATCTATTGCAATAAAACTACCTATTATTCGAATTTCGATTATCCGAAAAATTCAATTTTACGAAGTGATTAGTCGGTCCCAATTAAAGAAAATGCTATTAAATTACCCTTCAAGATTCGAAGTCCAAATGTCACGCATGGTGATCATGATTTCTTTGGTTGGTCGAGTTCGATTGACACACCTGAGTGATTTAGAAAAGAAAGTTGAGACAGGTAATTGACACCGGATTAATGCTCACACTATTACACAATGAACCGCTAAGTGAGTAAATGGTGTCTTATATTAAGTTCATCATTGCGATGGTTTTGTTTGATGTTTTTTAAATGTTGAAATATTAATAAGTGGAAGCTAAAATTGATTTTAATTTGATCAATAAGCAAACACACCAAGCGCGCCAACAGGTTACAACAAAAATAACAATTACGATAATAGACGAATATCACGGACATGTGTTTTGGGTGCTCTAAAGAACTGTCTCATCGAAACCCATCTTTTGAATGTCTAAAACACAATTTTAGGATTGAGGGAAAACAACCAAAAGCTGTGTTTGGCTGCATCAAAGGACCCTCTCATCGAGACGGTTCTTTTAAACACCCAAATCGTATGTTTTCGCTGAAATAAACAAAAAGTACAAGCCAAAAAGCACATAACGTCAGGCCACCAACGGCCTGCCAGCGATATGCCATCTCAATGGCCTATCGCTGGTGGGCCGTTGATGGCCTGGCGTTGTGTGCTAGCTGGGATGGAGACCTTATGACAGGAGACAGGAGATAAAAGGAGACAATATTTTGTCAGCAAATATGGTTCGTCAATTTACATTTAACCTTTATTCGATGTTGTTACCATGTATATAGTGGATGTCAATAAAGATATGATTTTCTTTTATTTTCTGCGTTCTTAGACCTGCAAAGCTTAAGAGACGATGAGGCCACAGCCTCCAAGGAGCTCATTTTCTTTAATGCTTTGACAGATGTTCCGTACATGAGTTGAAAGTGCAAACTCTGGTAAAACAATGACGTTCTATGAAAGCATCTGTGCTTTTCCGAAAATATCCGAAAACTCCCGTTTTCGATCATTCGAACTACCGATTGCTCGAAAGGATTCCTGCGGTCCCTGGCACTTCGAATGATCGAGGTTTGACTGTATATAAAATAGTAAACGGGTGGTCTTATCTAGGTTTGCACTGTTTCTGCTAAATGCTTGACTGTCCCAAAACTTGTATATAAGTTCAGTTTTTTTTTCCAGGCATAATGATACCTGTACATTTTCTCTAAAATTTCTCTAAATGATATATAATAAAACAGTTATTGACTAATGAGGCATTGGATATGATGTGATATCGACCAGAGAACTACCAATATTGACCTCGCCTCAGTCAATATTGGTAGTTCTCTGGTCGATATCACATCATATCTAATGCCTCATTAGTCAATAATTGTATAATATTTTCCTCTTTTATACTTTCAGCTGACTGCATGAGTGGACGGAAGACCAATGTGACCGTATCTTGTTCTCTAAGGCTGCCATCAATAGATAAAGTGACCACCTATTTTAGTAAGCTTAACTTGTTATCTTGCTAGTGTTCATTTTAAGTACAGAACAGTTTCCTGCTTTTGCATAGAAGGTTTAAACCTAGTCACAAATTATGAGACAACGACTGAATTAAATTTATCATATGACGTCGCGTCTGGGAGTGATATAAAACCAGGCATTAAAACCAATAAACCACTAGTGCCTTGTGGTTTACAGATTTTCGTAACATTATGTAATGGTGACCGTAATAATGCAATTTTTTGGGCCCATTTTGATGACAGATGTTGGGTCATTTTCCCAATGGCTAAAAGTATGTTTTTTTCCCAATCGCAAGGAGAAAAAACCCAATTCAAGTGTGACATAGTTGATTCTAATCTTCTAAGTTAGCGTTGTGTTTCAACGTCCTTTTAAAGTTTTTAAGTCTTATAAATTTCAGCAACAATTTTCACAATTTTATAATTTTATTAAATCATCTTAGGTCCAACCAAAATACTTCTAGAAACTAACTATAACCCAAAGTTCAGGAATCTCTCCAAATCTATATCTAAAGTCTAACCAAAGTCTATGTCCAAATGTTAACCAACTTCTCAACCTCTGACACTGAGTTTCATCTTATAAATCATGAAGTCATGTGATAGAAGCTAACCACAGCGTCATCTTATGACATCATCACTAACCAATCATATTTCAAGTTTACTATAAAGCGCCCTCAACATAGGTAAGCTTCCATTTATATCAACCAATAAGAAGATACAAAAGTGACTCATAGTCACAACAGTTGAGCAATTTCCCAAACGTCATATGACTAAATGTATTTCGCAATCCTGCAAATTACTGTCAGAATTGACATGATCTATTTATTGGGCTTATGTAATTTTACTAAACTAAGTAACATCTGTCATCATGAACTTTCGAAAGTGTTAAAACATCCCATCAGAATTGATAGGCCAATAGATATGATTTAAGAAACAATAACAAACCGGTGTTAGAACTCCCTATACAAACATAAACCTGCCAATCACAGATGTCAACACTGCCCCTGGCCAGAACACCTGTGTCTTATCCAAACCAAGCATTCACAAATATTGTAAATCACCACTGGCAATTCACAATTTATAGGAAACCCTCTCAGATGAACCCAGCAGCCATTTTATACAAGGAGCAAAAACAAATCACCATTTTGTGACATCTTAACTGCACTATGCCACAGCAAATTGTACCTAAACATATAAAAGATTTGTAGTCCCAAGTCAATATTGGGTGTGACCTCTACATGCAGTACCTGTCAGACACTCTGGAGCTTATACAGCATATCACTGCTCTCAGAATCTGCGAACTATTGAGAGGCAAAATCACACAAAACAAGGAGCAGAGTTCCCTTATTAATGCATCTGCGTATAATTTAAGGTCATAAGATAAATAGAATCCAACATCCGTGTTGTATTATTGAATTTATTAAACATGTTGCGAAAATGCTTGGCAAGTCTCGCATTTTATCTCCTTTTCCCAACTTGTTTAATAAATTCAGTAATACATGAGTACTCATGTAAGATCATCTATATATTTAATAAATCAAAAAGTTTGTTTGATAATTTTATGAGGGAAGAAAATGGTACAGTCTAATCTCGTAAACTTGAAGTCTACGGGACTAAAGGTTTTATTTCGAATTATCAGTAGTTTGAATTAAAGGGAGGTAGACATTAAAATATATAACCCCCCAAAAATTATTAATATCATTTATTTATCAAACATAAGTTTGGGGCACATAAAAGAAACGTCTCAAAGAGACGTTTCTTTTAGGCACCCAAAACATATGTCATTATAGACAGTTGTTAAAATAAATCATGAATAGGTCCTATTCTCTGAATTCAGTGTGTCCCAAATTTATTTCAAATTAGCAAGTATTTCAAAAAATAGGAAGTTTGAATTTTTGAGGTTTTACTTTAGATTGGAATGTCTATGTGGCTGTAAAACATATTATTTTTCCAAACAGAAACCACAGATGAAGTAAATGTCAATTGCATCTCTACCTTTGAGGGTGTGTACCAGTTTACATATGAAGTTAAGTTTGGAGGTGGTGGTATATGTGACAGCCAGGACAGTCAGATCAAGGCTTGTCAGGACCCTGGATCATCGTATGTTGATAATCAGGTCTTCAGAATGCAGTATGCTAAATGTCGGGATGTCTCTACTTCTTATAATAAACGTAAGTACTTTGAGCTGCTTCACAACTTTCAAACATGCCTGTAGTATCCATGATGTCAATGAAAGGGGTCAAGGCATATGTTTGGAGGTCGAGTGGCGACTTTTGTCGCTGCTGATAACCTTTGCAATTAGTTTGGATCCAGATAAGGGCCATTAATGTTGGTTCTGACCTGGATCCAAACCGTTTGTTCCTGATTTTTTTTTTAAAAAAAAAAGTGATAGAGGACAACAAAAGCATGAAAAGTTACCCAGCATCCAAAGAGTTAACTATCGAATTTTCCATAAGGCTACATAGGATTGTTTGATTTGATTCTTTACGTCCCATCACCAATCTTTCAGTCATGAAGGGATGGGTCTTCCTGGGTTGAACCAGTACTAAGCTAGGATTAATGTGTCTTGCTCAAGGACACAACGCAGTGACTCTGGTGAGGCTCGAACCTGCGACCTCTCAGTGTCGTGTCAAGCACTCTACCACTAACCCACTGAGCTGCCAAGCTACATACAATAAAGTCAGGATGGTCCATTGTATATATTAAGGGGTCATATATAATTTCCCAAAAATATTATATTTTTCTCTGAAGATTTATTTTGTCTTTATAGCAAACAGTTCAGACCCTTATGAAATGCTGCATTATGCGGCTTTTCATCTGGGTCTGAACTGTTTGCCAAAGTACCAGTTTAGGAGTTTATGGTCTACAAAGAGTTGATGCACTTTTGTTTTCTAGAGGTGAGATACCAGTGTTATGGGAGTTGGTATGCTATGAGAGGAAGTGGGAAACATGCTGTAGGCTACACATTTGCTGTCATCTCTGACACCGTAGAGAAAGACAACAGAGAAAGGTTTAAGTGTTTGGTAAGTGTGGAGGAGCTTGAAAATAAAGTGCAGTCCCTTTCTTCAAATGACATTTCCTCCTGAACTCCTGGCCCAATTTCAATATAATTTCACCTAAATGTTTCTCATAAGGCCTTCTACCAAAATTGCCCAAACTGTTCCACTCAGCCGAATAAAATGGCCAACATATCTAAAAATAGAAGAACTTTTAAATGACATCTCCTTCAGAACTACTAGCCCAAATTCACAATAATTTCATACAAATGTTCCTCATAAGGCCCTCTATTAAAATTGTCCAAATGGTTCCGCTCTGCCGAACAAAATGGCAACCAGAGCTAAAAATAGAAATCTTTTCACAACATCATTTCCGTTGGACTGAATTTAAAATTATTACACACAATGTATCTCATCAATCAAATCTATGATGCTCCATTTTGGCATTTTCCTTATATTGCCCTCTACAAAGTTGTTCAAATGATTCCATTCTGCTAAACAAAAAGGCATACATGTCTAAGAATTAAGTTGGGTGATCCAGAACCACCATGGCCCTTTTATTATTACTGGTGTAGTTTAAGTTGTAATTTTAGATTGTTAGACTAAAAACTAACAAGCGGACATACGCCCAATATTGAATATCGGGCCAGCCTATAAAGGGCCATTAATAAGGGCCCAAGTGTCCGAAATAATGGGCCAGTTTAGCTACGAATTGGCCTGTTAATATCATACTGACAAATTACTACAGGCCATTTCCAGTTTGGACGTCCATCACCATAGACATGAAATGGCCCTTTTTAAGAAGTTTATTTTATTACCTCCCCTGAGGTCCCCTGAATCATTTTATGCAACTTACAGAGGGCCATGGCCCCTTGTTAAGAAATGGCCCCTTGTCTTTTCCAGACGACTAAAAAGGCCCCCAAATCCATATCAGTAGCACTGATTTGGGTTTAATGTGACATTGGATTTTCTTATATTTGAGCCAGTGCATGAGATTTCCAACAATGTGGTATGTGCGACCAGCAAAGCCTCAGATCAGCCTGCGCATACGCGCAGTCTGATCAGAGCCTTTGCTAGTTGCTTGAGTATTCTAGGATTGTTAAGCAACAGACTGAACATCATTTGGAGTTCATCTACATCTACATCTATGTGTTACGACACTCTGTCAAACTTGACAATTATGTGTTGGGTGACCAAGAAAGAAAAGAAAGATTGAATATAGGCAGGAAGAAGTTATGTACAGAATAATGAAGGAGTACAGAAAATAATAAATAAGCTTAAATTAGGACAAATGAAAAATAATAAAAATATGATAGGAAAGGGAGAAGGAATAAAGTTTTTCCAGTTGCATTTTCACCACTCTGAATAGACCAATCCGGCTACCCTGGGGGCTAAGGGCACCAGGCCCACCGGCACAGCTCCATCCTTCCTCATAGCTACTTAGCAACTGGGGCCCTACTAATGTTTAGAAAGTGAGGTTAGAGAGCCCCTGCTTGAAGAGTACCAAGTCAGGGGCCTCAGCAGTAGATGCTGGGAGTTTTATCCAGATGGGGATAGATCTTGGGAAAAAGCTGTATTTGAAGCAATCGCGTGTGGTGGAGATCTGCCTGTACTTCTTTGAGTGGCTTGCTCTTGTCCTTGTTGTTGCCGGTGTAAGGTACAAGTCCTTGTCGATGTCTACAATGTTGTTTACTATCTTGTAGAGCATAGTAAGCTGTAGCTTGCACCTTCTGGCCTCAAGAGTTTCCCATTGAAGGTGGTCTAACATGTCTGTTTCTGAGGTTAAAAGGAGACTCCAGAGGCTGGTCTGAGTCTACACTTGTCAAAATGCCACATTGTTGGAAATCTCATGCCGCGGCTCATTTAGTATATATGGCATATGCAAGGGGAAGTTATGCTGAAAATGTGAAAAGCTGTTGGAAGACAAAAGCAAATCCCTTTTTTCAGCAAATTATACCCCTCTGTTTGTAAAACTTCTAAATATAGTCACTTCCCGTGATTTTATTAACTCTGTGCTGCTAGCAGTGAATTTTGTTGTCTGCTGATGATCTTTGCAAACAGTTTGGACCCAGATCAGGCCCAACAAAATGTCGCGCCTGATCTGGAAACAAACAGTTTGACACTCTGATAGTTTTCCTGAATGAATTTTCCGATATATTTTTTTGTTATTAAAGTATCTGCAGACGAAAAAAAAAAACTCAAGAAGAATTACCCAGCATGCAAAGTGTTAAGCTAGTGCAGTGTTCTGCCAAGAAATTTCAAAATTGGGGACAATGTCCCACCATCTTTGGAAAAGAGGGGACATAACAACCGATAACGACTTTTAGCCAAAAAAGTTATGGAAAATACAATAATACTTTAATTTCACCTCTAATTATCATAGTTATGTCTATGAATGCATGCTGGTGGTCCTGATACATGAATTTTACAAATAGCCTGAAAATTGTTTGCTCTATCTTATTTTCTTACAAGGATTCTTGCTTGACACTGGTATAGTGAAGCTAAAGCTGCTAACGCAACGGGAAAACGATTTTTCAGACAAACTTGCAGATGCAATTTCGTCAGGGTGGACCCTGGTGAGCGTTTTAGACTCCATCTGCGCTGTTAGTGTTTTGATCATCATGTGCAGTGGGTGGATATAGGTCACGGTCTGAATTAGATTTAACTCTTCATATGCTGCACGGAGAAGAAGCTTAGAATTGTCCGTGCACAAGGCTTATTCCAGCTGTCCACCATCTTTGTTGACAAGGCAATAGTAGACACATGCTTTGTGAAGATGTATTTCATTGGTTGATCTTAAGTGTGTGGCTAGGTTTCATTTTATTGCACCAAATAAAAATTGATCCGATGATATAATAAGCGTACCAGTCTGAAGTGCTAGTGAATAATGGTACTGCAAGGAGTACAAGCTCTTAAGGAATTCTGGTATGCTTGGAGTTCCAGTGTTGTTAGTTTAAGAAATTCTGGAAGGCTGGGAGTTCCTGTGTTGTTAGTTTAAGAAATTCTGGTAGGCTGGGAGTTCCGGTGTTGTTAGGTTAAGAAATTTTGGTAGGCTGGTAGTTCCGGTGTTGTTAGGTTAAGAAATTCTGGTAGGCTTGGAGTTCCTTCCGGTGTAGTTAGGTTTAAGAAATTCTGGCACTGTAAGCGTTAATAAGGAATTATTTGTTTGTCTTTTAGATGACTTTAAAGAATCAGAAGAACAAAAATAACAAGATTCGTTGGGTGATGTCAAGATTTGCTGACTGCTCTTATCTCAACAGTATCTATGATGGGCCTGTCAGGCTTCTACTAACACGAAGTAAGTGAAAACACATCAGGCCCCCAGATAAGAGTGCGTAACTGAAATTTTTTTCCTTGATTCTCGATCAAAACATATGTTGTGGGTACTCAAAAGAACCGTCTCGATGAGACGGTTCTTTTGAGCAGCCAAAACACATGTTTAAACCGATGGCTAAGAAAAAAATCACAATTTTACGCAAATTGTTTTTGCTAAACTGGCCCTATGACACACAGACTAGTAAAGTGAGATGAAAAGGTAAAATAGAATTTTGACTTACATCCAGAAGTTTTTTTGCACATTCTAAGGCCAAAAATGAAGAAACATAATTTAGCTGTTTCTTCTACAACAGTTACTTTAGAATTTCATTTCTGTAATCCTTTTAATACTCCTATGAAACAAAATTCTAAAGTGGTTTTGGTCTAATTACAGGTGTTTTCCGCTAAATCTAAAGTAGACTACACCCACAGGGTTGCCACGGTCAGGGAAAAAATTCTGGAAAAATTTTCCAGGTCAGGGAAAAGTCAGGGAATTACATTTTCAGTCAGGGAAATTTAGATAAATTGAAAAAAGTCATGGAAAAGTCATGGAATTTCAAAATTTTCCCAAAAAGATGCTAGTTAACAGGCTTCTGGCAATTTTATTTTCCATAATTTGCAAGCATTATTAGAAAAGGAATGTTTCTGAACATAAAGAAACATTCCTTTTCTAATATTTATGGTTTAAGATTTTTCTTTAAAGATTAAATCAGCAAGTTCAAATATTTGTACAAATCTTCGAATAGCCGATTGATGAAAATGGCTAAAATCGGCCTTCCAAAAGGGTCTGGAAAACGATTGAAAGTCAGGGAAAAGTCAGTGAAAAGTCAGGGAATTTTGATGTTGAGTGGCAACCCTGCACCCATATGTCAAAAAACAAACAAACAGGCATAATGTTGTGTTCCATAAATTTTACAACTCAACCTCGTGAATGAACCTTCAGTAAAACCTGTCTTAAGCCACCACTCAGGGAGCGCAGTGGCTCAGTGGTAGAGTGCTTGACTGGAGACCGAAGGGTCACGGGTTCGAGCCTCACCGGCATCACTGTGTTGTGGTCCTTAAGCAAGACACATTTATCCTAGCTTAGTACTGGTTCAGCCCAGGAAGACCAGTCCCTATATATTTAAACTGAAAGATTGTTGATGGGACGTAAAGAATCAAATCAAACAAAGCCACCACTCAAAAACAGACAAAACAAAGGTCTTAAAGACTGATTATCGCTTAATGCAGGTCAAAAGTATTGCAGATTGCCCCCCCCCCCCCCTTAGGAATTTTTTCATAGCTATATTTTGGGATCCCAAGGGATGTAAATAAATTTCTCGGAGGGTCCCAGACAAGTTTTGGGGGTCTGGTACTCAATATCCTGCTTCAGGGAAAACCATGAATAGGACCTTTCATACTTAACCATAGGTCTAGATAAATATTTTTTTTAGCATGAAATTGTAAATATTTTCTTGCCCATCATTTTTAGCATATGTTTTGGATTCTAGAAGAACCGTCTCATTGAGACGGTTCTTTTGAGTACCCACAACATATGTTTTGGATGAAAAATAAGAACATTATTTTTTTGGTACACACACTTTAATAACTAAAGGCCTGCTTAACAGTTTTCATTGTGTTGGAATGAGCTATTATCTGTATAAATAAGGGGTTGTGAGATTTCCAAATATGTTTGGTTGTTGAATGATTATTTATTTGCTAGCAAAAGTGAATACACTATTAGACAAGATCCTGCATTTTGCAGCATCTCTACTTGGGATGGATGTCATAAATTGGTTAACCTTTTACCTCATAGAGACACCTTTGAACGCTTTTGCAAACAGAGCAGACCCAGATCAGGTAGCTCTTATAAGAGCTGCCTGATCAGGGTACTAGAAATATGATTAAACTCTGTTCAGAAATTGTGTGGCACCGGTTTTTCACGGTTCCTGCTTTTATATGTCATTTTAGGTCCTACATCGCTGTGAGAAAGTTACTCGTGTATACCTCCCCTAATTTCTCCAGCAGGATCTGTGCCTGTGCGAGCTTCTGGCAAAGCCCTGATATCTTGGGAAAAATCAAGAAATTGAGAAACATACCAGCAGACTAAGACAATTTGACACGTTTGAACCGCCCTCCGTGAACATATTTGGAAATGACAGGTTTTTCATTATAATATTTGGGCGTGGTTATTCCAATTGGCGAGAAATTCATGGGAAATCATATAGCGTGACTACACACCGTGTATCTGGAAAATTAAACTTGACGCGCCCAAGCTAATGAAAAATAACATGCCCTACCATAACAACTTGAGGCTAACATTTCTCCAGCATATATATATTAAACATTTCTACCTGATATTGTTGTAGTCATTATGCGGATCAAAACCATCGAACAGAATATAGCTTTAAAGCAGTTAAAAGGCACACCAAGATCAATGGCTGTTCAGCTGCATCCAGTCCGACAATGAAACTTTTTCGAATATGTGCACCGTGAAAAAGAGTTTGTTACATCAAATGTGCACGGGTATGCTGTCATAAAGCACAAATCAAGTTGTATTGTCGTTTAAACCATGATATTATAAATGGTGGCCGAAATGACCATTAATAATGTCCTGTTACCAAGGTATTACCTTTTCTGTGTCTTTTTTGTGAGCATAGCCACACTTTCGTGAAAAATGCTAAATTTGTAATGGTCAATGAGGTTAAGGGAATCCCTGTTGAAATGGCACAATTTACGTCGAACTTGCCACAACCATGCACTCACGTTACAACGTGGGTTTATAACATGGGCTTGTTTTACCACTGCCTTGGAAGGACGCTCCTAGAACTAATAACTACTTGCCACCATTGCAGGTCCCCAGCACCCTTATCAACCCCTTTCGATCCTCACTTTCGCGTGTAAAAGGACTTGTAAAAATTTAGGATATTTTTTTTGAGGAATATAGAATCTTTTTTTATTCTAACTTGTTATCGAAGCATTCAATATTCGAGTAAAGGGTGTGTTGCATTTGAGTAATTTAAAAATATACCCAAAAGACGTGAAGCATATCGTTGAATATTGATGTATTTTATGTGGCAATCATCATCAACTTGACTTAGTCTGTGGGCGCATTTCTGAATTTTGTGTTTTTTCCCAAGATATCAGGGCTTTACCAGAAGCACAGGCTGCAATGGAACCAGCTGGAGAAATTAGGGGAGGTCTTCAAAAATAACTTTCTCACAGCAATGCAGGACCTAAAACGACGA
Organism: Loripinus fragilis; assembly: GCA_964019695.1. Classification (NCBI taxonomy): domain Eukaryota; kingdom Metazoa; phylum Mollusca; class Bivalvia; order Lucinida; family Lucinidae; genus Loripinus; species Loripinus fragilis. The sequence goes on along the minus strand of OZ026518.1, from coordinate 12,881,107 downwards.
ATAAAAGCAGGAACTGCGAAAAACCGGTGCCACACAATTTCTGAACGGAGTTTAGATATGATCCTACACTAGTGTACCTGACATGTAATTTCTTCGTTCTATGTACAAATGTAAAGTTTTCTTTGTATGATTATTCATAGTGGGTGGAGCTTAGCATGAATATTCATGAAGGAAAGGGTTAATTACAGTTGATTTTGGTAAATTCAAAGTCCTTGGGACGAGATGTTTAATTTTGAAATATCAGAAGTTCGAATTATAGGGAGGTGGACATAAAAAAAAATTTATTACCCAACCGTCTATATACGGAGTAATTGTCTATTTTTTGCTATATCATGAGTCACTGAACTATTTCACCGGTCAATAAATATGACTATAGACTGGCACTATACCATGGGCCTGGTTTCCCGCTTCCCTGTTAAAATCACACAGGCGCTTATTATCATGCGCGACGACGATGCGCGTACGGTTCGTTTATGAAACGAGACGTTATGCAACATTGGTGAAAATTAGGGATGTATTGGCAACTTTAAACTCCAATAACTCCGTTGTTTATGGTCAGAAACATAAAGTGTGGGTACTCGTTTTCTTAGTTAGAACGAGCGGAACATTTTGAGACCAAAATTGAGCAGATTTGGTGAAATTTTCCGTTTTGCAACAAAACCGCATCGTCTACAGCAACTCCATTCAAGGAACGCTGGGTTGGGTAATAAAACAGTTATTTCATGCCTGTTTGTAGTATAGTCAAAACTATTACCCCTCGGTACCGTGGACGACCTGATGCACTATTGCACTCGGCCTTCGGCCTCGTGCAATAGTGCATCAGGTCGTCCACGGCACCTCGGGGTAATAGTTTTGACTATACTACAAACAGGCATGAAATAACTGTATAATATTAAACTCAGAAAAATGATTAACTTTTTATATATTTTGGGTGCGTAAAAGAAACTTTTCAGGGACTAGTTTCTTTTACGCACAAAAATTATGTTTTTATAGACAGTTATTAAAATAGTTCATAAATTGGCCTTTTTCTCGGCAATCATTTTCAACAATTTGAGTTGAATTTTCAAGTTTTGTTCAGGCAACCAATGAGACGGTTCTTTTGAGCACCCAAAACATGTTAAAACTGATGGGTAAGAAAATATTTACAGTTTTACACTCAAATGTTTTGTTAATTTTAACCTATGTTTTTACTAACAGGGTTCCCACAAGCTCTGGAAATCATGGAAAACCTGGAAAATCACTAAAAAAAGTTCCATGCATGATAAAATCATGAAATTGGAAAACAATCTGAATATTCATGGAAAAATCATGGAATTTTGTGAAATAATTTGATGAAACCACCAGTAGCCAGAAAACTAGCTGTCAGACAGCTAGTTTTCTGGCTACTTGTGGTTTCAAGTTTTAATTATTTCCAAATGCATGCATGGTCTACAAGCATGCTGTTGTTGCTGCATTCCACATTTATGCTCAGCGTGATGAAGATGTTGCTAAAAGGGGAGGTTGGAGACAGTGCATTAAATAGTCATGGGAATTAATTTGTTGATCATGGAAAATCATGGAAAAATCATGGAATTATGATTTTGAATTTCTGTGGGAATCCTGTACTAAAGTCCTACTTTCTTGTGTTACAGTTCCTCCTCCCACAGAGTTCCTCACTCCCCAATGCAGTCTGCCGAGAAATATCACAGGCACATGGCTCACCCAGGGTGTACAGTACAGGTCGAACATTAGGATCAACGAGACACACATCTACTACTACACACCAATCAATGAGTTTGTGTACCAGGAAACTTACTATTCCTGTCAGCAGTCGCAGGGAACCAGATACCTCATGACAAAAGTTGTTGTAGGAAGATGGTAAGATATGAGCCACAACATGTGATTTCCAACAATGTGGCATTTTGACAAATGTAGACTCAGAGAAGCCTGTGCAGTCTCCTTTTAAGCTTAGAAACTGTAAATGATGTTCAGTCAGTAGCTTCACACTCATAGAATAGCCAAGCGACTAGCAAAGGCTCTGATCAGACTGCGCGTATGCGCAGGCTGATCTGAGGCCTTGCTGATCGCACATACCACATTGTTGGAAATCTCATGCTCAATCTCCCGGCTCATATACTTCAGGCCTCTAGATAAGAGTGTATAATTAACCCATTTCTGCCAATGGTATTTACCACCCTTATCAAATGGATGAATCTATTTCGAGTTTAAGGGTTGTTGGGTAGTAAGTTTCAAATTCATTCAAATTTTAAAAGTACATTCTGTTAGCCAATAGGGGAGACTCTGATCAGAATACGGGTCTAGTCTGGGTCTGTACTGTTTGCCTATGTCCCACAAAAAGGACGCTAGGCGTATATGGGTTAAAACTAATTTTTTTACTGATCTACTGAAACATATGTTGTGGCTACCAAGCGGCACATAAATGCATATTAAATAGCAAATAGTATTCCCAAAGAATTAGTGTCAGAGTTAGTACCCTGAGGTCTTCTGAGACGATTCTCATCTTATGAGCTAATCCAACGAGTGAGCATTGAAAAGATGCAAATTTTATTTGACCTTACAATTTGATCCCCATCTGGTTTATGACCAATTTTCTGAACCACTGGTATGTATTTGAAATTATTTCACATGAATGTTCCCCATAATGCAGTCTACTAAATTGCACAAATGGTTCGGCTTCGTAGCTGTGCCACCACGAAACAAAAAGGCTACCAGAGCTAAAAAATAGGAAAATCTTTAAATACCATCTCTTTAACCACTGGTCCAAATTTGAAATGATTTCACAGAAACGTTCCTCAAATTACCCTCTACCAAAATTGCACAAATGGGTTGGATCTGCTGAACAAAATGGCTGCCAGAGTTAAAAATATAAATATCTTTAAACTGTGCCCTGAGGTTATAACACTTTTTCATGCTCAACAAAGCTGAGCATGAAATTAAACTGCTCATAAAAACTAAAATGCAAAAAAATAGACTTTTCTTGCTTTCAAACTCTCAGATCAAGTATTTGTCATGTTTACGAATGTTAAAAGTATCCTTTATGAGCATTATGCCCCCTTTCAAAATTGCACAAGTGGCTCTGATGCACTGATCAAACTGGCCACCAGAGCTAAAAATAGAGAAAAAACATTTATAGGACATCTCCTTAACCACTCGGATCTATATTAAAATAATTTTTCACTAATGTTCATCATTTAATAAACCAAATAAACAAATGAAATAAATATAGAACAGCCTTAAACTGACATCTCTCTTTGATCCACTTATAATTACCCAAACTCGTAAGTAACTGCACACAAATACTTTCCTTAATGCCATCTACCAAATTGCACAAACAGTTTTGCTGCCAGAGCTAAAAATAGATTTGTTTTAAACAACATCCCCTCATCAGCCAGGACCTGAGGGCCCTCTTGTTTGTATATGCAGGGATGAGAAAGTTCAGGATTGATCAGGATTACCTGATTGAGCACTGGCATATGATTTTTATATATAATGTCAGTTGTTTTTGATGAAATTTATGTTTGAATGAAGTTAAAACTCAATTTTAGATACAAAATAAGCATTTAAAACTCAATTTTAGATACAAAATAAGCATAAACTGACTGGTTTCTATTGATATTTTGTGATTTGAAGTCTTGAATAATGATTTAAAAATCGTGTTTTTTTTTCTCCATTTTGGAGTCAACCGACAAATTTTCCTGATTGAGAATGGCTGACTGTTTTCATCCCCATGGGTGAAAGTTTTCAGGATTTATCCTGAATTCAGGATTTTGAGGCTGACTTTCCATAGAAAGTCAGCCTCAAAATGCTGAATTAAGGAGATTATAATAGCTTCTTTGATTAGTTTTCAGATTATCTGAACACAATTAATCATTTTAACTTTAAATTATCGATTTTTGTAGACATCCGGCAAGTTTTAAAATTTGAATTTCAAAAGTTCAGGATTTTGGAAATGTTGAACTTTCACCCATGCATCCCTGTATATGACCAGTTTTTCTGTCTTTTTTCCACAGTGAGGTTGACTTCACCTGCTTTGACATTATAGCAAGACATCACAGTATCACCAGATACAGAGTTGGTATGTACAAGCACGAGGTTATAAAACCTTTTTCATGCTCAACTCAACATATAGGGAGCACAGTGGTAGAGTGCTTGACCTGAGACCGAGGGGTCGCAGATTCAAGCCTCAACGGGGTCACTGCATTGTGGTCCTTGAGCAAGACACATTTATCCTAGCTTAGTACTGGTTCAACCCAGGAAGACCCGTCCCTATATAACTGAAAGATTGTTGATGGGACATTAAGAATCAAATCAAACACACAAACAAACAAATAAACCACTAGTGGTTTATCGATTTTATTGCATGGCGTTATTTCACTCCCAGACGCGATGTCATATGATTAAACCTATTTCATGTTCAACTCAACATAGCATGAAATTTATCCTGCTCATAAATGTTAAAATGCCAACAATTGTTGGCATTTTAACATTTATAAGCAGGATAAATACACCATGGGAGTGTATTAAGCAGGAGAAAATCATTATTTTTCAGTATTTTAGTTTTGAGCTTGAAAAAAGTTTTATAATCACGTGGCCTGGTTTCTCAATATATCAGTGCAATAGGCGAATCAAATGTCAAAAGCCAGCTATCAAAATATCTTTAAAACTTATACACACTCGAAAGATATGGCTGGTTGAAGAGAGTGGGGTTTGAAATTTTATTATGGTGAAAAGTGTTTTTTTTTCTGTATTTCTTGATTTTTTGGTAGGCATGTCACTATATATTGCATATGTCATATGCATCTACAAATCACGATAATTGAACACAACATATGTTTCGCAATAGAACAATATTGGGGACATACTTTACAAGTTACCTGTACATTTTTTGTCCTGTAGAATACTACAATTATTATCTACCATAAAAAATAGAAAAACTGAAACTTCAACAAATAGAAATAAATTGTTTTGAATGAGTCAAAGTGCACCATTTAGCATTTGGAAGGTAGAACTGATTCTAGCAAGATTCTATCAATATTACTAATGCTCGTTTGAAACATGTCAAAATACATTAAAGAATCTGAATATGTATGTTATATAGGTCTAATCTAATTTTGACGATTGAAAGACATTACATAGAACTTTTTGAAAAAGTTGATTTTGAAAAAAATCAGCAGACGACAAAAATCATGAAAATGGATGAAAAATTACGCAGTAGGCAAAGAGTTAATCAGATAAAAATTGGAGATGAGCATAATACATAAAAATAACAAACATGACAAGGGTTAATTTCAAGTGTTATAAAAATTATTTCCAATAGGTATGCCTTATCAGATGAGACTGAACTTAGAGGAGACCAATCCTAAAGACTACTTAGAGAGAGCTTTCAGAGAGGCCTGCAGTTGGCGAGCATTCACTTTCAACAGAGACGACTACAAGTGGAAGTATGAAACTATGATCTGTAAGTTACCATTTGGTGTCCTTATTCATTCTAAAATAGTAAACCAAGACGAATCTGCAGCGCACTGATAGGGCCATGATCAAACTGATTTGCAGTATCAAGCCAGAGGATGTGGCCACAGTAAGGTCAAGCAAATAGCTGGCAAAGCTTGAGCTTGAGGACCTCAACCTCATTTTGAGAGAGAGTAGGCTTTGCTGGTTTGGGCACGTAGAGCATTCTAGTGGTGCAGTCAGAACAGCATGTGATATAAAGATTGATGGCGGGTGGGGAGCAGGGAGGCCCAACCTAACATGGAAGAAACTGGCGGAGAAAGACTGCAGTGAGTGGAAGCTCATGACAGTTGACCCTCAAGAAAGGAGCACCTGGAGATCAGATGTGAGATCTGCTATGTGTGCAGCTAGACAGTTACCTTGAAAGGGGCCCACTGATGTGGATGATGCCCCTGCACCTGCACGTAAATCAAAAATCCGATTGTGATGGCAGGGCTCGAAAATTGTACAAGTCCGCTCGTATTTACGAGTGGAAGTTCGGTAAGGGCGAGTGGAAATTGCAATTGCTAGCCCGACAGGACAAGTAGATTTTTTTTGTTTTGTTATTATTTATGAGGGAAAAAACAAACTAACTAGCTTGTTTTACAGCCTGCAAAAGCAACGCAAACACAGTGAAGAAAGATCGTTCGGTAGGTTTAAAATGTCACTAAAATGTGACCGGATGTTTACACTAGTCAGCAGTAAATGCAACCCGGTAAAATCTGGTTGATCTTTGAACTAAATACCGGGACACATTGGAAAATCAATTCGGCCTAAGGGTTTTGAAAATATAAAGCCGACGTTCCAGATTTTATCTCTGTATACGAAAATGGGGGTCAGTCTGATTACCGCAGGATACCGCAGGCTACCACAGGATACCGCATGATCCCCTGATATTGGCGTTTTCAATGGAATTTACCATATTATTACATGGAATAGGCATTATATAATAAATAACAGTAAATATCCTCACTTGTTTTGTTGGTAAAAATAGCCATGCAATAAACCAACTGATTAAAAAGACAATCTGTCACATTAGCCTAAGGATAACACAATTTGGTGTTATTAATTCGACAAATTATATGATTATTTTATATTTGATATATTTTTCATTACTATAAATCATGATTTAAGGTTTTCCTAGATTAAGATGATATTTGAATTTTTTTTGATGAATCCGTGCAATATCACACGTGTGACAATATAAAATAGGTTCATCCATGATATCTTTAGTTAAGACTGGTCCGAGGGGTCCAAAGGCTGCTGCACCTCAGTCTTATGCAGTTGACTGAATAGTCTGATGGCTGAAAGGGAATAGTGTAAACCACAGTTTAATTGTTTTGACATATATTACTAGTCAGTTGATGTCACATGTCACCTAAAACTAATTGTAAATAATGTACTGAATTATGCGTTTTGTCTCTTTTAAAATACCAGACTTAAGGACGAGTTCAACTGGAGTAAGGACGAGTGAAAAATTGAGACCACTTGCCCCACAGGAAGAGTAGGTCCAAAAAAAATTTTTGAGCCCTGGATGGATGATGAAGATATATATATATATTTATAAATGGGTAGGCCTAACTACAAAAGAGTCTGTCCGTCCGTCTTTCCATCCTCATGTATAAAATGAAGGAAATTTGAGCCAGTGCATGAGATTTCGAACAATGTGGTATGTGCTACCAGCAAAGCCTTAGATCAGCCTGCGCATATGTGCAGTCTGATCAAAGCCTTTGCTAATCGCTTGAGTATTCTATGATTGTTAAGCTACTGACTGAACACCATTTAGAGTTTTTAAGCTTAAAAGGAGGCTGCAGAGGATCGTCAGAGTCTACACTTGTCAAAATGTCAAATTGTTGGAAATCTCATGCTGGGGCTCATTTCATAAAACTTAAAAGACAGTTGTGTGGTGATGCACATGAAGTTTCATCAGGATGCCATCAGTTGTAGAGAAGCTGTTGCTCTTTGATTGCCAAAATTTCAACAAATGAGCCGTGACATGTGATTTCCATCAATGTGGCATTTTGACAAGTGTAGACTCAGATGAGCCTGTGCAGCCTCATTTTAAGCTTAGAAACTCAAAAGGGTGTTCAGTCAGTAGCTTAACACTCATATAATATTCAAGCGACTAGCAAAGGCTCTGATCAGACTGCGCGTATGCGTAGGCTGATATGAGGCTTAGCTGGTCGCACATAACATTGTTGGAAATCTCATGCCACGGCTCAAATTGTTTTGTCCTCTGCCATTACTTAGTAAGCAATGAATGGCTACCACCACAAATTTTCTAAAGACTTCAGTCCAGGAATAATACAAAAGCAGTAACTATTGTGAGACATTAAAAGTGATGAACTAGAACATGGACATTTAATTGTTTAGGTCTTAATGTATGATTTCACTTTCATTTCACATTTTAAGTTGAAGCTGTACCCACAAGGCTCAAAACCTCAGAGGCACATGGGTAAAAGTTTTCAGGATTATTCCTAAATTCAGGATTTTGAGGATGACTTTCCAAAGAAAGTCATCCTCAAAATGCTGAATAAAGGAGATTATATTAGCTTCTCTGTTTTGTTTTCGGCCTACCTAAGGACAACTGACCATTTAATCTTGAAATTGTGGATATTTAGAGGGTTTACTGCAAGTTTTAAGATTGAAATTTCAAAAGTTCAGGATTTTGGGAACTTTCTCTCATGGAGCCAGTTGTTTATAGAGCAAATACAGGGTGATTTCAGGACTAAGTTAGGACTGTGTAACAGAAAAATAATTTTCTCATTTCTCAAACAAAACAAATGTTGTGGGTATTCAAAAGAACCGTCTGGATGAGACGGTTCTTTTGAGCTAACAAAACATATGCTAAAAGGTATGGGTAAGAACATATTGAAAATTTTACACTGAAAATTTGTGTTTATTAAAACCTGTGCGATTTTTTTCATTTCAGTGCATCCACCATCGCCAGTGCCTTGCCCAATAGCTGGACGTTACACGTTCTCACAGAAAACCAGAGATGATCCCAACTCTAAGATTAAGATGGAACAGTTCCAGACTCGTATCAGAGGTGTCACAGAGAAACCTCGCGTACAGGTGGACTGTAGAAACTGGGTGACGGAGTTCAAGTCCTGCAGTGATACTATGACAAGAATAGAAGTAGATGCCGAGTATTGCGAGTCTGTAGATTACAGAGGAAGACCTATTGGGGAATACGGTTAGTCTTTAATTTTCAATGTTGCAATTTTAGTCTCCCTAGGGATACTGGCTTCTTTATCAAAAAATGAAATGCCTGTATTTGCTATAATTAACTGTTTTCATTTTGGATCCGGGTGAGCAAGTTCTTTGGCAAACAGTGATGACCAAGATAAAATGCTGCATAAGGTAAAAACAATCTTCAGAGACAGAAATACATTGATTTTTTAGAAATTTTGACCGGCCGTCCTGATCTGTATCCAAACCGTTTGATACTCTGATAATATTTTTGAAAAGATGATTTTGAAATAAAAAGTCAGCAGGCACTAGCATAAGCATGAAAAATTACTCAGCATGCAAAGACTATATAGCAGGCCTTCAGTTAAGAGTGCGTAATAAAAAGCAATTTTCTTATTTCTCAACCAAAACATATGTTGTGGGTACTCAAAAGAACCATTTCAATGAGATGGTTCTTTTGAGCACCCAAAATATATGTTAAAACTGATGGGTAAGAAAATAATTGCAATTTTACGCTAAAAATTTTGCTTACTTGTATCTGGTTTAGATACAAGTAAGCTGTAGTAATTACTATAAGATTGCTTGCTATCTCTCTTATTTTGTTCTGACTCAATGTTATATCTTTGTAGATGAGCCTGACAATTACCTGTCATGTGTTGGTTTCTGGATGGAGGATATGAAGTCCTATCTGATCACCTGGGATGAGGAGGATGCTGTATCAAGCTACCGATGCTGGGTGAGTTCTCTCTATTATCATAGGTCCATGTTTAACAAAACATATGAGTTTAATTTTGTGAATATTTTCTTATCCATCTTTTAACATTGATTTTTGGTGCTTAAAAGAACCATCTCATTGAGATGGTTTGTTTGAGTACCTACAGCATATTCCATATTTATTCTATCAAATTGCCTGGGAAAATCCATAGAATGAAAGGGACTAAAAAGAAAGCGGTTATGACCAGGAAATGCTACAATATTACACCCTACAGACCAGTCCATGGCACCATGAGGAAGAGACACAGAACACTAACAGCCACATGACAGCAAGAAAACAATTACAATTAAGCAGCCACCTCTCTCTTCCTCAGCAAGATGATTGCAAAACTAGAAGGGACACTAAGTACTGCATAACATTTTAACAAGCTAAGGACCATACACAAAACCCCATACACAATGAGAGCAACAGTTAACAATGAATCAACAACAAGATAACTACTGCCTTAGAACGAACAGCAGTGGAAGCTACTTGGGGGGGATCAAATGCATATTTCGGCTCAAAAGCATATTTTAAGTTGGCTGTTTTCTAAGTTTATCTGACAAACAAAACTTTTACTTATGGTTGTGGTTGTTATCTTCAGGTGTATGAGAGGAAGAGTTGGACTGGTATCTACATGTCTAGAGCCCAGAATGCCCGTTGTCCCTTCCATCAGAACTCCAGGTCGTATGAATCAGACGGAACCAGTCTAGCCTTGGATCTTACAGAGAGTGAAAGATTATGTAAGCAACACTTTATGTAGCTTTGACTGCCAACTTTCTAAAATGGAATACTGGACAAATATGTCCTAGGTATTGGCGTAGGTGAAAGTTTATAGGATTAATCCTAAAGTATAAATGAAAATGAACAGATGTTTTGCATCATTTTGTGTGAGCTGTTTTTTTTTTTTATTTGAGTAATTACACAAAGTCCTAGGTAGATAGGAGATATCTAGATTGCAAATTTTCAGATTTCTTAAAAAAGAACAACAACCAAAAAACAACAACAACAGATTGTTGGTTCACATTAGCAGCTTCCAATTGAGACCGTTTCATTGAACATTAACATAAAAACTGTTGTTTAGAAATAAGATATTGATCTCTGTTCCTAAAGTGTACTACCTCTAGAGTTGTCTTTTCTTCATTGTGTCTTTGACTTTAAACGGCAATGTATTTGCTAAAAATGAGCTTTTTATACCCTAACAAAATGCTGAGCCAAAAATTGTAAATATTTTCTTGCCTATCAATTTCAACATATGTTTTTGGTACTTAAAGGAAACGTCTCATTGAGATTGTTCTTTTGAGTACCTACAACATATGTTTTGGTTGAGAAATAAGAAAATTATTTTTTTTTGGTACACACTCTTTTAAAACTAAAGGCCTTTATACTGACACAAATTATGAAACAAATGGTTTAATTCATATTTCAGATCATTTTTACTGTTATTTGAAAATTGATGATGAAAATAGAACTCTGTTTGATTTGCAGAAAATTGACATGAATAAATAGTCATATTTTAGCAGATATAGTACTTTTAAGTGCAATATGTTGAAATATACCTCTTTGGGGAATAGGGATTTTGTGATAAACACATAGGGTCCAGATTAACAAGCTTTTTGAGAATAAAATTGTGAATATTTTCTTATCCATTAGTTTAAACATTTGTAATTCATGCTCAAAAGAACCGCCTCATTGAGATGATTCTTTTGAGTACCCACAACATATGTTTTTGTTGAAAATAAGAAGTGTAATTTTTATTTACCCACTCTTATCTAGAGGCCTGAAATTCTAAAGATTGCTTTTTTTACAGGCCTCCCGATAAGAATGCGTAATCAAAAATTATTTTACTTATTTCTCACCCATAACTTATGTTGTGGGTACTCAAAAGAACCGTTTCAATGAGACAGTTCTTATGAGCACACAAAACATATGTTTGAATTAATGGGTAAGAAATTAATTACCATTTTACGCTAAAAAATTTCACTTAACTGGACATATGCCTTTATATATTACAGTTGATGACTGTCCACAAAGATTTGATCCCGGCTCGAACCCTTACAGCAAGCCTATCACCTTGTGGGTACTGAGTGCTGCGAGAACCATCTTACCAAGTTCTGTTCTAATCTTCATTGCCACGCTATCAGCTTTTGCATTCCTTCATTAGTATTTTGCTCATTCCCATCTGTATATGGGCCTCGTCGTGACAAAACCTGTCTTCTGAATTTCCGACAAAATGAGACTCAAACCAGTCTCCTCAGCTACAAGGACTAGTAAGAATATTGAAATTTTGCTTGTAGCAAGTTTAGATATGATACTTTTCTATAAGCGAATAACAAAGGCGCTGATCAGACTAAGGGGATGCACAGGCTGGTCTGCGCTTTGTTGTTCGCAAACCCCTGTAGACAGGTTTTACTCATTCTCATCTGTATATAGACTCACTCATTTGTATATCAGGAATATTTTACAATCTTATGCAAGTACCTGTATATAATACATATCATATATTTTTTCCATGTTTCCAATTCCAAGAGTTGTGATATGTGTGTCTTCTATATGTATACAAGACTTATTTCAAAATATATTGGCATTTTTTTATAGTTAACAAATTTAACAAGCTAGGTTGTGTGTGCTTAACTTGGACTTTTTTTTTTCAATTGGAGAAATTTACAACATCAGCCAGGGTTTGCACAGACTTCTTGAATATGGAGGGCTTTCTTGAATGTGGAGGGCTTTCTTGAAATGACCCTTTAATATAAGAACTAAATCTATCTCATATTATCATTAGATGCAGAGCGCAGTGGCTCGGCCAGTAGAGTTGGGGATTGAAGGGTTTGTTAGTTCGAGTCTCGCTGCTGGTGGAGTCACTGTGTTGTGTCCTTGAGCAAGACACTTTATCAGCTACTTAGTAATGGAAGATCCATCCCAACATGACTGAAAAATTGTTGACTGGGACGTAAAGCATCAAATCAAACAAAAATTATCATTTGAAACACCACCGAGATAAAACCACCTTATGCAGTTTGATTTCATGCCCTGATAAATGGACAGTAACCTGAATAAGATAAGTTTGAATGATAACCCTTGATTATGTATTAGCAATAACCATAGGCCTACAAACAAAAAAGCATCAGCGAAAAAATGTGAATATTTTCTTATCTATCAGTTTTAACACTTGTTTTGGGTGCTCAAAAAAACGTCTCATTGAGACGGTTCTTTTGATTACCCACAACCATATGTTTTGGCTGATAAAAAAGAAATTTTAATTATCATGGGTGAAAGTTTTCAGTATTATTCCTGAGGCTGACTTCCAAAGAAATTCAGCCTCAAAATGCTGAATTAGGCAGTTTATATGAGCTTCCTTGATATATTTTCAGTTAATATAAAGACATTGACCTTTTAAACTTGAAAATTGTTAGTATTTGTAGGCAAACTGCAAATTTTAAGATTTGAATTTCTGAAGTTCAGGATTTTGTAAATTTTGAACTTTCACCCATGAATTATGCACTCTTATCTAGAGGCATTGATAACCATCAGGTTGTATTTTCATTAATTGTGAATTCAGGACTGAGCCATGTCATTGAAAAATCTTGTTTGTGACTGCTTTAACCAGTATGAATATATGCATAAGCTTGTCAGAGATTGATGCATATACCATGCTGTTTAATTCATTAATAAATCTGTGATCTCTTATAAGACCACGTATAACTACAGTCAAATTGATATAACATAGCATAATGTACACCAGTAAAAGTCAATGCAGTCTGATTATGCTCTTTATAATTCTCTGTCAGAACCGTAATGACCAAGTATTCTACATCTAAATTTTCAAAATTCTATCTGATCTCTGTTGCTATGGAGGATTGTAGTCCCATGTTTTTTTCTTATCTGATCCTTGTGCTTGAGCAAGACACTTATCTGCTGCATAGTACAAACAATAACCTGATCCTGTAATGTGGACTTCTTAATATTGAGGCTTATTACTATTGTACTTGGTTAGATTGGCTAAAACTATATGAGCCACAATCTGTGAAAACCAGCCTTAATGATATTTAGGACTTTTTATGTAAAAATCATTTGAAAAACACAAAAAAACCTATTTAGGTGGATAGTAGAATGAAAGTGGGAATTATTTCTGATTAAACTGCTTGCTATTAAACTCTATGGATTAGAGTTGCCAAAATTCTTGGACTTTTAAAAAGTTTTGGCCATTTTGAGAGCAATGGGGCTGTATTATTGCTCTGATCACTAAGTTTAAGCACTTTTTAATGACCATGTCACGTGCACTAAATGGGGTTCTATTTCTGCTATTTTCATGTCCTTGCCAACTGCACTTAGGATAATTATTATACCATAAACAGATTTTTCATGATCTGGCTCACTTTCCAAGGTTTCCTAGTTGTAAAATTACCGTATTGACCCTAAATATTCTGATATCTTATCTCCTCATATATTTATCCTAAAATTCTAACAAGTCCATTAACAATCAGATGAGATTGTTGAAAAGTATGAATAGAATGGCAAATAGTCTAAACCATGATAAGACTGCTGCTGAGGGAGCAGTCTAACATGGGTCTACACTATTTAGTAGATATCTATCAGAATATTTAGTGTGTGCAGTTCTATACCCTGCAAATTTTGCAGTTTTAACATATCATATGAGTGCAGTTGCTCATTGTTTGAGTGTTAGACTTGGTATTGAGGGGTCACTAATTCATGGGTGAAAGGTTCCAGGATTTTGAGGCTGACTTTCCATAGAAAGTCAGCCTCAAAATGCTGAATTGAGGATTTTATAATAGGTTCTCTGATTTTCATTCAGCCTGTCTAAAAACAATTGACCATTTAAACTTCATAGAAAGTCAGCCTCAAAATGCTGAATTAGGGATGTTATAATAGGTTCTCTGATTTTCATTCAGCCTGTCTAAAAACAATTGACCATTTAAACTTCAAACTATGAATATTAAGTGGGTATACTGCAAGTATTAAGATTGGAGTTTCGAAAGTTTAGAACTTTGAAATTTAGAACTTTCACCCATGCTAATATGAGATTCACCAGGGTACTGTAATGTGTCCTTGAGCTTGACATTTTATTCTCTGCTTAGTACTGCTTCAATCCAGGAAGACAGGAAAATTGTTACAAGTCTGAAACTGGACATAAAGCATCAACACAAATTTTAACATATCATACTTTGAGATATACATATCAAATATTGTACATTTTTTATATATACATGTATACATTTTATACCGTTAACATTATTTTAATGCACTATACGCATCTGTATATAAATCCTTTTATACTGTACTCTGTAAATAAGTGATATAAGATGTTGGATCAAGAGTTTTCTACAAGTTTCATTTTTAATATATATAAATAACCAAGGTTGTAGATATACAATGTCTTTATTTTAAAAGAGCAACATTCCAGTTCAATTATATACAATGAATTCGAGAACTTCTAATACAGCATTCATGATAAAGTTGACTTCTAGGAATATATGATGGACCGTCTATTAGTGTATCAAACTTAATGGAAAATTGTATTAGTCAAGAAAGGGTTAATACAAATATTGTGAAATTTTTATATTTTGTTTGAAAGGAGTATAAGAGCCACCATACTCGGCATGTGCGATAGCAGAAAGGCCACCAGAATGCTACTGAGGATTTGAGTTGGACATTAATAATGATATACATCAAAAGAAAAAGAAAAAATATACAAAAATATCAAGATTGGGGATGAAAAAAGGAAATTTATTTTATACTTCGCAGTGAAATCAATGCATATCAAAAACAAATAAAAGTGATATCAATCACTAGTGAAATGATATGATATCAGCCTATATTTTCACTGTAGTGTTTTTTGGATCACCTCTGACTTTTCCATTCCCTTAATGCATCTCACTTCGAAAGTTCAAACGCCTATAACTTTCTTATTTGTGAAAAAAACATCAAGTGTGGGTAGGCATTTTTTTAGAACATGAGGAACATTTTGGTACCAAAATAAAACAGATTTGCTGAAATTTTTGGATTTTGCATTTTCAACACCTCCCGCTTCAGTGATCGAGGCAATGCATGTAACGTATGCTACGCAACGTCATCAACAAATTATGACGTCGCTTATGACGTCACTTGTCTCGCACTTTGACGCTGAATAAATTTCTGTTTATCTGTAAGTCCTGATGACTATAGGTCATGTAGATTGACCCAGGTATTCTGTCACAAATACTCCTTTGTCTTCTTTTACATTATTGTGATTCGGCTTGAAGCATGGTTAACAAATTGATTAACTGTAAATCTCCTAAAAATAAGAATTAAATAAAAAGAAAATTTACTTTTTTTTAGTAAATACCAAATATATTTCATCTCGTGAGTTGAAAACATCGAAATTTTCATTTGTGCTAGGCACTCATGAAAATTCTGATGTTTTCAACACACTCGATGAAATATATTTGGTATTCACCTCAAAAAAGTTAAACCATTCCATAAGTTATATACAATATTCTTTTATTCTCATGAAAGCAGTGTTGATCTGTAAATAAACAATAAAAAGAAGAATCCTATCAGAAGATACGTTGTTGTTTATCTACTATAGAATTTTTCTGCTGCCTATCAAATACGGAAAAAAAGTGTGAATCCTGATCAGCTGGTTTTTTAATTAGCTGCTCTGGATCTATAGTTTTCAATGGAATATATATCTAGTTTCATATTGTTTACAAAAGAGTTTACATATGATTTCAGAACAGAAAGGGTTTTGTGCATCTACCCTTTAGGACAAGTAAAATATTCTTTGGACAAATTACATTATGGCCTTTTATAATTACTTGTCCCTGGGCAAGTATCAAATTTTGCTATTTCCACAATAGTATGATATTTGGTCATCAAGATATCTAGAGTGAACTGTATTTTAATAACTTGAACAATTTCATTAGTTTGATATTTTTATTCCCAAAGCTGTCATTAAATGGGAGATGTGTCTACACAAATACAAATGAGCCGCAACATGAGATTTCCAACATTGTGGCATGTGCGACCAGCAAAGCCTCAGATCAGCCTGCGCGTATGCAGTCTGATCAGAGCCTTTGCTAGTCACTTGGATATTCTATAAATGTTAAGCTACTGACAGAACATCATTTGGTGTTTCTAAGCTTAAAATGAGGCTGCACAGGCTCGTCTGAGTCTACACTTGTCAAAATGCCACATTGTTGGAAATCACATGTCGTGGCTCAAATAATATACAGTTATCATACTTGTTCTGTAGGTGATTCTAAGTGGAGTCAAACCATATTGTCACTTCAAAATTACAGTGTACTTTCTCTATTGTTGGAACCTGACTTACAAGAAAATAAATGTTTGAACAATTTTTGACTGGTGAGATTTCTTATTTTCAGTTTTATAGAAAGATTGCAGACATATTCCTGATCTAATAAGCATGTCTGATATAAGAATTAACACATTGGCATAGCAAATGTTACACAAAATATGCATGTTTAATAAAATGTACACACCGAAAAAGATCAACTAATGTGGAGATATTATTTTCTGATACCATAAGGCATTAAACCATTAAACTTCAAATTTACTACATTGACCTTTTAATACATATAATATGAAAAAAACAACAACTGCTTACTGATTCATTACTTTTGAATGATAATTAGATTCTTACTTTTTGATATATCTATGAAATAAGTATAAACTCAAAATGGTAGAAAATGGAAATAGTACGCTACAATTTTGAAGTGAACATAGCGTAGATTGTTCTACATATTTCACAATGTAAGCATGAAATACAAGAAGACATGTCTACACAAATAAAAACATGATACATTTCATGTATTTTTTGTGTGCGTTGTATAGGCGATTCCAAGTTTAATTGCTAGCATATGAAAATGTTATGACCATTCTCAGCCCAGTGGAATTTTACTTTTAAGCAATTTTATTTTTTTGAGTAACTGAAAATAGTTTTAGGGTGCAGAACAGTGCAGATGCACACAAGGCCAGATAATGGTGCCAGGCTGATAAATTGGGCATTTTCAACCCCCATTCTCCCCTGGGCTGAAACATTTATTGCATTTTTTCCTAGAAGCTAATCAAGCGCTATGATTAGTATAATACAATGCTAATCTTATAATTGTTGATGTACTCTTGGTTTTGCTTATGACCTTACAGCAAAATGTGTTTCCAGGGATATGTGGTGGAAAGCATTTTTAGTAGTTTACATGTAGTTGCAGTATAAGTGAATTGTCCACACCTACTAGTGCAGATTGAATATTTTCTTAATTTGCACCTGTAGATGACACTCTTTCAAGTTATTTTTGTCAGCAATACATAACCCTTTATTACTGCTGAAAAAAACCCCATCTTGCATCTAGCTGGCTTCTGATCATATTTGCGCTGCTAAATAGTCGGATAGCAGGGATTTCTCTGGCTCACAGACACAATGGGCCTTTTTGAAATAATTTTTTAGAAATGTACTCAAACAGTAGCACTTCTATATACACTTGCCTCATAAAAAGACCCATATTTTCTTGAAGAAGGGGCCTTTAAGCACAGATTTTCTTCCAGAGTTAGCCCTGGGACAGCATGTACAGTAACCGGAGTAAACAGAGTTACGTCTTTGTATTGTCTGTATATCCTAATCACCTGCATAGCACTGTCGGTAATGTGTCTAACTGCAGATATGTGTCTGACTGCAGATCCAGGGGTAGCGGGTTCGATCCTGGCCTGGTCCCATACTTTCATGGAGATAGATCATGAAATAATGTCATTGGCCATTCGCCTCCTTTCCCCTGATTCAAGAAGATATGTTGTCAGTCAAGCGAAAGTAAGTGCACAAAGTACTGGTTAACTGCTTAGCCAAGATTGCCCAGGAAAAAAGTGTGTTTTGGTGAATTGACCATCCCGACACGACCATAGCTGTTGACTAGGATGCTAAGCATCAGAACAAACAACCAATATCTTAATCACTTGTGATATGTTCATGACTAAATTGTAGAACAATCCCAGCCAACATACAATCTAGGGGCCCCTAGTGGCACACAAGTGAAATGCCATTTAAATGGCGTTTCACTGTTGGATCAATAGTGGCCAACTTTTATCTGCTTACTGGTATGCTATAATTATGCTTTGTTTTGTTACTATTGCCCTGAAAACATATTTTGAAACTACATGTAAACTTAGTTCATGATGTTACCTCTGCCTTTTTATATGAAATAAAGCTAGATTTTTATTGCTTTCCTGTTGTTGTTATGCCCCTTCAAAGCTTTTCGTGTTATAGATGTTTAACCTTTCTTCATTCTAATTGATTTTCCCAAACATATTGATTCTATGTACAATACGTATTGGACAGTCCCTTTTGTGTTTTAAGGGGGTCACTGGTCAAAATTTCTAAATTATGATATATTTGATATGTACCTAAAGAATGTTTTAATTTTGTGAACAGTTTGGACCCTGATGAAATACTACCTTTTGCATTATGTCATCTGGATCTTCACTGTCAAAGTACTTTTTTACCAGTATCTAGAATGAAAAGGGTTAAATATAATAGTTTAGGCTCACATGAACCATAGGCTCAAGGTTGGTCTTTGTCTAGTGGCATCGCCCAGCGTACATAAGTTTTCTTTAAACATCTCCATATCCACTGAAGATGACCAGTAGAGCTAAAAAATAAAACACTATAAACAACATCTGAACTGCTGGCCCAAATTCAAAAATAATTTTACACAAATGTTCTGGGTATGACATTAAACTGCATCCCCCACTGCATCCCACACCTCTGGGTTAAGAGGATAATACAGCCTGGGTGGCAGACCTAGATGGCAGCCATCTACACACCGATGGTTTGGCATCCTAGCTTTTGTGGCTTGGCGGACAATTCCTATATAAGATCAATGACAAGGCACACTGCCCGAGTGCAGATACATATACTGTTGAATCTTAGTGGCCGTAATAGATCTTAGTTAGGATGTCAGCTAGACCAGGCGATCCAAGAAAAACTTTAGTTACAAAACAAACGTTGCAGTATCAACAAATGTAGTCACGTTAGGCGACACTGTCAGAAAACAGATTTCTGTTAGTGGCGTCACCGGCTTGGCCCCCTCTCAGGTGTGGGGGGCAGGGTCCGGCCATTGCAGCAAATCCAGCAAGTATCTGAGAAATTTCAGGGTGGTCACTCTTAATGTGAACACTAAAAGGGAGGGTCAGCGAGGTTGTGGAAACAATATCTCGTAAAAAAGTAGACATTTCTTGTGTCCAAGAGACCAGATACCGGGGTGGTCATAGCCATATGATTAAGGGCAAAGACTTGAGGTACAAACTGTTCTGATCTGGAAACAGCAAAGATACTGCTGGTGTTAGAGTGTTTGTGGGGGAGAAGTGGATAGAGAAGGTATTTGAGGTCAAGCGAGTCTTCGATCAGATCATCATAGTGAAGATCATGGTCAGCAAGTGTTAAGAATGTCTTCTGTCTGTCTATGCCCCACAGTGTGGTCTTGGTTCTGTTCGCACTAATCCAGCACGCCAAGCATCTATTCTACGACCAACTTAGGGCAGTGACTGCAATGTTCATGGCATCAGAATTCCTCATCCCATGTGATGATTGGAATGGCCACGTAGGCAGTACAGGCTCTGGTTACAAAGAAGAGGCTATGGGTATGGCAAGCCAGACCCTGATAGTGGGGATGAGAGGATCCTGGAATATGCACTAGCATATGACCTTTTCCTCGGTAACACAGGTTTCAAGAAACGTGACAGTCACCTCATCACATAGAGGTCCGGTAATACAGCAACCCAGCAATAGACTGTGTTATTTCGAAAGAGCCTGCAAAAATTTGTTATGGATGTGAAGGTGGTTTCTGGAGTGGAGCTTGCTCTGCAACATAAGCTCCTTGTATGCGACATGATTGATATGCCGCTCCAAACCAAGTGCAAATTCACCTAACGTCCAAAAGTGTGGAAGTTCAGAGATCCTTAAACGTGTAGCTGATTCCAGAAAGTCTTCAAGGCAAATGTGCTGACTGTGGAAACTGAAGCTGCTACTACTACTGAAGAAATCTGGGCGAAACTCAAAGACAGGTCTGCTGAAAACAACAGAGGAGGTGTGTGGCACAACAAAGCCCCACCGTTGGTGACGTGAAACTTGGTGTTGGAATAAGGATGTAGATGATGCCATCACAGCCAAGCGCCAAGCTTTCAAAGTATGCAAGGCAGGCAAATGCACATGAGTATCAACACTGCCAAGCGCATCTCCAGACGTGTGGTGCACCATGCCTCACACGAGGCAGACAATGTGATCTTTGAGGGCATTGAACACAAGTCGTCTGATATCTTCCGCCTCGCCAACCAGATGAGGAAAGAGAATGTTGATGTAGGCGACAAGCCATTGAATAATGACGCTGTGGAAATGTCAATGAGCGAGGAGGCAAAACAGAATGCGTGGGCTGAACATTATGAACGTTGAATTTGACTTGGACCCTGATCACCTGTCCAACGAAAAGCCTAGAAGGCTCGCCTATCCCAATCACTATTGACATGGTGAAGAAGGCCATCTCAAAGATGAAGTCGGGCAAATGGCATAGTGGTGGGGATGATCAAGGCAGCAGGTGATACAGGTGCCCCCATGATCCGCGATCTTGCTACTGCGATTATCCATGATAGCAAGGTCCCAACTGACTGGGAGCAAAGTTTCATTGTCTGCCTTTACAAGGCAACGGTGATGCTCTGGACAGAGGCAACTATCGAGGCCTCAAGCTGACAGAGCAGACAATGAATATCCTAGAGAGGATTGTCGATGGTCTCATAAGACAGGTGGTGTCTATTGACGGCTCCCAGTTTGGTTTTGTCCCAGGAAGAGGCACTACAGTTGCAACCTTTGTGGTCCGGCAGCTATAGGAAAAATACCTAGCTGTGAAAAGAGGCTTTTTATGGCCTTCGTGGACCAAGAGAAAACATTTGACCGTGTCCCTTGGAAGGTTGTCTGGTTGGCCCTGAGAAAGCTAGGTGTTGAGGAACGGATTTTGCTGTTATTCCAGGGAATGTATGTTAATGTGCGAAGCCGGGTTCGTGTTGGTTAGGGTTTCAGCCAAGAGTTTGAGGTGAAGGTCGGGGTCTACCAGGGATCCATATTCAGTCCCTTGCTCTTCATCATTGTGCTAGAGGCATTGTCGCATGAGTTTCGGACAGGATCTATATGCAGATGATCTTGTCATCATTGCTGGCTCCCTAGAAGAATGTGTCAGATGGCTTTTGATATGGAAAGAAGCCATGGATAAAAAGGGGTTGAGGGTAAATACAGGAAAGACAAAGGTCATAATATGTGGTACAGGCCTGGACCTCTTGCAGAGTTCAGGTGAATACCCACGCACAGGAGTAGGCAACAACAGCATCTACTGCAATGGCTGCAAACTTTGGGTGCATAAAAATGCAGCGGGCTACAACGACTGACACCAAATCCTGATTACAGATGTGCATGGGAAATGCCGCCCTATTGACGACAGACCACAGAGTGACCTTATAAGCTGGAGGTGGTAGCTTCCTTCTGCTACCTGGGTGACATGCTTTCTGCTGGCAGAGACTGTGAAATAATGGTCACTTTTCGTGTTAAAACAGCCTGGAAGAAGTTCAGGAAGCTACTACCAGTTCTTACATCCCGCCACCGTCGGCCATGTATACAGCTCTTGCGTGCGGAGCGCCATGCTCCATACCAGTGAAACTTGGCCACTGACCAAGACGAACCTGCAGCGCTTGCAGGGCAATGATAGGGCCATGATGATCAGACATATCTGCAGTATCAAGCCAGGGGAAGTGGCCACGGTGAGGTCAAGCGAGCTGCTGACAAAGCTTGAGCTTGAGGTAGAGAAGGCTTCGCTGGTTTGAACATGTGGAGCGTTCTAGAGGCGCTGTCAAAAAAGCATGAGATATACAGATTGATGGCAGGCGGGGGCAAAGAGGCCCAAGCTAACATGGAAGAAACTGACACAGAAAGACTGCCGTGAGTGGAAGCTCACGACAGTTGACCTCAAGAAAGGAGCACCTGGAGATCAGGTATGAGATCTGCTATGCGTGCAGCTAGCCAGCTACCTGGAAAGGCCAACTGGTGTGGATGATGCCCCTGCACATGCACGTTAATCAACAATCCGATTATGATATATGATGATGTTCCAAATAATGTCCTCTACCAAAATTGCCTAAAGATGGTCACCAGAGCTAAAAATAGAA
Source organism: Loripinus fragilis (assembly GCA_964019695.1). NCBI lineage: Eukaryota > Metazoa > Mollusca > Bivalvia > Lucinida > Lucinidae > Loripinus > Loripinus fragilis. The sequence continues at coordinate 12,858,462 of OZ026518.1, read as the reverse complement.
AGACCTTAACAACATAAATTCCTGAACTCAACTGCTAGTCCAAATTCAAAATGATTACAAACAGATGTTCCTCAGTTCTAACGATATTGCCCAAACAGGATTGTTCCTCCAAACAAAATGGCCGTCAATAGCTGAATAAGCTCGGTGTGAGCGTTCTTTGCTCGCCTAAGTGGAAAGTTCCAAAGTATCGTGTGCTGTGTGTACTTAAAACCAGTGAAGATGGTTCTTAGTACCATATTCTTTCATCGGAAACATATATATGTTTGGCGTGCTGGATTAGTGCGCACAGGGCAGGAAAAACTGCATGTACCCATACCATGCATTATATCTGAATGCATTTTCAAAAGTTTTATTTACCAAAAGTTTTATTTATTTTGTTTCTTGATAACGATTACAATGCAATGCTTGTTTCCTTCATTACAGTTGAATAAGTCAAAATACAACGGGTACATGTTCAATCAATCATAAAAAGTAATAATTAAAATGAATAATTTTCATGAACTGCAATCCGTACATAGCGTGCTACCAGGAAATATTTTTGAAATAATGCCGTATCTGCCCAGTTTTCTTGCCTTGTCATAAGGTAGTGGAACTTTCTGTCATACGCATTTCAAAAACGTTCTCTAGTAAAATCGATATTCTTCGTGAACTTGTGAGTTTTTATTCTGATTTTTTTTCCCGAAAAACATGTGTTTACATGTTTATGCCAATTTGAAGCGCCTGGCGTCAAGAGCACATTACTAAATGGGGCATGCAGACTGGCTTATAAAATATCACATGGTCGCCTATAGGATGTTTGTATGTGGAATTCACGTGAGGTATACAGATTTTATATTATTGGTGTTGATACTTTACGTCCCCGTCAACAATTGCCAGTCATGTCGGGGCGTTTTCCTTACTTCCTTGGCTGCCGCAATTCTAAGCAGAGGACCTGTTATCAATACTTACCATAGGTTTCCCTGTTTATTTTACTATATAAAAGGTACGATCTCTGTGATGATTTTCTTCATTTTTAAAACGTTTACTGCTTCCTTGTATGATGTGGGCCTCGTCGTGGGAAAACCTGATTTTGTTACATGCGAACAACAAAGGCACAGACAAGCCTGCGCATCTGCGCAATCTGATCAGCGCCTTTGTTATTCGCGCTCTGGAAAGTAGTATAGATAAACTTTGTACATTAAACATTTCACTGATCTACTAATCTAGCTAGTCTCTGTATCTAAGAGGACTGGGTTGAGTCTTGGTTGGAAGAGAGGTAATAATGTGTCTGCTTTCAGGTTGAGATGCATCTGGGCCTATATGATAATGCCCTGGCCCATACCTCATCATTATTGACAACGCCGATAATGCGTTTAAACCCTTAAAGCGCCAATCGCAACAAATTAAAGTCGTCTGTTTTTCTCGTCTGCTGAAATGTTTAAGAAGCCTCTATGACAAACAGTGTGGACCCAGATCAGACTGCTCCTTTAGGAGCAGTCTGATCTGGGTCCACCCTGTTTGCTTCTATACTTAAATTCGTTAGTAATGTTAGGCAATTATTTGCAGCAGACGACTTCTGTAGACGTCATTTTTCCGATGCATTTTTTTCTTGGCGCTTTAAGGGTTAAATCATTGACTTTATTTGACTTTTCATGAAAAAATATAATACTTCTGCAAAATACAATTTGGCTTGTGAAATGCCCTTTTTAATTCAGCTTTACAGGTCTGTTAACCGTGGTCCAACTTTTTTCAATCAAGGAATGTAAGCATGCAAACTATAATCAGCAAAGTCTGCGTTTCTTCATAACGGATACAAAAAGAAGGAAATATCTAAGACAAGGCGTTTCTTCTTTGATACATATGCGGCGTATTTTTCAAAAGCCTAAAATGCCAAGTTTATTTCTCGCTTGTTTTTCTTTGGAAATGAAGAAAGCACACACATTATTACCTTTTCAAATTCTTTAAAAAGGAGAAACAAACATAATTGCACGCGAATGTCAAAACTCTCAGTCAAAACTTGCTATCAAATTGTTCACGGACCACACTGCGGCGTAAATTGAAGGTAGTCAAACGAAAAGGGGTCTTAGCATTTCAACACTTAAAATGGACTCGAAATTCATAGTTACAGTCTATCACGTGGGCACAGGATACGCTATATTCCAGTAACAACTGCAAGCGCATGGCATAAAATTGACGTGGTAGACCGTCATGACATTATTATCTGACCAGCTGCAATGGTTATTGCTGATTATGAGCATCTTTGCAGGCTGACAGGAATCATCGTTGGTTTTTTTGTTTTGTTTTTTGCTAAATGTGGCATGTTTCCTTTTTCATGACAGGTCCCAGTTAGTCTTTACTCTGACTTTACCATAGAAAATACTATTCAAAGTGAAAGTCACTATTTTTCAATTGAGAGAAATTTAAATATTTGAATAAAAATGATATAATTGTTCAATTTTCCCTGTAGCCTTTAATCATGATAATTGCCTTAAAATTCGCTTGTAATAAAGCAAATATTCTCCCTTTGTCAGTTCCTAAAATAATTTGAGACAGTTCATGAGAGTTTGGTATTATATGACTTTTTGGTTACTGTAAAGGCGGCACCCCACGAAAGTGTAACATTGGACATAGGTAAAAGCTGAAAATGAGGCGTGGTTTTATTCAAAAGTAACTGTATCATCTTGCACCATTACCTCAGTATAGACGCAAATCACATTATTGCCAGCAAAATAACTGCATCTGAAAATGTCTATTTAACATAAGCAAAGAGGCAAGCATTGTGGACCCAGATCAGACTGTTCCTACAGGAGCAGTCTGGTCTGAGTCCACACTGTTTGTCTACGAGTCTTCAAATATTTAAGTGGACGACATAGCGAATATGCGCTTTAAGGGTTCATAATTGTGAGTTCAGTGTGTATTCGGTTAGGATTTTCATGAAATACACGCACGTTTTTGCGGCCCAAAAAGCTTATTAACTCTTTACCAAATTGATTTCCGTTCCTAAGCAGATGAAATAGCCAAAACACGCCCAGGTATGAATATTAAAGCTGCCGCCTTTACAGTAAGCGAAACGTCCTATTAATACTTATCGTGTATGTGTAAAGTCATTATTTAAACCTGTATGCGCAGCTATCTAGTGGGGTTAGATGCCAAAATATCTACCTGAGTCCTCATCTATGTCCATTCTTAATGTGTGCGAAGGCTAGCGGCGGATGCAGAGGGGGTTCAGGTGTTTCGCTCGAACCCCCTCCCCGCCCCCGTTTTTAAATATCCTATGAAAATGAAATAATTTGGTCTCAGTGAGACCAAATTATTTCATTTTCATGGGATATTTAAGAAACACTAGATAAAATCAGCAATGCGAATCCCCACCTTTATACAAATGAACCCCCTTTTGAGAAACCCTGGATCCGCCCGTGAAGGCCCTGGCGAGACTACACGGATACACGGCCCCGTCTGTGCTATCTGATTTAGCTGTAATTTAAATAGGATATAATTACAAACATCTCTCTATGGTTGGTAACATTAAATATTTGAATTTGACATAATTGTTGGGTCGCCACGAAATACTTTACAAAACAGCAAATACACCAACACAACAAAATAAATTAATAGATAGCATGCATATGCTTGCAATTGGCTGTATACTGTTGTGTATATACTGTATACATTTTTAAAAATGCTGCAGACCTGAACTGAACTGATCTTTGTTATTCCGACATTGCACTCAATTCAGGATGAAATTTATGGTCTGTACCCAGTAAACATCTGAAAGCGGGCCATCATCGACCCATCAGCGAAATGCCATTTAAATGGCGTTTCGCTGGCGGGCCGATGGTGGGTCGACACTGTATGCTGGATGGGAGTGCGCCATCTAAGGACAAGATGATAGCAGGCGGGTCAAACAGTTCTAAACACACACAGCTTGTAATTTAGTCCTTTAGTTGTCATAGATTTACTTGCCATGTTTGTGGAATTTGTTCCCGGAATTACAAGTGCTCTTAAATAAAGCATTGTCTTATGTATTGCTATTTCAACAAGATATTCAAATATGACCAGACTTGGTGGAGTAGGAGTTCTCAACACATAAAGCTTGTAATCTAGTCCTTTGGTTGTCATTGATTTACTTGCCATGTTTTATGGATTCTGTTCCCAGAATTACAAGTGCTCTTAAGAAAAGTATTTTCTTAGGTATTGCTCTTTCAACAAGATATGAGCCGTGACATGTGATTTCTAACAATGTGGTATTTTGACGAGTGTAGACTCAGACAAGCCTGTGCAGCCGCCTTTTAAGCTTAGAAACTCCGAATGATGTTCAGTCAGTAGCTTAACACTCATAGAATATTCAAGCGACTAGCAAAGGCTCTGATCAGACTGCGCGTATGCGCAGGCAAATCTGAGGCTTTGCTGGTCACACATACCACATTGTTGGAAATCCCATGCCACGGCCTTAAATATTGCCAGGCTTGGTGGATTAGGCTACATATGGTCGAAGATGTCATTATGATCTTCAAAATACATGAAACGATTTTGATACTAAAAAGTTTTAAATGTGATTTTTGTGCCATGAAAGTCAATACTTAACTTAAGAAATACTTACAAATTTAAGAAACCATTGTAATTCTAGACCCAAGTCATTTTGTGCTTGCAGGATGTTAATTTGTTGGCATCAACATTTGGGGTTCCTGTTTAGCCAAAGATCTTTTCTTGTCTGCTTTAAATTCTTTTAATTAACCAACTTATACTCGGAAACTCCATGATCATAATCATTACAGTGCTATACATGTAGCTTGCTTGGTCTGCAATCTCTGATGTTTGACTATGGCATTGGCATCTAATGCACCTCTTTAAATACTGAAAGGGTCGTCCATACAGTTTAAAAATTATAGTCCGTATACTACATTTGATTTTATAAGGGTCACTCGCGTGTTTCAGTTTCGAAATCCAAGATTTGTTTATTATCTCAGCTAAAATGAGAACAGTGTTAACATATAATTCAGAAGCCACAGAGCACGGTGGCGGTTTGTGGTGTCTGATCTGTGTAAACGCCGTTTAATGTATCCGTTTAAGGATTTTTCAAGGTTGCTTATTCAATAGCATATTCCTCATAGTGTTTTTATGAATAAACAATCTTTCTAAAATCAGCCTACATTCGTGATGTTAATGTAATTGGAGGGCTTAAATTTCAATGGCATCAATGCAGTGATACGAAAGCCCTTGCCATAACACCTAGTACAGAGTGAAACGTATAGATTCTAGATCGTCCATCTACGTAGTATACAGTACACTCAAAAAGAAGACCAAAATTGGTTTTCAAGACCGATTATGACTTAATGAAGGTCAAAGGTAATGCAGAATCTGCAATACTTTCGACCTTCATTAAGCTACCATTTGTCTTTAAAACCTTTATTTTGTCTATTTTTGAGTGGCCGCTTAAGGCAGGTTTTACTGTAGTTTGAGACAATATGGTTTGATGGTCACACGTACCATTACTTTTATCCTTGAATGCTATAAGGTAGGCCCATATAAGACGCCTCGTGTTTAGTGTTCTCGCCTATGCCTTCACTGTTTGTTAATATATACGTTAATAACTGGTTTCAAATCATTTGAGGCTAACAAGAGATTGGCCCCAATTGAAAAAGGAGCCACCAGGACCCGAGATTATAAAGCATTGTACATGCTCAAGTCAACTAAGCATGAGATTATAACTGCTAATTAAAATGCTGAAAAACAACTTGCTTTAAAACTGCTTGGTTTCAGACATGTGTGCTGGTCCTGTGCCACATAATCAAACTGGCTGGTCTGATCCAAGTAGAACAGACATGCACACTGGCCGGGTGCAACTTGTACAGAGATGCCTGCTGATCCAGTGCAACAGTACCCAGCATTCCTGTTAGTCGGGTGCGATTGTAACATATAACAGTATTGCTAGTGCGCAGTAACTAACACACATGACTGCTGATCCCGAGCCTCGTTAACAGGTATGTGTGATGGTTCAGTACTACATAAATAAACATATAAAATGGTGAGGATGTCTGATGTGATGACCTGGTGGCGATACATGGCTAATATTCGGTGAAATTCAACAGATATGCCTGCGGACTTGGTACCATTCAATCAAACATTGAATTTCAAAAAAAAACTACTTGACCGATGCCCCTAAATCAGACATGCCAGCTAACACGGTGAAAATTAATCAGGCAAGACGTTTGCTACATTGCCAATGCAACAAACATGCCTATTGGTCGAGTGCCTCTCCGTGTAGAGAGTTGCTTAGCAATTGCAGCGACAACATAATTCCTGCTGGCCTGCTGTATATTTATTGCCACAAACACTGCTGCTGTTCATATATGCCTACTGGCTGAGTGCTGCTTGCTGGACCGTTGCCACTCAATCAGCATGCCTGTCGATCTTTTGCCACTCAATCCCGCATGTCTGCTGATGTTGTGATACATGTTAGTATGGTGTCTTACTATCAGCCGTGCCTGTTGAAGGGTGTGGTGCCTCACTATCAACCGTGCCTGCTGGTGTGGCGCCTCACTATAAGCCATGCCTGCTGGTGTGTTGCCTCACTATATGCCATACATTCTAGTGTGGTGCCTCATTATCAGCAATGCGTGTTGGTGTGGTTCCTCATTATAGACCCTGCCTGTTGTTGTGGTACCTTACCGACATTTTACTAGATGGAAGAAGGATGGTTACAAGTCTGGTGCTACATGTACCTGTACAGAGGTGCCATTATATATGACATGTCTGCTGATCCGGTGCCACTCTCAGATATGCCTGCTTGTACAGTTAAGCTCTATCAGACATTCATGCTGGGTACATTTATTAAGTAATATGCGTGTTTGCAAAGTGGTGTTCTTTCAGGCAAGGTATCTAGTCTGTTACAAATCCTACAGGGAGGGTGCTGCTCCCACGGGTTTGTAAAACTTGTCGGCTACCACCCTGGACGCCATTTGAATATATCAAATTCTGAATGATGCATGAATAGCATCACTGGGATGGTACAGCGATAATGTTTGTAATTCAAGGATCAGTAAGATTAGCATTTTGCATGCAAATCTCTGGAGTTCGCCGGTATCAGGGAAAATTTTCTTATATTCTTTGTAATAAACTGTAATATTGGCGGCCATCCTGTCAGCATTCTTATTTTGTTTTTTATTTGGTTACAAGCTAAGTGTCTTCAATTAGATCCAACCTCATAGCTAACAATTTAAGAAAGAAAATTGGTTTGAGACATTTTTTCCATATCACACAATATTTTCACTCATAATTGGCCTCCATCTTGGACGCCATCTTGGATATATCGAAATGCTCAATTATGCCAGAGTGGCATAGCTTGGATTTTTCAATGACAATGTATGCACTACCAGAATCAACAAAGAAAAAAAGTTTAAAATCAAGTTCCAGGTCCTCCTAAAATTCGCCCGAATTCTGCCGGACTAACAGATGAACACGGAGTAGCGCAAATGTATCTTTTTATGTATAAGTGCTCGGATTTGCGAGAAACCAAACAAAGAGCCAGTTCATTTTGCTGTTGTTGTAGATTTGGATTTCTTTATGTTTGATGAAATGAAAAACTTCACACGTACTTCATTGTGAAATCAGATTTTATTTGACATTCTTGTAACCTGAATAAATTATTTATTTAACAACATAATTTCAAGTTTGTTGAATCTAGGTTTGAGTAGAATAGATATAGTTTAATGAAAATATTTGCTCAATGCTTCATAAAGACATTCAAAGCCGTACCTAGTAGCACGTATTTATTATCAAAACATTTCCGTAACAAAACTATATATTTTTCCTTTCACCTTAATAAACGCTTACAGCTAAAAATTAGTCTCGCCTTGTTAAAAGGTAATATTTGAGAATGTTTGATCAGCGCAATGTCAGCAGAATCTGTGCTACTAATTATCAGTATCTTAACCATTTAAGCCGAATGGAATTTCCCACTGTTATCAATGGGACATGTCTATTTCAGTTTTAATTATAAATTTGTCACTTTCCCATTGGTATCCTGGGTCATGTGTGGTGCTTAATTGTATCGATTCCTGACCTTTACCATCTTTCTTACTTTGTTGGGTGGTATTTTTCATTTTTATTCCAATTTTGATAGAACAATCTATAAGAAAACAGTGGAAACCCTGACGCCGCTGGGTGTGTCACTTTTAGCTTTGTGCCATTCATGCTACATCACTAAGCCGGTGCTACAATACAGGTTGCAAACTTAGTCATTTGTATTTGCCAGCCACTAGAGGGTGCCAATCAATGGAACAACCAACACTACAATGACATAATGCATGTCCAGTGGAATACAGGGTAAGGAAATTATTACTCTGCTGCTGAAGGAAACAGTGAATATGATCAGTGGATACCAGAACCACAGACCTCAGACCAGTAAATTTTATGCAGAGGAAGATACACAATAACACGCACGCGCACGCACGCACGCACGCACGCACACACACACACACACACATCAAGCACAGGCACACACACAAATCAAGCACAAGAACACAACAAGAAAAACTGTTCATTTGCCTGTTGTTCGAAACGTGTTCCGCCTTGTTTGGTATTGCTAATTCGATCAGAGGATCATCGCACGACGCTCTCAGTTTTCCCTTGAAGTAAGGCCTGTGGTTGAGCAGGAGCCCCCCATCTTTCGTCCTTACCAGCTTTAGGACATAACAAATACCCGCAATTCAATATTCAAAACACGGCATTCAATCATTTCTTGCAGGCAACAGAATACCATTGTTTCATTTTCCATTAATTCCATGAACAGACGCAATGAAACGGAGTCTGCAGTTTTCAAATAATGTAGGTTCTCTCTATTACTGAAGGATCCGTTTTTGCAGAGTATTCTTATATTGAAACAGAATCTTGTTTTTCGATCAAATTACCCGTTCAAGCGTACTATTAGTTTTGCTATCATCACAACATAAAATTACATAAATTTAGCTATTTGAAAAAGAAAATTGTATATTATTAAATTAAATTACTGACTTTCCGTGGGAAATAGTTACTACAAAGAATCAGTGCGATTTTTTGTGCAATGCATATAATTGTGGAGTTAGTCGTCGAAAGCAAGGGATTGTACAAAATGTACATACAATGTACGTTATCCGACCATGTTCTTTCATTTTATTCTATTCTATCAGGCTTGTTGTACGACAATGCCTGTTAAGTTTGCTTAGGCTGCTGTCCGTTCTAAGGCGGAGGTTCTGTTGTTGTTGATTTGTTGTTTATTGGTACTCCCATTGTGGGAGTCTGTAATTGTTCCATGTTTTGTTGTAAGTTACTTTATGTCCATTCTAGTTTTGCAATCATCTTGATGGGGAGGAGAGAGCTGGTTGCTTTGCTTGGTTTGTCTTGCTGGTGTCTCGGGATTGTTGTGTGACTCTTCCTCGCGGTGCTGTGGGTTTGTCTGCAGTTGTTTGTGATTGTGGTATTTCCTGATCATACTCGCTTACTATTTTTGTTGCTGTTGCAGGATGATCGGTTGTGCTTATTCATTATTCACAGAGGGTCTCTCTCTCTCTCTCTCTCTCTCTCTCTCTCTCTCTCTCTCTGATTTGATCCAACATTACAGAAAAAGCATTGCTTTGGACGTTACGATAGACAGACAGACAGACAGACAGATAGACAGATAGATAGATAGATAGATAGATAGATAGACAGACAGACAGACAGACAGACAGACAGACAGACAGACAGACAGACAAACAGACAGACAGACAGATAGATAGATAGATAGATAGATAGATAGATAGATAGATAGATAGATAGATAGATAGATAGATAGATAGATAGATAGATAGATAGATAGATAGATAGATAGATAGATAGATAGAACTTACAAAGTGGACTCATCGCAATGACAAACTTATACAGCGACACAGATGACATGATTAAGAAAGTAAGTTTAACCATATTTCTCGCCGTACATTAATTTTGCTATGCTATTTACATATGATGGTCTTTTCCAACAGCTGAACCTATATATGCCCAGATGAAATACCGCATAAGGCGGCATTTTATCAGGGTTTTTAATGTTTGCTATAGAGATAGGGACAGAAATACATCATTTTATAGAAATTTTAACTGGCAACCCCTTAAAATACAAAATAAACAATAACAAATATGTATGGGATAATCCATCAGAATGAAGAGGGTTAATCGGTTCTCTGTCTTGCACATATTTCAACTCCTCATATTCATAAGCAACACGCGATTGCTGAACACGTAGGTGGCCGTTGTGAAAATACTGTGATATTGCACATGTAATGGCGTCAATTATTGAACGTGAATGCGATTTCCAATATACAAATGTTACCAATGCACAGGATTGAAAATGCGTGTCCTTCACCAGGTGCTAATCACTGCTATTCTGGTATTTTGGCGGTTACTGGTGTACCACAAGGTCTCTGAAAAGAGCATTTAATACAGGTAAACATCATGTTAGATCAACATCAATTATATTTATTAAAATGTAACCCCATATCGAGTCTTTCATGGTTGAAAAGTCTCAGAATTCGATATATGAAAGTATTTGACACGTGTTATATTACTATTTAGGTTGAAAGACACTATACATCAATTTTTGTATTCATTTTTTGCCGCTGTTTATTGAAAAGGATATATAAAGAGACGGGTTGTAAATAACATAGATAAATTTGAGAAACTTTTTGTGAGAGCAGAAATTTGACATTCGTATGAGAAAAGCTCTATTAAAAGGGAAAATCTAGGGTCAAATATAATTTAATGGTATACTCTTGCTTATAAATGTCCCTTTTTTGGAGAAAGACTTATATACATGAGATGTTTTAATAACCTCAACACAAGTATTTTCTGTTAAAGTTTTTGTCAACAATATTGTCACCTATGCGTTCTAGAATAATCGTTTCGAAAAGTTCTCAACGCGAGCTACTATCGTGCCAACCAAAAGTGACAGTGACGTCGTGTTTTGTTTATAATTGTTAAATAAAAAATAACGCATACACTCCTCTTGAGCTAATGTGAATCGATAGATCACTTGTGTATTAATCCTATCCTGCGGATAGGATTAAAACACAAGTGATCTCCTGCGGATAGGATTAAAACACAAGTGATCTATCGATTCTTAATCCGTAATATCTTTGTAAACAAAAAATTACGTCACTGTGAGTGTCACCCTTGCTTGGCACGACAGTAACTAATTTTGTGTTTTGTCAACAGCAGAATCTGGGGCAGAGATTTGACCAGTGTGGTTATTAAATCGCCCTGTGGCTCACACTGGTAAATGTATACGTCGATTTGCTGGGCTTTACGCATATTGCCGGTACTTCATAGACCGGAAGTGGTAGATATTGGTGTTAATACTATATAGAAAAACATGCCATATGCCTAAATGACTATAGAATTAGATCATTTTTAAGTATTCAGTATGTGCATGGCGATTTATGTAAGCATTTAGGAGTAGATTCGAGTACCGATCACCCAGATCGGTACTCGAATCTATTCCTAAATGCTTACATAAATCGCCATCTGCATGCCGAATACTTGAAAATTATCCAATTCTATAGTCCTTTAGGCATATGGCATGTTTTTCTACATAGTATTAACGCCAATATCTACCACTTCCGGTCTTTAAGGTACCGGCAATACGCGTAAATACCACGTATACATTTACCAGTGTGGATTTGACCAGTGTGATTATTAAATCGCCCTGTGACTTCGGTGATTCATTTTGTTTATTGTTGCTCCCATTGCTTTAGGACAGTAGCAAACTATGACAGTTCTTCTCCTATCTTTACGCCAATCAAGCATCTTATAATTTAATAATATGAACGAATCTAATAGACGGATGGCTGAGAATGGGTTTGCTCCCCCCCTAGGGAATTTTGCAGACATATCCTATCTTGTAGAGAATTGAAAGCCGAGTCTTTTAAGAGATGTTTGCACTCTGTGCTCCGGGGCGTTAGTCTGTAAGAGCTTGTAACATACGTTACTTAATCAAACTAAGAAAAAGTAAATTGAAAGTTTGGGCTACAAATTAAAGACATTAAAATATTTATTTTTAAAAATCATTCATATAGTCTGCAGACTGAATATCTTAACTACGTATGACAGCCATTTGAACAAAATTGCGGCTTTCTAAGGTGTCATATGCGTTACATAAATCAGATAACCCATTTAAATTTGCAAATGTGGCTTACATCATTTACATTCACAATCTCTCTGTGTGTTTTGCAAAATGTTTTTAACCATGTCTGACTAGCTCATGCAATTGGCTAACAGAAAAATTAAAGTTTGTTTCCCTAGCTTAAACATTTTTTCTGGAATAAGCAATTAAACAACCCTACCCCTACCCAGTTTTAAGGTGAAATGTTTGGTATTAAAACTAAAGTAAAAATAGTTAAAAAATATTTGCAGTTGATGAATGTGTTTCATTGTTTTGGATTTATTTGCTTATATGAAAAGACTCATAAATCTGCAAGTTTGTTGCAAACATTTTAATATCAGAGGCTGTAACATATGTTACCTGATGTAATAAATGGGCAAGCTCACTGTCTTTACGTAAGATATGCCTATGTTGGGGCGTTAGTCTGAAACAGCGTGTTACATGCGTTACTATATCAAATAAAGGAAATGTAGTTTGAAAGTTTGAGCTAAAATTGTGAAAAAACTCGCAGCTGTTGGATATCTTACATTGTTTAGGGATTTTAAACTGGCTCCTATGATAAAGACTTATAGATCTGCTAGTTGTCATCAAGTTTTAAAGATCAGAGAGCGTTACATATGTTAGCGTGATAAGTGAAATCATCAAACAGTATTTTGACATCAAGCTGAGTAAGGGCCTGCTCCATCCTAATCTCCTATGGAATTCTGCAGACAAATTACATCTTATGTAACCATCCAAGGTGCATTTAATAAGAAATGTTTGCACTCTGTAAGTAGGGGCGTTAGCCTGTAACACCTTGTTACATATGTTACTATATCAATTTGAGAATAAGAAATTTGAATGTTTGAGCTACCAAAAGAAGACATTGAAATTATCTAATAAATTGACATTCTTATAGTCTTTATACTGGATGTATTTACTACATATGGAAGCTGTTTAACATTAATACTGCTAACTGTGGTGTTATGTGCATTACATGAACCTAATTATAATTTAAAAGCTATAATTGTGGCTATCGTCATTTAGTTAAACAACTACTATGACTTGGTTTTAAACTGTTTTATTAAATTTTACAAACATATACTCAATTGATGAATAGGAAAAACCAAGCTTGCTTTTCTATCTTAAATATATTGTCTTATAGGAGCTAATACACAGCCGCACTCCCAGTTTTACAGAGAAGCGAATTTTGTTATTACCGTTTAAGTAAAACACATGAAAGCGATTACAGCGTGTGGATTTTTTCATTTCCTAAGTCTGTCTTGCTCATATATCTGCAAGATGTCATTAAGTTTAAGATCAGGACACTTAATGTGTACTTATAAGTCTTTGGTGCCAAAACACTAGAAATTATATTCATTTCTGATTATCAAGCCAATGGACTGTTGTTACAGATGTTATCAATGACCTTTTGGACACATTTCCTAATACTGTGCATATAATGCTAAATATAGAGCCACAAAAGAAAAAATAGTTTTACATTTTTACAAGAAAATACAATAATTGAAATGGTCCAAACTATTTCTCAATGATTTATCACTCATGTTAAACGTTTGTCGTTGTCTGCATCTGTGGTAATCATTATTATCACACGCCTCCTTGCAACTAGTAGAATCATCACACAATATTTCAATAATTTACTGTTATTCAATTTTACCACCAGTCCACTCAAAATTGATGAGCCATTATCAACTGTCCAATTTTGCCATTTATGGCTTGGAACATTCGGAAACTGACATGAATTCCTAATAGTTGGCTCTTTGAGTATGTGTTTCAAGTGATACTCTGCAAGTAGGAAAAAGACTAAAGCTTTACAAGGAGCAAAACTATGCCATTAAGAGCAATGAGTACCTGGACTGATGTACCTTGATATTTTTGTGATAAAGAATCATATCTTAGCTGGTTAACTTTTATAAATGTAGCCTTTCCATACATGCAACCCACATATTTTCATCTAATAATGTCTCTGCACTTATTATCTTTCCCCAAGCATTCAAAAACTTATTTGAAGTCTTAGTACTTCTGAAGTGCTGAAACCAAGGTAACTCTTTCCCTTCAGATAAACGAACTAGATGTATCACAGCAGGTAAAGCAATGAAATGCAGGATGAAAAGAGCGCAAATTAGACCCTTTCAATTCAATGATTCACTAAGTTTCTAAGATAAGAGCGCTTATTAAAGAATGTGACATATATAACTCGTCATAATAAATGAGCAAGGGCATTGTCGTGACATCCTTTGTGATTACACAGTCAGAGGCAAGTGTTTTCAATTTCAGTGTTTTCAATGGATCATGAAATGAGGCACCTTATCAACTTGTTTACTCTGTATTAATCTTCCATAGAGCATAATATAGAACTACTGGTTATCCCATTCTACCTATAGTCCACTTTCCTTCTTTAGAATGCAACAGCTAATGATATGGCTGCGAAAACTGAGAAATCATAGGTTTTACATTATTTTAAGACATGCTTCAATGTACTGACATCAAAAAACAACAAACTGCAAACATAATTGATGGCAATGTCCCACTTCATATTCTTTCTCTTATACCAGATAACTTTCAAGGTGTAACAGAAATTGTTTCTGACTGTCTGCCAAAACCATCAAGAGTCAACATTGTAACTAAAGAAAACTTATAAAGTTCTTTGGGCGCAGCAAAATACTATTGATCTAAGACCTTAGGACTTAAGCACCAAAAGACTGGATAGGTTCCATGGCAAATGATGCAAAAAAGCAGCCTATCAAATTTCTGTTTGACCAATGTCAGAAATCTTTAAGTATTCTTAGAGGTACATTGTAGAGACATAGATTTTGCTAAATCAGAGCAAAGTTATATTTTGACTAGCACGGATGCAGAGGCAGCTGCAGTTAGATTGCTCTTGCCACTTCACAGGAAGAGATATATACCTGAGTCATGCTCCATTGTATGCATATATGTGAAATGACATTAAACCCATATTTAATCAGGTGTTTGATCCCATGACACTGACATGCTGTTTCTGCTTTTGAAGAATGCTAAGGATTCAAGTTTAGCTGAGTCAAGTTGTTTGACGCTGGCACTGGCCACACATACAAAGAAAATTAAGTCTTTTGATGGCAAAAGAGGAGAAACACACGGAATGCTTATACGTGATGTTTGTCACAATTACCAATTTTAAAAAGTAATCTTAATTAATGTAACACATATAACACCTTAGGAAGCTGTATATTTGTTAAAAAATCTTTTCTTATGTATCAAAGTTATTCAGCATGCAAACTACATGAGTAATTCAAATAAATAGATAGTTTTATGTCTTCTTTCTGTTTCTCAGGCTTTCAATTCATTTATTCTTAAATTGATATGGTAACATACGTATCATACCATTACAGGCTAAACCCCTAGTTAATAGAGTGCAAACACCTCTTATTTGATGCAGCTTGAATTGTTCTTAAAGGTAGGATATGTCTGCACAATTCCCAAAGGGGTGGAGAGGAACAGGATTGTACCCAGTTTGCTGTCCTAATACAATGCCATGATTCTACTGGTTGTGATGAAATGGGTGATTTTATTATTTTGCCATAGAAGCAGACACAATGATAGACATTGTGAGGGTGACTTGAATAAAGATTGTTTTTTTTAATATTTTTATTTAATATGAATATTTGTTAAATTGTGTCATTTAAATGAGAACTATTATTTTCTATCTATATGTCTATATATTTTAATATTATAGGCATTAGGAAATATGTGATTAAAAAGGTTATATAAAACATAGGTAACACAATTCCATGGGCTTGTTATCAGCAATGACTGTAATTACTAAGACTAAGGCACCAGAGGCTAGAGATTAATAGGAAAACATGTGAAAACGGTATTTTTCTGAAATATCATCTCTTACTTCCAAGAAAATTTCCTAGCTCATTCATTATGCCATGTAACATACGTTACATACTTTAATAAGTGCTCTGATCCTGATGTCAAACTTGCAAATGTATGATTCTTTATTGCATTAGCAAGACAGTGCAAAAAAATGTAAGATATCCACGAGCGTCAAATATTTTCATATATTTTTCTTCAATAATAGATACCAAAATTGGATACTTAAAATTGGGGGTAGGGTTGTTTAATAGCCCATATAAAACAATGTATTTGAGATAGAAAAGCAAACTTTGTTTTTTCTATTAGTCAAATGAGTATTTTAGTAAACTTAGATTAAAAACACTTGTAAAAATGCACAAATCGTCTGTAAAATGAATGATGTTAGTCACGATTTCAACTTTCAAAGGGAAATTTAACCTATGTAACGCATATAACACCATTGAGGGCTGTAATTTTGTTTAAAATGCTGCTTTTATGTAGCTTAGGCATCCAGCTTGCAAACTTCATAAGAAATTTGAATAATTAGATTGTTTAATGTCTTCTTTCTGTAGTTCAAACTTTCATTTTGATTTTTTCCTTAGTTTGTTACAGTAACGTATGTAACAGGCTGTCAGAGACTAACGCCTCGGAGCACAGGGTGCAACGATGTCTTAAAAGATGCGGCTTGAAATTTTCTTTAAGATAGGATATGTCTACAAAATTCTCTAGGGGGGAGGGGGTGCAGGACCTTTTTAGCTCGAAGTCTATAAGTTAATGATTAATCCAACACATGAGGGTTTTCTGAATTATCGCAGGTGCCAGTAGCAAAGGTAGCAATATAATTCACGTGTCGTCTATCTGAGAGATGGGTCTTCAAACAACCTAGAAGCTTACAGGTAAAACCAACAGCTGTTAACATGTGAGTAGGACAAGCGTGTCATAAACAATCAAAAACTTTTGTTGATGTCACAGAAAAAGTAAGTGAGTATGATTAGGAAATATAACAATCACCCACTGCAGACTAACACACGGCACCTAACCGAGAGGAAGAGCCACAGAACACAAACAGTCACAAGAAATCAGGAAGGCAAATAAAGTAAAGTAATCAGCTCTCTCTCTCTCGTCAAGATGATTGCAAAACTAGAAGGACACAAAGTAATGCATAACAAAACAAAGACCAAACACAGAACCCCAACAAACAATGGGAGGAACATCTAACAACCTATCATCAACAACAACAACAACAGAAACACCGCCTAAAATAGACAGCAGCATAAGCCACGGTGTGTGTGTGGTCGGGGGGGGGGGTGCTTGCAGTTTACTGGCGCCAAATATTCGCCCTAGATTCTGTTGTTGTTGAAACGCAAAACTGACAGAACGTTTGCCTATGCCAATTGCTTTACACAAAGCATTATGTTAGAATGGTATCTGATTGACACTCGAGTTCCATAAAGCTACATACAATTAAGTCAGGATGGTCCATCGTGTAAATTGAAGGATTATAATTTCCCAAAATATTGTATTTCTTTCTTTCTTTTGTATGTGCAGCATTTCTTCTGGGTCTTAAGCAAGCGTTGGGGTTTCTGGTCCTCAAAGGGCTATTCGCTAGAGTTCTTCTTAAGTGCATTAGAATTAGGGGATAACTGTCTTCAAAGTCAGTTTCATTTTGGGAGGTATACGGCCTGAAATCACGTTTTACGGCTCCGCTGACGCGCGCGTCGCCGTAAAACTAAATTTCCGACCGTATATCCGACGATATACCTCCCCAAATGAAAATTTTGAAGACAGTTATCCCCTAATTATAATTACTATGCCAAACTGTCAAATTTTCCTAAGATTTTCCGGCAAACGTTTCTCAGAATTTTTAATCTATTGGATAAACTCTTAAACTTTAAAGACAGCAAGCATTACGATCAGCCACACGCATGTGCTTGAAATTCTAATCTGGGTGGTTGCTGTTCATACTAGCATAATACTGGATATAATATAATGGCGCCGATTAAATACGTTCAAACCAAACAAATTTAAACGTTTAAATAACTGACTTAGTATGATATTGTCATATAAAGAGAGAAAGTCACAATTATGTTATTATATTTCTACAAATATCACCAGATTGTTCAACCTCTTGAAAGAAAGCAACATTTTTGAAGGACAATATAATAATTGAGCGGAGACCTTCCCCACTAACATGAAAAAAATACAGCACATAACAAAGTTCCATGTTTTGTTCAGCTAATAGTATACTGTACACAATCAGTTTTATTTTATGGTAATTTAGTATATTAATTCAAAAGAATCGTTGGAAAGCCTTTTTTTAGATCAATTTAAAAAGATAATCAAACGTTATAGAAAAAAGGAAATAACATGGATATAATGCGACAGTAAGGTCTCAGACTCAATGACGGCCCTGACGTACGGTTGGTGCCTGATTCTTTGGCTGGGCCCACCGTGGCTCAACTTAAGGTTTTCTTTTCAGACGCCGCCGGGTCCTTTCCGGACTTCTCTAGTCTTGTCAACCTGGACTTCCAGGGCTAAACTTTACTAGCAGTTGACCCAGGGACTCAAGATCTGAAATAATCATCAACAGGTCATCTGCGTACAGCACTTCCACGAACAGCCCATACGGAAATCCCTTTATAAAGTCATGGCGATTTTTGTTTGATTTGATTCTTTACGTCCCATCAACAATCTTTCAGTTATAAAGGGACGGGTCTTCCTGGGTTGAACCAGTACTAAGCTAGGATATAAAGTCATGGCGATTTATACGGCAAATTTCGATAATATTTGGGGTGTAAAATTTGTGTTCCAATTTCACATTTTATGTTTTTTACTGTGTGAAGAACTGGTACGATTATTCTAAGATGTGAAGAATTGGTACCAAATTTTCAAAAATGTGAAGAATCAGTCCCAAATCCTCATAAGTGTGAAGAATCGGTACAAAATTCTCACATCTGTGTAAAATTGGTATCAAATCATCACATGAGAAAAATTTGTATCAAAACTCACACGCGTAAAAAACTGGTACCAATTCCTCACACATGTGAAAAATTGGTACCAAATAATCACAGATGTGAAGGACTGGTACTTAATCGTCACTAATAACAGTGGTAAAATTGTATCGAATGCAAAATGCAGCAGATCTGGGGTGTATTTAATCAATGTGAGGAATACGCATGTATGTTATATGGAATTTGACTTTATTAGTACGAAATATGTGACGTATTGGTACCAATTTTTCACGTGCTATGGAAATCGGTACCAATTCTTTACAGTGTGATATTTATGAAGTGTGAAATTTGCGGTTAAACAACGCTCCTAACACAAATCATGTGAAACGCACAGACTTGCCAGCACATATGCTTCTCGAATACATAAAATTTGGATGTAGATGAAGACTCAGAGCAAAATAATTTAGACCTCTAGCCCCTCTTGATTGGTCAACAAGAGCGTTTACATGATGCTTTGTACATATGCGATAAGTACCCAAATCAGACATGCTGTCCCAAAAATCAGGAAGCAAGTGAGTATGACTAGGAAATGTCACAACAGACCAAAGGCCGACCCATGGCACCGCAAGGAAGAGGCACATAGCTCTAATGGCGACACGACAGCAGACCATAATTAAAGTAAAACAACCTGGCCCCGAATTTATAAAAAAAACTTTTTTCATGCTCAACTCAACTGAGCATAAAATGTATCATGCTCATATGTTAAAATGCCAACAATCGTTGGCATTTTAGCATTTATTAGCATGACAAATACTACATCTGAGAGTCTGAAAGCAAGAAAAGTCTTTATTTGTCAGCATTTTAGTTTTGTGAGCAGTTGAAATTCTATGCTCAGTTGAGTTGAGCATAAAAAAGGTTTTATAACCTGGAGCCAGCTCTCCCTTCCTCGGCGAAATGATTGCTAAACTAGAAAGGACTCGAAGTGTTGCATTACCAAACAAGGAACAAACACACAAAACCCCACATGATGAACAGCAGATTGCACATAGACATCTTATGATATATTTCGTCAATTTCCACAGTGTGAACATAACTGTTTTCGTCACATTAAAACATAGGACTGTTCTATCACTGGAGACGTTGGCTTTAGTTTCCATTCTGTTTTCATTTCACCTTTGTGTCAGTTATGTTGTAAAGAGTCCTGCATATGCACTGGCAAAAATCAGAAAATGGTTGACGATATAAAAGCATTCAACAAGGCAAGGGTCACCTCAGCATACATACTAAGAGAAAAATAATTTATATTCTGTACCTGTACATTTTTGTGAAGAAATTGAAATTTGACCTCATTTAACCGTCATTTACCAATTATCGGTACTTTGATATGAATATAAGTTTACCTGTTTTATGTTGTACTGATTTATTTAAATTGTGATTTGTATTAAATTACCACAAATTTGCAAATAGCCATATATGTATTTATTGAAATCAATTTCAAACTAATTATTGAAACCACATACCTACCGGATAAGACCATTTGTTAAGGTGTCACTTTGCTGTACGAGGCCAAAAGTTTATACCATAAGGTGAATGTTTCAAAAGCTTTGTGAGCACCCCTATACACCTCACACACACCCAAACGTCTATGTGCTAATGTAGTGTAAAATAGAGATAAATCGGTAAACATGACCAGGAAATCGCAGATACTGAAAATTCGGAAAATTTCGCAAGGGTTTAATTCGCGGAGACGAAGTTTCGCGAAAATGTAACCCTTGCGAAATGCCGAGATCACTCTGCCGTTTACTGGTGTAGAAGCATGCTAAAGTTTCAACTTTTTTATGTCGAAAATAAGTACTTTAACGTTATTCGCGAAAATAAAATAATTGCGACTATTTCTGGATGCAAAAGAGGAAGGGACACATGGTAACAGGAAAATAAACAAGTCACGTTAAAAAGAGCAAATAGTTTATTTGATATGGTTTCTTTTCGAGAACAAAATAATTTTGAAATAACAGAAATATAAAGCAAACTGCCTGCCAAATATGGCATGTCAAGCGTTGCAATATTGTATGTGGAAATATATGTGTTGTATATCGAAATATTATAGGCTAAAACATATATTTGTGGACTAAAAAAATATTTATGTGCTAAAAAGAATATTTGTAGACATAAAAATATATTTGTGGACATAAAAATATATTTGTGTACTAAAAAATATATTTGTGGACATAAAAATATATTTGTGGACATAAAAATATATTTGTGTACTAAAAATATATTTGTGGACATAAAAATATATTTGTGGACATAAAAATATATTTGTGGACTTAAAAATATATTTGTGGATATAAAAATATATTTGTTGGCATAAAAATATATTTATGGACTGAAATATATATATATATATATTGTGTATAAAAAAAATATTTGTTGTCTATAAAAAATATGTGTTGTGTGAAAAAATATTTATATTCTAAAATATATATTTGTTGTCTAAAAAAATATATGTTGGGTAAAATTAGCATTGTGGGATATTAGCTATTTCCTCAACGGTCGTGTATGAATGTGTCGTATGTGCAGCGGTGCCCTATTGTTACTTCAATTCATTGCAATTCTTTACGAACCAGAACATGAGATTACGGTACTGTCGGGATGTCGTGCAATGAAGGCTCAGATAAGCCTGGGAAAATGCGCATGCTCGTAAGAGTCCCACCAAAAGACCAGGATGAAGTAAGATTAACACTTGAGAAAAAGTACCGAATCACTACTGAAACTCACATTTTACATGCGACAGATACTTTAAACTCAAATACCTGCTGGTGTAGTTCTAGGCGTTGTTGTCGAGGTCGTGGTTTGAATCTCGCTAGAGGCGAAATATTTACAGCATCTATCGGCTCTGTTGATTTACGTTTTAATTTGCAATCCCAACCAACCCAACCCCATCCACCGCTACCCTACTGTAATATACTTGCCACATCCTAGTCTACACTACCTCAAGTCCGCATCTACATATTGAAACTACCCACACTCCGTACATTGCCCCGCCCTACCGTACATTTTTGATCTGATATAGAAGTGACGTAGCCTTTTTGTTGTATAACGCAAATGTGCTTAATGGATATACCCTGTCTTGCACTCCACGCCATACAGCCATTTTTATAGGCCAGCACTCTCACCTCAAGTAATTGTTTTGTTGTTGCATAACTCTAATCTCTGACACCTGCTTCTGAAAATCAACATTTTGGCTAGTTGGTAAGAGCATTGTAGTCAAGATTCAGTTCCCGATCATGGCACAGGATTTTTTTTAGCTGTGGTCTACATTTGTTGCGGCTGTTATATCTGTTATCCTAGATAATTTGCATATTTCATTACACCTAATGGCTGTTGTGGGTTAGTAAGGAGCACGTCACGTCGCATTGTAACTGCTTTATCCCCAATATTTTCTACACCTTACCCATCCTTTTATATTATAAGAATCCATTTTGAGTGTGAGGGTAGGGTAGAAAATACTTGCACATCTTACCCAGGCTGTCACCTAAGGGTTCTCTATATAGGTTGTGTTGGGTATGTAGTGGAACTCACGCACATGACAGTCAAGTCACGTCATTGTTATGTTAAAGTGACGTCATCATCTTATGTTCCATCTCAGCTTATTCATGAACTTCTTGGATCCCCTTTTGTTTTACCGTCTAACTGTGAGTCTGTCGCTTTCCCATTGGTATTCTGGGTCAGGTGTGGTACTTGATTGTATCGATTCCTGATCTTTGCACCCTTATTTACTTTGATGGTGAGCAAAAAATTAAAAAGAGTCCATTAATTGTGTGAGAATGGGATAGAAAACTGCTGTACCTCGTCATCACCATTAGCCATCACTTGGCAAGCCTCGTGATTCCAATTGGTGATCCTCGGAACAGATTTGTCTATCCCAACCTCACACTCATGTTGGATTCTTATAATCCATCCTGAAGATCACCGTGTTGCATCACGAAGCTTGCCGAGTAATGACAAACAGTGATCCCACGCTAGGGTTTTTCTCACCTATCCTCACCACTGTTAATATTGTTATTATTATTTGATTTTAAAATATGCTTCCAGAAGTCCCTGACTACGCTAGAGATGCAATTTTACATAATGACGTGACGCTAACATAATAACAATGACGTTACTTGACGACCATGTGCAAAAGATCCAATACAATCAATGTACATGTATGTAGCCCTCACGTGGGTAAGATAGCATGGGCCGCGGGGGAGGGGGGGGGGGGGTGAACTCTCATTTTTTCTTCAGAAGTAGGCCTTGCCCAGCATCTACCGCTCACCCTAAAAAATATCAGTAATTTCAAGCATCCAAAAAATATTTGAAATTTTAGCAACCCCAAAAAATATCCCCCATTCTGTATCTTAGCCTTAGGAAAAGATCCTTAAATGCATAGAAATGACCCCTAAATATAGTCCAATTTGTGATGACCCAAAAAATATCCACAAAATCGTCAGACCCCAATTTTTTTTTTCATTTTTCTGACCCCCCCCCCCCCAAAAAAAAAAAAAAAAAAAAACGAAAAAAAAAAAAGCCTACGTATAAAAGAAAATATCATAGTACCCCCCCTCCCCCCTGACGCATGGGTAAGATAAGATTTTCTATCCCTGGGTAAAATCTCATATCGTTATCCGATGTGCAAGAAAGCACCAAAAAGTGAGTATGACTAGGAAATGACTCATCCACAGGGTCAGTCTGATTATGTACCACATAGAACAGGATACCACATTGTACCGCAGGATCCCCTCCTATGGACGGGTTTAACGAACTTTAGCATATTTTAACATAGTATAGTCATTTACATGCCCTTCTTTCTTGATGAAGGACACTTGACATCCTAATTACCGACTCTTTTTTATGAATTATGTGTTTGAAAAAGCCCTTCTATCCCTACTGTTTTACATCCAAAATCATTACTTTTTCGCTCATGAAGTTTCAAAACTTTTATCCCTTCTCTTTCTCTACTTTTTTGTGAAAGGGCATTTGAAAGCCTTTTAACTGCAGCTTAGTACTGGCTCAACCCAGGAAGACCCATCTCGACATGACTGAAAGTTGTTGACAGAGTCGTAAAGAATCAAAACAAACAAAATATCATAATCTCATATTTAAAAGATTCCGAATGTTTGGTTTAAACATATTTTATTCAAATTAATTTGTATATGGTAAATACAAATTGAAACAATAAGATGAGGATAAGAACGGAAGCATGTAGCTTATATAGTTCTTCTCCAATGCGAAGTAAGATGTAAGTGGAAGGCAGATCATATCGAATACTGTACATTTTAACATAGAAGTCAATCAATGCTAGCAAGTATAGGTGCTTATTGAGTATGTCCCTTTCAGCATGCAGTGGTGCAAGTCAACGGGTGGAATTTATGATTAAATGATTCAAGTCTTAAACAAGGCACTTGAACTATCCAATGTATTTAGCAGGACTCAGATTTAAGCATATTTGTTAGCATTGACAATACATAAGCTTTGATAATAAATGAAAAATAGATGTGCAAATGTTGGTTGGAGAGGGAGGAGGGGAACACCGATACCAGGCCAGGCCTATATGCGATAGGCAAATTGCAATAGTGGATACCGTCACATACTACATCTTCACTCTTATTGTGTCCTGAGGCTAAGAGCAATTGAGATGGATATTAAGTAAAAACGCTTAGTGTCTGATATGTACTTATGTACCATTTGAAAGATGACAACATTGGTTTCATATGGTAGTGAACTACTTCCATATAGTAGCAAATTGAGAGAAACTGGCTGGTGCTTCGAGACCTCGTTAAGGAGCAATGTTCTGTGTTCAATGTATCGAGGGCATCTTAAGAAGAAATGTTGAGTGTTTTCAACGCTACCACAACTGCATAATGGAGATTCAGATATGATTTTAAGGAACAGATCATTAAATAATGAGCCACAGTTTGTTCGTAAACGTGTGTGTAAGATTTGTGATTTCCGATTGCCTGTAATTTAGTATTTATGAACTGGAATAAAATCTCTGTTGAGGTAGTTTTTTTAAAGGAGCAAACACTATCTAGTTGTCTGACTACGACAGGTAGTTCATTCCAGTCCCTAATTACAGATGGCAGAAAGGAGTTATAGTAAAGATTTGTTCTTGTAGCAATAGGCCGGAGATTGTGAGAATTACGTAAGTTGTAGCTGGATGCATGATCAACAGATTGAGGCACTAAGGAGGAAAGGTATAATGGAGAAACATTCCGAATGTTTTATAAAATGTATGCTTCAATTCTAAATCATGACAAGTTTTGACCACCATTTAAAATGGTGGTCAAAACTTGTCAAAATTTAGAATTGAAGCTTAGAGTACCATAGTTCTATATTAATCATAGCAAAAGTGCTTCTTGAGTTATTGACAGCGTAACTTTGAGATATGGTTTCAGATAAAGTTGAGTTCAGGGCCTGGAATGACAATGCCTCCTTAAAGTTAAGGTAGACTTAAGTTAAGTATTGATATTTCAACTTCCTATATTAAATGCTAAATAAATTGCCTGGATCAATGCGGTACTTGTGGTCAAAGATATCATTGTGATCTTCAGAAAAATGAAACTATCTTGATTTTAATCAGTTTGAAACTTTATTTTTCGCATCCTTATAAATCAATACTTAATTTAAGCCTTCCTTTAAGGAGGCATTGTAATTCCGGACCCTGGGCCCGGAATTACAATGCCTCCTTAAAGTTAAGCAAGACTTAAGTTAAGTATTGATATTCCGGCAGGACAATGTCTATTTGGCTGCCTGCTAAAGAATTCCTCATGAGGTCTTCTGTGAGAGTCACAAGCTGGGTCTCACATGAGCGGTTGGATCAAAATAGTGAGTATGATCAGGAAATACCACAATCACAAACTGCAGACAAACCCATGCTGTAGATCGTACCATAGGTTGTGTTGGTCCATGTGAGAGATCACATTAGTTATGACAATGTACTTTAGCACTTTACAGACACACACTCCACGTTTCAATGAGCGTCGTGGCCTAACATGCCGAAACTGATGGCTCAGTCTGCATTTATATGATCATGTACATACTACAAACATTAAATACACAAAAATAAGCTAATTGACCATTTTTTTGGCTGATTCGGTCAGGTTCAGTTACAAAAGACGCAAAGCTAGACGAGCGCTTCTTGTTTCAATGAGTGCCGCGACCTAACCTAGCTCACTTTGTACATAGAATCTTGTGCGGATCCAGAGGGGGATAGGGGGTCCGGACACCCCTGAAAAACACAAAAATATAGGGTTTCCTCTCAATACTGGTCCAGATCCCATAAATTTAACACAGCTACCAAGCCAGCATTCACTGTTGGGTCATCATCGGCACGTCAGCGAAACGCTGGCGGGCCGATGATGGTCCGTTTTAGTGGTATTCTGGTCATCTCCCCATCATCAACTAGAGAAGGCGATGGTCCCACATAAGAAGGGTATGCCGTGTAAAGAGAGATCGACAAGATTTATTTAATTGTTTTGAGCACTTCAGATCGGTTCAAATTTAGATAGATGGGCATAAGTTGGGTTTTCTTTTGTTCCTGCTCATTCATTCTCTTTTTACAGGCATGTACTATAGTGCCAACGAAGAGTGACAGTCACGTGATATTTTGTTTACAATTGCTGAGTATAGTATATAGTACAATGATACCCATAAAATATTAACTTGTGTAGTTCACGTTAGAAGATACTGTAGTGTAGTGGTTATGTCTACGGCGTTTGACGCAGTCGTACCAGGATCGAACATATTTAGAGGTTGTTGTTTTTTTTCTTCATATTTTACTAGTCCCAAAAGGAACAGGCGGCATTATTTCAGCTTACTGTAAATTCGGAAGTTTTCGCGAGGTTTTATTTTCGCGAAACTTCTCACATGCTAAATTTCGTGAAATAAAATTATCGTGAAATGGCGAAATAACTTTGTTGTTTACTTGCCTTAGTTACAAATTTTGACGTTGCAAATATGTCTTTTAACGCTCATATTCGCGTGTATTTCCGAATTTACAGTAGCTTGTGTTGTTACAGAAGTTTGTTTTTATATATGTACCTTATACATGTTAAAGGAATAAAAAATAATAAAAAATAATAAAAATAAATAAATAAAAAGAAAAAATAAGACATGAACAGAATAATAAAATCAGACCTCCCCCCTCCCCTCTCCTCCAAAAAAAAAATTAAAAAAAAATGAATAAAAAAGAGCAGCCTGTGAGATTCGAACCTAGAAAATGTTCTTTGTGGTTTAGTAATCCTCCACGCTACCACTTGAGCTATCTCGATTTTATAGATCAATTGTGTATTTATCCTATCATGAAGGTAAGTCCCATAACTTTGTAAACAAAAAATGACGTCACTTCTACTCTTGGCTGGCAGAATAATAGATGAGTGCGTTATCAAATATTTTCTTATTTTCCTACCAAACGTGTTATTGCTACTCAAATAAACCGTTATAAATTCTAGGCACCAAAAACAACATATGTTGTGAATACTCAAAGCATTCTTCAGGAGACGCTTCTTTTGAGTGCCCAAAACTCATGGGAAAGAAAGTACTTGAAAATTTATGACGAAATGCACGATGAACTCACAAACCTCATAAGACATCGTAACGTAGCCCTATGTTTCACAATTTCTGTGAAACTGCCTTGTGACAGTCTTGCAAGTTTGCGGGGCTACCTCACGACTGTCATGCGGCTGCCGTGCAAAGACTGCGGCTTTCATTTGCGAACATCGAGGAACTCGTGAGATAGCCGTTTTAGCATCTAGATTGGTTCCCCTCGTTGATAAAGCTCCACTTCCGCTACGCATATAACGTTTGGTAACTAGTAATTTTTTACAAGTAGAGAATCCTACTCATGCGACTGCGCATGCTCTAGAAAAGATTTTTCAACACAAACTTCAGTATTTTTTCAGTTACTGTAATTTGATAATAAAGTAAAAGAAAAAAATATAAACTCCCAGAACAAAATAAACTTAATAAAACGACTTGTTTAAAAATGCACTTTATGTCAAGGGTATTTTCCAATACCACGACACCAATGACGTCAGTGTGTATGCGATACGTAGGTGCATTGGCGGCTAGTAGTTACCTGTCTTAATATGCTGAAAGCTATTAAAGGGAGAGAACCAGTCTATTTAGCATCGTCAGTGAAACAGTCACACGACCGTTAAGGAAATAGCTAATATCCCACAATGCTAATTTTACCCAACATATATTTTTTTATAGACAACAAATATATATTTTAGAGCATAAATGATTTTTTTACACAACACATATTTTTTTTACACAACACATATTTTTTTACACAACACATACTTTTTTACACAACAAATATTTCTTACACACAATATATATATATATTTTAGTCCATAAAAATATTTTTTAGTACACAAATATATTTTTATGTCCACAAATATATATTTTATGTCCACAAATATATCTTTATGTCCATAAATATATTTTTATGTCCACAAATATATTTTTATGTCCACAAATATATTTTTTAGTCCACAAATACATTTTTATGTCCACAAATATTCTTTTTAGCACATAAATATTTTTTTAGTCCACAAATATATGTTTTAGCCCATAAATATTTCGATATACAACACATATATTTCCACATACAATATTGCAACGCCTGACATGCCATAGCCAAATATAGATCTATTTTTTTTCTGGGATTAAATCATACCTTTCTAAAAGACATCCAGATAATGTAAACAGTACGTGAACAAAGTACGTTGCATTAAACAGGCTAGTTTGCTGTTCCCGATTATTTCAAGTTCGTTTATGGACGTGCAGGGTCTTCATAACTGAATTGATTCAGTTTACATTATCTGGATGTCTTTTAGAAAGGTATGATTTAATCCAAGAAAATAAAAAGATCTATATTTTGCAGGCAGCGTTCAAGGAAATATTTACATATTTTGTTTCCTCATTTCAAAAGAAACTACTGCCACTGAATTTGCCCATCTGTGCTTCAACGGTGTGTGTATTATACGTTATGATATTAAACCGACCATGTTTATTAATAAGCTTTTTAAGCTTATACACAATCAAAAGTTTTGATAGAATAATGCACACGTATATTTGATATAGATATTCAAAAAGTTTCATTATATCTAAGGAATTTCATTTAAAGTCATTGAACTTATTCCAATCGAGGGCAAACGGTACATCCACTCAGCCCTGATTTTCGAGGTTTTTAAATTCATTAATCCTATACTCCATTATAATAACGCATTTTTGGTGTCTGTTTAAAAAATATTATGGAAAATGAAGCAGTTGCTCTTTCGGAGCAAATCCTCCATTTTCCATATTATTTTCAAAAGTATTCAAAACAAAACTTAATTTTTTTCATTTTTTTTCAATGTTGTCTAAAAATGGAAAATGATGTCATGACCTAAAATAGCCTATGGAGTAAAGGGTTAAGTCACTGTGATGTTTTGACTTACGTCAGATTTGTATGCAGCTAATAGTATGGTAACAGAAACTATTGTTGCATGCAAATGTTTCTAAGTGCCTACCACCAAAAGATTTATTTATTTGTATGCAAAAATAGAGTGCGCCTACTTCGGACCTCGTAAATCTCACTCTTTTGTTTTACTTAGAACAAGTGTTTGCCAAGATCCTACTTTATGTTTATTGTATCTTTTAGTAAATTTAAACAGTTTTAAAGTAAATACCATAAACTGATGAACATCTGTTACTTGGTCAAAAATACATATTTTTGGCGAAATTATTTAAAGCCAACTATGACTTATTTATTCCATCCTTTTTGCTAACTTGCGGCATTTGGGTCAATACGTGGATACATGGGAGTTCGGATTTTATCGCATCAGCGACCAATGAAGGCTCAGGCGAGTCGCACAAATATTTGCCATAGCATTCACTGCTTGCATGCACACAGAATGGATATTCATGGATGCTGTGTAACCGAATGCGGCACGCCTTGGTCACCGAGGATGGGCCAGACCTGTGGTGCACGATAGACGCCATGAAGCAGACACGATAGTCTAGGAGAGCATCGACCACATGTCTTCTGATATATTCCACCTTGCCAACCAGATGAGGAAAGAGAATGTAGATGTTTTAGGTGACAATGCAATGAAAAGCGACACTAGGGAAATGTCAATAAGCAAGGAGGCAAAGCAGATAGCGTGGACTGAACACTATAAAAGGCTTCTCAACTAAACACCAATGTATTGCCGCTAGACGACCCGCCAGTCCCAATCACTATTTAAATGGCGAGGAAGACCATCTCAAAGATGGAGTCGGACAAAGCTGCAGGCCCAAGTGGTGGAGATGATCAGGAACTTCCAACCGCCTAAACTCTCTCTCTCTCTCTCTCTCTCTCTCTCTCTCTCTCTCTCTCTCTCTCTCTCTCTCTCTGTGTGTGTGTGTGTGGGGGGGGGGGGGGGGAAATGTTCGCATGGTAGAGGTTAAAGCCAATGAACACCGCTCAAAAAACTGCAAGACAGCCATCTAGATCATCGGTTTCAAAGTGAATTGTATCCTTCGTCAGAATGTCCATGTTACTGTCTTGTTTGGTTGCATGAAATTGCAACAATTTATTGCTGCGCTAACCACACGTATATAAAGTAACACCTCATTATAGTTTTGTTAAAACTTTGTAAAGATTTGTATCTTTGTGGGAGATAACATTTGACAATTAACAAAAGACGAAAATGTTACTATTTCTATAAGAAAATAAACGAAAACTCAATGATTACATTCTGTTTGTTCAAGGGTAATCTTTACCTTTTGTGTTGTTTGAAACTTTTAAAATTGAAGCAACTTAAAACCCTTTTATCTGTCTAGTCTTGGGGCGTTCCATTTTTATTGTCGCAACATCTTTTCTAGCCTTGTAACCCAACACTAGTTTCGACCCGACAACCATGGGGCTAATGTCTTGTCACACGCACTGAAACGAACGGAATGTTACCCATAAATGTTAAATGAAATATTTTGGCCAACTCATGAGAGTATTGTTCTTATTGCACTGCACATAACCCTTTCCTTCATGAATATTCATGCTAGGCTCCACCCACTATAAATAATTATATAAATAAACTTTCGTGTTGGTACATAGAACAAAGAAATTACTTGCCATTGCCACTTGAGTAGGATCAGATATACCGTATTTCGATAGCAGAATAAACCCTGATCAGGCAGCTCCTGATCCGGGTCTGCTCTGTTTGCAAAAGCGTTTAAAGGCGTCTCTATGAGGTGAATGATTCATCACTCTAAAACATGTATATGCAGGTTTTTAAGTGGGCCTAAGTGTCCCAGTTTCTGCCTTCACCTATACCCCCAGTTTATGCGTCCGAGCAGTTAAGACTCTGGCGAGACTTGCCTGCATATGCGATAAATATCAAAATCTCATGTATTGACCTATCTATTGATAAATGCAATTACACGGTATAAATGCAAGTACACTGTATAAATGCAAGTACACTGTATAAATGCAAGTACACTGTATAAATACAAGTACACTGCATAAATGCAAGTACACTGTATAAATGCAAGTACACTGTACACTGTATATATGCAAGTACACTGGTAAAAATGCAAGAACACGTTATAAATGCAAGTACACTGTATATATGCAAGTACACTGGTAAAAATACAAGTGCACTATATAAATGCAAGTACACTGTATAAATGCAAGTACACTGTATAAATGCAAGTACACTGTATAAATACAAGTACACTGTATAAATGCAAGTACACTGTATAAATGCAAGTACACTGTATAAATGCAAGTACACTGGTAAAAATACAAGAACACTGTATAAATGCAAGTACACTGTATAAATGCAAGTACACTGTATAAATGCAAGTACACTGATAAAAATGCAAGTACAATGTATAAATGCAAGTACACTGTATAAATACAAGTACAATGTATAAATGCAAGTACACTGTATAAATGCAAGTACACTGTATAAATGCAAGTACAATGTATAAATGCAAGTACACTGTATAAATGCAAGTACACTGTATAAATGCAAGTACAATGCATATGATGTATCGATTTGGGTATGGTTACCAGAAAAGTTAACATTCGCCGTCCATTACCTTTACAAGATCACTGGGATGAGTCGACTGCTCGAACTCCTTTCAAAACTTTCTAACCTATTGATTTGTTTACTTTAACCTTTTCATTTTCAAAACCATTCGCAATAAAACTCAGCGTTGGCCAATTAAACCCTCTACTTCAGGTATCCTCTTTAACACCATGATATCTCATTAACTCCTGTCCAGATCTCGTCGACTGAATAGTTAATGTTTTTCTGTTTTCTTTCATGAGTGTCCGTCCTGCTGTGTGTTTACCTTCTGTTTAACATGGTTCAACAGAGTCTAACAAGCGAAAACACGAAGTTTGGCTTTGCATCACAACTCATTCCTCGTAGGGATATAAAAGCGGACCCAATACATGTATAGACCCGCCAGCGAAGCGCCATTTCGACCATTACATGTACATTGAAATGGCGTTTCGCTGGCGGGTCTATACATGTAATAGGTCAATGCTGGCGCGAGCTTGGTTTGATCTTTCATCTAGCTTGATGCAGTAAACTTATAGTGTGGGCGATTGCACATGTAAAAAGTCTTGCAATCTCTTTAATCTCTTTTTCTCCTTTTCTCCAGTTCTTGTGAACTTTGTCCCACTTAGCAAACGGGACAAACTTTGTTGGGATGCTATATTCTTGGATATCAGATATCTAGGGGGCAATTCTTTACACAGTGTGCATGCCTAGCAGATATATAGAGGGACATTACGGTAATGCATAATTACTTCGAAGTAATTAGTTTTATAGCATGCATTGTCTCACTGTGGTTTCTTTATACATGTATCGTCATTGTCTCGATCATTAGCCACTTGTCCTCCCACTACCTATAGCTATTACCCTACTAGATTATGCGTATAACTTGACTTGACATACATGTACGAAGGCTAGACATCATGACATAAATATCACCCAGGTAAACCGCATGTTTAGATCTCGGAGGGTGTTGGCTATCGGAGGTAAACATTGCGATTATGGATGGACAGGGTCTGTATTTATCCATTTTTATGTCCTATAGAGTAGTTTCTTGGAGACGAAAGCAGCAAACAGGTTGCTTCTATAATGAATGAAAAGGACTCGGAATGTGTTAAATGCTTTTGATCCATGTCTGTAGGACCCTGGGCGACCTTTCAAACGACGATTGTGAAATTTTCAATGAAAAAATGCTATTCGTTTGATCATAGCTGGATTTACATCAACCTTTGACACAATTTGCTTGTGTCGCCACAATTCTATATCATTCTCCTGCATGATTTATAAGAGTCGTATCTCAAAATGCTATTAAAACATCAATATTTGAAATTTGCTTACGTTGATATCGCTTTGGTGGTTAGCAAAATGTGTAGAGGTAACTTGACAGCTGACATCCTTGCTATCGGAGTGACAGTGGTTTTGATTTCGGAGATTGATACAAACTGCCGCACAATTAGTGCCTGAATCTGATATATTTTAAGCATGTCTTGATACAAAAAAATATGTAATGCTACAAATGGAAGACTATCAGGGGTGGGGGGGGGGCGAAATACAGAAAGGAATTTGAGACGTTTTACAGTTTTGGTGTGTTGTGAAAAGCGCTCATCTTCAGTCGGTGCCATTATGCATGTTTTTGTCTAGTGAGTCTTGGAAAACATATTTTTTTAAATTCTGCACTGATTCATTTTTGGTGCAACCAGTATGCTTGATATAGGAAGGGGATA
Source organism: Loripinus fragilis (assembly GCA_964019695.1). Taxonomy (NCBI): domain Eukaryota; kingdom Metazoa; phylum Mollusca; class Bivalvia; order Lucinida; family Lucinidae; genus Loripinus; species Loripinus fragilis. Next base: position 12,824,723 of record OZ026518.1, on the reverse strand, counting down.
TGATGGCTGGGTGGGATGGGGGTGAGGGTATGGTCCCCGAAAGGAGGCAAGAACATGTGCCATACTTATACTCATTATCTTACCTGTCAACACAGTATATTAACAACGTGAACAGGGTTACAAAATGCAGGTTCACATTGAGGCGCATCTTGTTGTGTAAATGGAGTGTCAAAATGCAAGGAAACTGTTGGTTAAGATGCCACGTGTGCATGATTAGTAAACCTTTGATCCAAAAATATATTCATGTATGCCATCCAGACAATTGAAACACCCATAACCACCAGTCTACTGAATCGCCACAGAACACCCAAACGCACACAGTCCACTGAAATGCACAAAACAGCCAACCCATTGAAACTCCCAAACTCCCTAGGCAACTGATACACCCAAACCGCCCAGCCCAGGGAAGCACTCAGACCACTCATTTCACTGAAATACCCTGATCAAATCCATTGAAACATGGAACTCACATAGTCCACTGAAACACCCTCCTGTTGCACCGCCCTTTAGGATTCTATTCAATGAAACAAACTATATCAACAATTTACCCCCCCCCCCACCCCCCGCCAAACCGTAAAAAACAACAACAACAACAACAACACATGCAAAAAAAAACACCACAAACATTGAATGGGTTTCAACGGGGCTCTCAAGCCAGTCCCAAACCCCCCCTCCCGCCTTCATTTCTTCCTTTTTTGCTATGCAACATCTAAAACATTTTGAATGGCATTTCGCTGGAGGGCCGATGGTTGCCCGACAATGTGTGCTGGCTGGGATAGGGTATGTCCATGTCTTGTACCGTCATCTAGTAGCGTTGCACTGATACGCTTTCTTCGGTTTTGTAAAATATTAGTGAGATAAATGCAACAAAACATCCCATGCGATGCTTAATCATGCATGGATCCAGAAATTTTGTCAGACGAAGTCTAACTTAACTCTGACACACCTTATTTAGATGAATGGAGTGAGGAATTAAAATACCACTAAAAGCGGGCCATCGTCAGCCCAACAGCAAAACGCTGGCGGGCCGATGATTACCCAATATGGAATGCTGGCTTGGTAGCTTTTGATTTTCCAGGGGATCTGGACCAGTATTGCTAACGAGCCCCAAAGGTTTCCGATTTTCAAGGGTTGGGGTCAGGACCCTCTGCCGCCCCTTCTCTGGATCCGCGCATCTTACTCTTAGTTGAATGCGCAGCTATCGAGTAACGTGAGCGTTCGAATTTCTGGCCTCTCCGGCGTCACTGTGTTGTGCCCTTGAGTAAAACATATTAATCATAGCTTAGTACTGGTTCAACCCAGAAAGACCCATCCCGACATAACCGAAAAATTGTTGACTGGGATGTTAAGAATAAAATCAAACAAAATAAAAAAACATAATAATGAACCCTGTACAGTTTGCATACGTTTTAAAGCTGTACTCTTTGCGCCATTGCGACAGTAAAATAAAATACCACACGTATTAAAAAGCAATTTATGTTTTTGGTCTGTTGTCAGTTCATTCTTTAAAGTATTAGTATACATGTAAGCTTATCTGGATCTTCACTGCATATTTGTATAGGTGGACAAAGTAATCCATATAACAATACCCGTAAAATATTGAAAATGTTTCAGTGGTAATCCGTTCTGTTATTTTATCTTTTAACGTTTTTAAACTTTACATAGTAGTACAGGGCCCGGAATTACAATGGTTCCTTAAAGTTAAGGACGACTTAAGTTAAGTATTGATATTTCAACATGCTAAATAAATTGCCTGGATCGATGCAGTACTTGTGGTCAAAGATATTATTGTGATCTACAGAAAAGTGAAACAATTTTGATTTTAATCAGTTTAAAACGTCATTTTTGGCATCCTGAAAAATCAATACTTAGCTCAGTAAGTCTTCCTTAACTTTAAGGAGGCATTGTAATTCCGGGCCCAGGTCCTCATATTCCGGTAACAGCAGCCCAAACCCCACAATGGCATTATTTTTAAACAATATTATTTGAGTCGCGACATGAGATTTCCAACAATGTGGTATGTGCGACCAGCAAAGGCTCAGACCAGATTGCGCATACGCGCAGTCTTATCAGAGCCTTTGCTTGTCGCTTGAGTATTATATGAATATTAAGCTACTGAACGAACATAATTTGGAGTTTCTAAGCTTAAAAGAAGGCTACACAGGCTCGTCTGAGTCTATTCATTTCAAAATGCCACATTGTTGGAAATCACATGTCGCGGCTCATTTGTCATTCTATAAGAAGCAATAAAGATGGGTTGTATATCTTTAAGATATTTTTAAAAGTTTCACACCGGATATGCGGCAATCGAAAACGTTAATTCTATCGACGAACGTAGATCCAAAATCGTTGGAAACAGGGTTTTCGATTGCCATTTGTCGCCCGATTTTTCGATTGCCATGTGTCGCCCGACTGGCGACAAATGGCAATCAAAATTTCCGTAACAATCGAATGTTTAATTAGATTTTTATGCAACCGTTTGCAGTACGACTTTAAATTATCTTTAGTTCAATAAATGTACCTGGGTGACGTCCTTTTCAGAAAGAGATGGACAATCGGATTGTAAAGTTTAGTGTTTGGGTACAATATTTTTAATCATATCAAGTTTAGTAGTTTTATAGTTGTGATGTTTGTTCTATTATCTATAATAGAGGCCCTCCCAGGAGGTACATATTCCCTTGTTCTTCTTAAATATTGACTTGTCTCCATGTTTCATGTTTTATTTATTTCCCCGTTCTCTGACAATATTGTTCCCCTCAGTTTGGCATTTTCCCTTTCCCTAGAATAAAATGGCTTGTACAAATACACCCTAACTCGTGAGAGGGCTTCATTGTTACGGCATACAGAGAACTCCTCTCTCAATTCCATGATAAAAATGTTCCCTGTTAGCACGTTATAACAGTTCTTTACCCATTACCCGATGATCGGGTGACGTACTTGGAATTTGACAGAGGAGGACTGAACATGGGAGTCGAACGCTCGCTATCATTTCATTAAATTCTCGTATTGCTCATGATATTTTAATACATTAGAGAGAGAGAGAGAGAGAGAGAGAGGAGAGAGAGACAGAGAGAGAGAGGAAGATATAGACAGAGAGAGAGACAGAGAAAGAGAAAGAGAGAGACAGAGAAAGAGAGAGTAGAGAAAGAGCGAGTAGAGGGAGTGCGAGTAAAGAAGGAGTGCGAGTAGAGAAGAAGAGCGAGAAGAGAAGGAGTGCGAGTAGAGAAGGAGTGCGAGTAGAGAAGGAATGCAAGTTGAGAAGGAGTGAGACTAGAGAAGGAGTGCGAGTACAGAAGGAAGGCGAGTAGAGGAGGAGTGCTAGAAGAGAAGCAGTGCCAGTAGAGAAAGAGAGTAGAGAAGGAGTGCGAGAAGAGAGAGAGTAGAGAAGGAGTGCGAGTAGAGAAAGGAGTGCGAGAAGAAAAAGAGAGAGAGAGTAGAGAAAGAAAGAGTAGCGAAGGAGTGCAAGTAGAGAAAAAGTGCGAGTAGAGAAGGAGTGCGAGTAGAGAAAGAGAGAGTATAGAGAAGGAGTGCTAGTAAAAAAGACGTGCGAGCATAGAAGGAGTGCGAGTAGAAAAGGAGTGCGAGTAGAGAAGGAGTTCGAGTAGAGAAGAAGTGCGAGTAGAGAAGGAGTGTGAATAGAAAAAGAGTGCGAGTAAAGTAACAGAGAGTAAAGAAGGAGTGCGAGTAGAGAAGGAGTGTGAGTAGAGAAGGAGTGCGAGTAGAGAAGGAGTGCGAGTAGAAAAGGAAAGCGAGAAGAGTAACAGAGAGTAAAGAAGGAGTGCAAGTAGAGAAGGAGTGTGAGTAGAGAAGGAGTGCGAGTAGAGACGGGGTGCGAGTTGAGAAGGAGAGAGTAGAGAAGGAGTGCTAGTAGAGAAGGAGTGCGAGTAGGGAAGGAGTGCGAGTAGATAAGAAGTGTTAGCAGAGAAAGAGAGACTAGAGAAGGAGTGCGAGTAGAGAAAGAGAGAGTAGAGAAGGAGTGCGAGTAGAGAAGGAGTTCGAGTAGATAACGAAAGCGAGTAGAGAAAGAGAGAGTAGAGAAGTGATGCGAGTAGAGAAGGAATGCGAAGTTAAAAGGAGTGGGAGAAGAGAAGGAATGCGAACTTAGAAGGAGTGCGAGTAGAGAAGGAGAGAGTAGAGAAGGAGTGCTAGTAGAGAAGGAGTGCGAGTAGAGAAGGAGTGCGAGTAGAAAAGGAGTGCGAGTAGAGTAACAGAGAGTAAAGAAGGAGTGCGAGTAGAGAAGGAGTGTGAGTAGAGAAGGAGTGCGAGTAGAGAAGGAGTGTGAGTAGAGAAGGAGTGCGAGTAGAGAAGGAGTGCGAGTAGAAAAGGAAAGCGAGAAGAGTAACAGAGAGTAAAGAAGGAGTGCAAGTAGAGAAGGAGTGTGAGTAGAGAAGGAGTGCGAGTAGAGACGGGGTGCGAGTTGAGAAGGAGAGAGTAGAGAAGGAGTGCTAGTAGAGAAGGAGTGCGAGTAGGGAAGGAGTGCGAGTAGATAAGAAGTGTTAGCAGAGAAAGAGAGACTAGAGAAGGAGTGCGAGTAGAGAAAGAGAGAGTAGAGAAGGAGTGCGAGTAGAGAAGGAGTTCGAGTAGATAACGAAAGCGAGTAGAGAAAGAGAGAGTAGAGAAGTGATGCGAGTAGAGAAGGAATGCGAAGTTAAAAGGAGTGGGAGAAGAGAAGGAATGCGAACTTAGAAGGAGTGCGAGTAGAGAAGGAGAGAGTAGAGAAGGAGTGCTAGTAGAGAAGGAGTGCGAGTAGAGAAGGAGTGCGAGTAGAAAAGGAGTGCGAGTAGAGTAACAGAGAGTAAAGAAGGAGTGCGAGTAGAGAAGGAGTGTGAGTAGAGAAGGAGTGCGAGTAGAGAAGGAATGCGAGTAGAGACGGGGTGCGAGTTGAAAAGGAGAGAGTAGAGAAGGAGTGCTAGTAGGGAAGGAGTGCGAGAAGGGAAGGAGTGCGAGTAGATAAGAAGTGTGAGCAGAGAAAGAGAGACTAGAGAAGATGTGCGAGTAGAGAAAGAGAGAGTAGAGAAGGAGTGCGAGTAGAGAAGGAGTTCGAGTAGATAAGGAAAGCGAGTAGAGAAAGAGAGAGTAGAGAAGGAGTGAGAGTAGAGAAGGAATGCGAAGTTAGAAGGAGTGGGAGTAGAGAAGGAATGCGAACTTAGAAGGAGTGCGAGTAGAGAAGGAGAGAGTAGAGAAGGAGTGCTAGTAGAGAAGGAGTGCGAGTAGAGAAGGGGTGCAGGTAGAAAAGGAGTATGAGTAGAGAAAAAGAGAGTAGAGAAGCAGTGCGAGTAGAGAAAGAGAGAGTAGAGAAGAAGTGCGAGTAGAGAAAAAGAGAGTAGAGAGGAGTGCGAGTAGAGAATTAAGTATAGAGAGAGTAGAGAGGAGTGCAAGTAGAGAATAAAGTATAGAGAGAGAGAGTAGAGAGACAGAGACAGAGTAGAGAGAGAGAGACAGAGAGAGAGAGAGAGAGAGAGTAGAGACAGACGTAGAGAGGGAGACAGAGTAGAGAGAGACGAAAAGAGAGAGACAGAGTAGAGAGAGACAAAGAGAATAGAGAGTGGAGAACGACAAAGAGATTAGAGTAGAGAGTAGAGAGGGACAGAGAGAGAGAGAGAGAGAGAGAGAGAGGGGGGGGTAGAGAGTAGATAGGTGAGCGAGTAGAGAGAATGGAGAAGAGAGAGAGAGAAAGAGAGAGAAAGAAAGAGGGCGAGTAGATGGGGAAGAGAGATCTGGTTGCTTTGCTTAGTTTGTTTTCCTAGTGCCTCGTGATTGCTGTGTGGCTCTTCCTCACAGTGCCATGGGTTTGTCTGAAGTTTGTGATTGTGAAATTTCCTGACCATACTCACTTACTATTTTTGTTGTATTTGCTGGGGGTTCGTGTTTAGCACTTCGTGTTAAACGCTTATATTGTGTCATTTCTAGTTTGGCAATTCTCTCACTGAGATAAAGGCAGCTGAATGCTTTGCTTATTGTATTCTGACTTTGTGCGTATTCCTTATTTGTCTGTGTTCCAGTGTCCCTGTCTCTTGGTGTCATGTGTCTGTCTGGGATTGTGGCATTTCCTGGTCATTTACACTTGTTTTAACCCAAAGGCCGTTCTTTAAAGTGCGTAAACTTATGTTGTGTAAATGCGAAAACACCTACATGTAGTTAAATTTATGCAATTAGTGAAGACTAATTAGACCGTACAGGTGCTCGTCTAAACATCTGGTATACTAATTGCATTGCTACTTGATCTGTCACCTTCACAAAAGGTATGTGCCCATTTCATAGTATAATGCTTTTGCATGTTATGTTACTGCTAGATTGTTTCTTTAATGTGATGCAAAGGGCTAAATAGATATGGTAGGCCAAAACAAACAAAACAAACTAATGCACAAAAACTCTCCTTCAATGTTGAACAAAAACTCTAACAAATTGGTTTGTTTAAGCTTGTTTCTCCCTTGATATGTTCCTCGCCAATCGAACCACTTGTTTTTGAGAGTGTTTGAGTGTTACACTTTTGTTTCCGTATGCGATAGCTAGTTTAATGAGCATAATCAATTTGCCCTTCTCCGAAATCAATGTTTACATGCACATGCCTTCCCTCCGACAGCTACCCAACATGCCTCCGAACGGAAAGCTACCCATAAACATGATACCACCGTCATAAAATTGCAAACAAATAAGTGTTTTACAAGTATTTTTGAATTGTATTTGACTGATTCATTCCAAAGAGAGGTTATACATTCCAGCGGTGGCTGTGAATCAAGTAAAAATAAAATAGAAGATATGAATATCAACTGATGAGTTCGAAATATTGGTCCAAATTACTGCATTTCCGAATTCAAATGCGATTTAAACTGGAACAGATTCAGTTCAAAAAGATGTATTGTTTTCAGAGTTATCATCATTCTGTATACTTTCGACCTATATGTTGTTCTTATCCCTCAAAGCGAATCTAAATGAAATAAAATCGTCTCAATACAGACCATGTCCAACCTCAAAATCCTTTGTTTACCTCCGATAGCCAACACCCTCCGAGATCTAGACATGCGGTTCACCTGGGTGAATATACTGCCTCAAAGTGAAAATACAGAGCTTTCAGAATATCTAGGTCTGTCAAACATACGCACGCGCGCATTTTGTCATGATCTAGAAAAAATCCACCACTCAGTTACATACGTTTGTATATCAGAATCTGATAATAAAATAGAAAGCAAATTCTATGTTTCGAAATATGCTACTATTACTTGACTTTTCGCTTACTGTAAAGGTGGCAACTTTAATATTCATATCTGGGTGTGGTTCGGATTTTCACCTGCTAAGGAAGGGAAATCAGGGGAAATTTTATTTATAATTTGGTAAAGAGTTAATAATCTTTTTGAGCCGCGCAAACGTGCGTGCATTTCATGAAAAACCTAACCGTCATATACACACTGAACTCGCATTTATTAACCCTTAAAGCGCGTTATCACAAAATGTATGTTTTTGTCGTCCATTTAACTATTTGAAGCCTCATAGATAAACAGTGTGAACCCAGATCAGACTGCTCCTAGGAGCAGTCTGATCTGGGTCCACAATGTTTGCCTCCCTGCTTATGTTAAATAGACATTTTCAGATGCAGTTATTTTGCTGGCGTTTTAAGGACTAAATAATGACTGAGGTTTTGGCACAAGATGATACAGTTACTTTTGAATAAAACCACGCCCCCTTTTCAGCTTTTACCTATGCCTAAGGTTGACTAGTCCTAATTACGCATTCATGAGGTGCCGCCTTTACAGTAAATGAAAAGCCAAGTAATATCGTTATATCGTAGTGTATCTGTGGCTTTACAACTGTTGTCAACTTTATGAATGATAATATCCTTATCAACACAATAATCCATTGTACTACGGACATCACAGCATTAATGACTGCTATCTGAAGGCAGATTAATATTTATTAAGTTGGAAATGGAATCTTATGAACGTAGATTTTCTCCACAAAGATATCCACGTACCTTGGTCGTTGGAAGACAGTACTGGGGCACGAGTTTGTGGTCGGCGGTATATTTATTCATCGATTATACCCTATCAGGCGTTCGTATAGAGAATCTTACATGAGTGCTCATGTTTTATTGAATTTATTGAACGAGTTGAGGAAAAGATATACAATGCGAGGCTAGTCGTGAAAAAGTCAAGCTTTTGCAATTTTTTTACGCAACCTTATAATGGGCGTCAAGACGTCACGTTACGAAATTTGTAAAAATCACTAGTGGTTTGTCGATTTTATTGCATGGAGTTATATCACTCCCAGACGCAACGTCATGTGATAACCACTCTTTTAACCATATGTTTTTGGTACTCACAAGAACCGTCTTAATGATACATGTAAGCTCCCGTTGGCTTAAGCTGCTGATCGATCTAAGGCGGCGACTCTGGTTTTTAAATATAGTACTCCCATTATGCTAGACTGGTCGCATTCTCTAATGCCATTTTTTTCTAGTTCTAAGATAGCAATTTTTAAACTTTACTTGCAGTAGTTCTAGGCTCCGACATTCACTAAATTTGACCATCATAGACGAAGGAAATGCCAGTCTACCATTATGCGTGCGGCTGTGCTTGTCCCTTGATTGTGTCATATAGTTCTTTGTGTCCTTTCTAGCTATGAAATCATCATGCAGAAACAGAGAGGGCTGGTTGCATTACTACGGAAGCCCTGGAGGGACATTTTTACTTATTACTTATCAGTTATTACTTACTACTTATTACTTATCACTTACTACTTATCACTTATCACTTACTACTTATCACTTATTACTTACTACTTACTACTAAAGGGGGGTTTCATGATGAACCCCGTTTTTCTTTTTTAAATTTTAATCGACTTGTCGAATCGCTTCAAAATTTTGAATATGAATATAATTATAAAAAGCGTAGCTAGTTTTAAGTTTTGTTTCTAAATGAAGCTCAACTTTTTACTCCAGTCTCTTGTAAAAATAAACAACTTAGAAATTTTCACTTCATATTTACCCTCTTATTACCTCAATAAATGATGTGGTTAAGTTTTAGTGTGCAGGTAAAATTCGTACAGGTAAATTGTTACATATACCAACTAATAAGTCCAAACATAATTGCCATATTTTCCTGAATTGCTAAGGATGCAGCTAAAAAAATAGAGGTGTCCTGGGCTTTGAACCTAAGAAATTCACACACTGCTTAACCTTTTGTATACTCATGGATTTTTCTTTCCAGTTTGATACAGTCAACTTGGGATAATCCATTATACATATCTATGGTAGCCCTGTTATAAGTTTCAAAACAATATTGCATTTTTGTCTGAAGATCTTTTCTTTACCTTAACAAACAATGTAGACTCTGATGAAATGCGAATACTGTGGCATTTCATCTGGGTCTTCATTGTTTGTAAAAGAAGGCAGCTCGTGAGGCTTCCTATATTATTGCTTGGGACCAGCGATTATAATGGCTTCTCAGGTTTTGGCTAGCCTGGCTGTCTCTCGACATTATAGTAAAAGGAGACAATTATAATGGGTCTGTTCACCCGTCTGTCGGAATGTCTGTCTACGAGAACGTCCACCAGTGTGTACTTTGTGAGCTCAGCCCTCTTACAGTTTATTCCATTTTTAAACTTTGCATATGTTTTGCGCATGAGCTGATGTGCATGTGGTTTGGGCATTCTTCATTTTTTCACCTCATGAACATATCAATTTTGGGGATCTCAGATGCAGTGAATGGGTGCTTTCGTGACCACACCTCCTCCGATTTATTCAATTTCTGGTGCATTCCTGTCCTTTTAATTATTTTTATACCCCGCCACTTAAAAAGTGTGGGGCATTATGGTATACCTTCCGTTAAAAAATTTGCGTTGAGTGTCCGTCCGTCTGTCCGTCTGTCCATCCGTCACCATTTCGTTTCCGCTCTCTATCTTGAGTACTTTTCAACCGATTTGATTTTAACTTTATATAAGAGTTGATATTGGGGAGGAGTAGTTAGAGATCATGTCAAATAAGCACAGATATATTGTCCTTTATGTTGAAAATTGGTTTCGGTGCTCTATCTTGGCCAATTATTTCATTAATTGTCTTCAAACTTTGAATGAGAGTCGATATAAGGATTAAGGGGTGTTATGGGATAGCAAATTGCTTAATTTTGTCAAAAACTACCGAGTTACGGCCCTTGATTTGAAAATATGGTGAAATTTTGAATATTAGATCGTGGATGAGACAACTGCATTTATTTTTTTTCATAAATATGGCCCTTGATTCGTGGATTGTCTTTGTAATAAAATATATAATGGCAGGGTATGATGCATGCCTGCAGCGCTTTTTGTTTTTCCTGGGATTATTTCTGCAAACCTTGTCCTGGACATTCTTACACATACTCTTCCCTGCCATTTGACTGACGATAGCATGTAACCTACCCCCTCCCCTCCCCATTTCCATTGACTTAAGACAGCAAACAAAAATATAGCATGTATATCCCCTGTGTGTTCGGGTCTCACGTGATGCACATGCGAAATAAGCAACGTTCTGCTAGTGGGTGGTCTAGTGGTTTAGCTTCATAATCATCTTTTTCACAGTGGCATTAGCCTGCATTCAGAATAATAATATTAGTGGGCTGCTAAATCCAAAGCATGTGCCGATCCAGTAAGTTTGCCAGAGGGATTCAATCTCTGAAAACGTTTTATTTTGTCTGATGAGGGCAGAGAAGATCCAAATAGCGCTAAAAGTGGGCCATCATTGGCCTGCCAGCGAAACGCCACATTCCGCCATCGAAACACCAATTAAGCGGGGTTTCACCGGCGGGCCGATGATGGCCAAACATTGAACGCTAGCTTTTTGTGATTTTCATAGGGGTCCGGACCAGTATTGCTAAGAAATTCTATATTTTGTGATTTATCGGGGAGGGGGAGGGGGTGGGGGAGGGGGTCCGGGCCCCCTGCCCCTCTCTGGATCCGTGCATGTAAAAACAAATACGTACATTTTCTTGCGATACCATGCTGTGGTAAGGACATATTTTAGCTTGGTATATACATTTTAAGATTTCGTGGCTAGTTTTTGAACCTTACAGTTGTCACAAAGCCACGCCCTGTTTAGGTACAAATAGGGAATAGTGAAAAATAAGAATTGATAAAGTGTTGAAATTTTCATCCTATGACACCTATTTTTAAAATCACATAAAAAAATTAAAAAAATATTTTCAATTACGCTTTTTTAATCTTTATCTATTTTGCTAAGAAAAAATAAATTTGCATCAGTAGCTAAAATTTTTGTCAAAAAACGGGGTTCATCATGGATTTCAATTCCACAGTACTTATCATATCATATATAAACCCCTGTAACGGCGAGAAACTCCATTGTACATTCCCTGTATTAGCCGTAGCTTTAGTAGTAGTAGTAGTAGCAGTAGTAGTAGTAGTAGTAGTCAGAGATTTAATTTGGGATTTTAGGAAGCTACCTTTTCCTTCACATTTGGGAAAATATTTTATTACAACTGGGAAAACAAGTGCTAAAATACATGAAAATGGGAAAAAAGACCATTTTTGCATTGGGAATGATTTGTTTGTTTGTTTGATTTGATTCTTTACGTCCACTCAACAATCTTTCAGTTATGCGGGACGGTCTTCCAGGGTTGAACCAGTACTAAGCTAGGATAAATGTGTCTTGCTCAAGGACCACAACGCAGTGACGCTGGTGAGGCTCGAACCCGCGGCCCTTCGGTCGCGAGTCAAGCACTCCACCACTGAGCCACTGCGCTCCCTATATTGGGAATGACTCCCATATAACGCTTTAAAATGGCCAAATAAAATCACTGGTAATAGTAGTAGTAGAAGTAGTAGTTGTAGTAGTAGTAGTAGGAGTCGTAGCAGCAGTAGTAGTGTAGTGGGTGTTGCTGTTTTTGCTGTAGTAGTAGTAGTAGTAGTATTAGTAGTAGTAGTGGTGGTGGTGGTGGTGGTAGTAGAAGTAGTAATAGTAGTTTATTTGTTTGTTTGATTTTGTTCTTAACGTCCCATCAACAATCTTTCAGTTAAACAGGGACGGATCTTCCTGGGTTGAACCAGTACTAAGCTAGTAGGATAAATGTGCCTTGCTCAATGACCACAATGCAGTGAGGCTCGAACCTGTGGCCCCGCAGTCTTGAGTCAAGCTCTCTACCACTGAGCCACTGCACTCATTTGTTATAGTAGTAATATTAGTGGTGGTAATGATTGTAGTAGCAGTAGTTGCAGTAGTAGTAGTAGTATTAATGTAGTAGAAGTATAGTAGTAGTAGTAGCAGTAGCAATGGTGGTACTACTACTTCTAATACTACTTCTACAACAACAACAACAACAACTACTACTACTACTACTACTACTACTACTACTACTGCCAAATAATGAGTAAGTCATAACAAATAAGTAGTAAGTCATAACAAATAAGTAGTAAGTCATAACAAATAAGTAGTAAGTCATAACAAATAAGTGGTAAGTAATAACAAATAAGTAGTAAGTAATAACTAATAAGTAGTAAGTAATAACTAATAAGTAGTAAGTAATAACTAATAAGTAGTAAGTAATAACTAATAAGTAGTAAGTAATAACTAATAAGTAGTAATAGTAAAATAGCTAAGTAAAAGGCGTAGCTGTAATACAACCACTGCTACTACTACAATTTACTTCTACTACTACTATTGCTACCACTACTACAATTTACTTCTTCTACTACTACTACTGCTACCACTACTACTTCTACTTCTTCTACTACTACTGCTACCACTACTACTTCTACTTCTTCTACTACTACTACTGCTACCACTACTACTTCTACTTCTACTACTACTACTACTACTGCTACCACTACTACTTCTACTTCTACTACTACTACTGCTACCACTACTACTTCTACTACTGCTACCACTACTATCCTACTTCTACTACCACTTCTACTTCTACTTCTACTACTACTACTACTACTACTACTACTACTTCTACTACTACTTCTACTACTACTGCTGCTGCTAGCTTCCGTACTCTACGGTTATTATAGTTATAGTAGAATTGCTAGTAAAAGTCGTAGCTGTAGTAGTAGTAGTAGTAGTAGTGGTGGTAATGATTTTAGTAGCAGTAGTTGTAGTATTAATGTAGTAGTAGTAGTAGTAGTAGTTAAGTAGTAGTAGTAGTAGCAGTAGAAGTGGTGGTACTACTACTACTACTACTACTACTAGTACAGCAAAAACAGCAACACCAACCACACATATACTACTACTACTACTTCTAATACTAATACTACTACTACTACAACAGCAAAATCAGCAACACCAACTACACATATACTACAACTACTACCACAACTACTACTACTACAGGGAATGTACAATGGAGTTTCCCGCCGTTATAGGGGTTATATATGATTTTTTTTGTTGCTTTACGTCCCCCAAGTCAACAGCCATGGTCATGGGGGGAAGGTCAGTTCACCTAACCACACTTTTTCCTGGACAAGTTTGAACAAGCAGTTAACCAGTACTTCGCTTGTTTTGTTTGTTTGATTTGATTCTTTATGTCCCATCAACAATCTTTCAGTTATATAGGGACGGTTCTTCCTGGGTTGAACCAGTACTAAGCTAGGATAAATGTGTCTTGCTCAAGGTTCACAACGCAGTGACGCCGGTGAGGCTCGAACCCGCGGCCCTTCGGTCTCGAGTCAAGCACTCTACCACTGCGCCACTGCGCTCCCTATTCTTTCGCTTGTAACTGACAACAACCCTTCTTGAATGATTCAGTGGAAGGGAGGAGAATGGCCATAGAAAAAAATCAATCTCCACGAAAGTATAGGACTGGGCCGGGATCAAATTCGCGACCCCTGGATCTGCAATCAGACTCGCATCTGTTGCCAGACACGTTACCGACTGCGCTACGCGGCCCGGTTTATATATGATATGATAAGTAATAAGTAGTAAGTAATAAGTGATAAGTGATAAGTAATAAGTAATAAGTGATAAGTAATAAGTAGTAAGTAATAAGTGATAAGTAATAAGTAAAAATGTCCCTCCAGGGCTTCCGTACATTACTTAAATTATATATTTCTTTTATGGTTGTGTTGTATCTGTATTCCGGTGTCTCATCCTCACGGTGCCATGGGTTGTTCTGTGATTAAGGACTGTGGCTAATCCTATGCGCACTCTCTTTTATCTACAGTAAATTCATAAATTACTGCGAGACTAAAGTTTAAAAACATATTTGCGACGTTAAAAATCGCGATAAATTAATGTTAAATGACAGAGTGATTTCGTCAATTCACGTTTTTTTTTATTTTCGCGAAACTTCCCACATTCGAAGTTTTGCGAAAATAAAACCCTCGCGAAAATGTCTGATTTTACAATGTGTTCTAAAGTGTAAGCCAAATGTACATGACCAAGACCTGAAAGATTGAGCCAAAGAGGGATTTTCTCTCTAATAAACGCTTCTTTGTTTATAATGGCTATTTACATTAATTTCAATGGTCCATCTGCAATTGATTATTAAAGTTATAAAGCTTGCCAAACAATTATGCTTTTTATAAACAATATTATACTCTGATAAAATTATCTTGCGTGAGGATTCTCAGTGGCTGTGGTTGGTTCTAAAAAGCTAGTGAGTATGATCAGGAAATTCCACAATCACACACTACGGTCCAACACACGGCACCGCGAGGAAGAGCCACAGAACAATAACAGTCACTAGACATTAGGAAGACAATAAAAGTAAAGCAATCAGCTCTCTCCCCCCCCCCTCTCTCTCTCTCTCTCTCTCTCTCTCTCTCTCTCTCTCTCTCTCTCTCTCTCTCTCTTTTCCCCTTCAAGATGATTGCTAAACTAGAAAGGACCCTAAGTCTTTAATCTGAAGTGCACTTGTATATATTCAGCAGATGTAATAAGCAGACGACATTTTATGCACAGGATATTAGCAGGATGAAGGTCAATTCACAAATGTTTTCACCTTTTTAGTCCACTTTTTGTTAGTACTTGGCAAAGGCACAACCCAACCTAAAACTACTTCGTAGACCAAGCCATTCCGTTCAGGTTCATCGCTGTTAGAATCTATATAGTAGTGTAAAGGATGGGACCGAATCAGACTGAGTGATTTGAAGACAGATCATTGTTTTATATAGTTTGGGCTCGGCTATGCCCAGGTTAAGTTAATGAATGGGGCCACTGAACCGGTCCAGTAGCTGGTACACGGTTCAGTAGCTATGTTACAATGAGAACGGACTATCGAGGATTTCGATTATGTTTGTTTTTAATTGTGAAACTCCGACATACTCATACATGTAGCCTACTCGGCAGACTCGCTCATAAAGAATGTCGTATATAGTTCGCGAGAACGGAAGCCTGTGCTGGCCATACATTGCAGGACCAGGAAATGTTGCTATATAGTAAATGACGAAATGTCATTGGGTATTTATCTGTAGCTGACAGCAGAAGAGCTAGACGTGTATAGCAGCCCAATATAGAGCATACATAATTGGACTGCTACTGTTACTGCTAGTATAACTGACGGGTCAGCCTTGTTGCCTGTGCATATATGTACTGAGTAGCCTCAAGTCTTGCAGATCTTGCAGGCTATGACCTTCTCTTCATCACCCGCGGCCGAAGCAAAGAATTTGCCCCTGCTCATCCAGACAAGCACACTTCCAGGTTTCAGAGATCGGACTGCGTTCGTGAAGGTATTGTCCTCTTTTGAAAGAAAAGAAGAAGGCAAAGATCAGGAATCGTTACAATCTAGTACCACGGAACCATTTGAGCCAGTTCATGAGATTTTGGTACGTACCGCATGTGAGTAAAGTCGTCCTTTAAACATGCATGCACACCAATCTAGTGATGCTATGGGCTTGTATATCGACCTGATTTTTTGTCGACATACTTTAGTACTTTATGTACGCGGGCAGTGGAGGCTCTGACAAGACTGCACGGATATGCAGACTCATATGATCCTTTACTGCTTGAGTATGCGATAAGTATCAAGATACCTTTTATATACGTATAACCCAAATCGTGAGAAATCGATGTTGTGGCATGCGAATCACAAAGACACTGATCAGACTGTATATCCGTGCATCAAAACATCGTAAACATGTTTCATCACGGATACGCGGCTGTGGCAGTAGGTCATCATGCGTCCCTTCGAGTCTCGTCAAAGCCTAATATCAATTGTCACATAGCCCATGGTCCGTAAAGTATAACGAAGTTTGAATTTCCCAGGTGTTGTCAGTTATTTTCGATCAAACAAGGTAGTATAGTTGTGTGGAAGAATTTGGGAAGTATTTTAGTGGATAGAAAACACTGTAAATTAAGTGGCTTTTTGCGTTAAATATGAGACAAAATAATGGATACAGCTAAATGGTAGGTTGTGTGTCTTTTTGTGTTCCGAAAAGTATGAAAGTAGAGGAAGGCTCAGACCTCTAGCTCTCCAGGCCCCGAGGTTATAAAACTGTTTTCATGCTCAACTCAACAGAGCACGAAATTTCAACTGTTGATATAGACTAAAATACCAACAAATGAAGAACTTTCTTGCTTTAATCTCTCAGACGTTGTATTTATCATGCTAATAAATGTTAAAATGCCAACCATTGTTGGCATTTTAACATTTATGAGCAGGATAAACTTCGTGCTGAGCTAAGTTAAGTATGAAAAAGTTGTATGGCCACGAAGCCAGGATATGTCAGACTGAGCGTACAAAAGAGCTGTTTTCGCATATGCAATAAGTACTAGTACCAAAATCTCAAGTGTTGACCCAAAAACTGAATCTTCCAGTAACTGTGGGACTCTAAGGCAGTGGTTCTGTTATTACTATGTTCCCAGCCAACAAACAGGGTCGGGCCACGATTGGCCCGCCAGCGAAACGCCATTTCAATGGCGTTTCGCTGGCGGGGCGATGGTGGTCCGCTTTTAGATGTTTATTGGGATATATGTGGTTTTGTGTTTATTCCTGCTTTGTGATTTCTAGTTTATCATTAATTCCAATGAGGAAGAGTGGGCCAGTTCCGTTAATAAATCCGATCGTGCCTGTATATAAGAAGCTTTAGTCTCCCACAATGTTTTGTCTCTTTCTCTTGGTGCAATGGGGTGGAATGTGAGACTGTTATTGTGGTAGCTGGCCTATATAGTGAAATGCACTTTGTCAGTGATGCAGGAATATTGTGCTATTAATGGAAAAAAAGGCCAAATCCCAGCTGCACATGTGGTCATTTTAATTTATACCACCCTTACCAACTTTAGCACGAAATATCTCATGATGTGTAAGGTATACACTGATGTAGATGGTATAAAATAACTATACCATGTTTGTCCGCCTGTACGTGAGATAATCCACTAGCTCGTGAATTATTTCCACTTACAGGCGGACAATCCAATGGTATAACCATTACTTAGTTCATTATTGACGTTCAAGTTCGAATACAAGGGCAGCTATAGGAAAGTGTCACACACACACACACACACGCACACACGCACAAACACAGTGCCCAGACAGTGAATATGGATGTTTAATATCAGCAAAGACTAGACGACACGGAATGGTCCTGTATCTGTATGGGACTCGATGACCTGTGTGTTGCATGTACGTATATCAGTTTTTTTTCTAGAAAATGATAACGTTTGGAGGTTCCCTGGCTGGATTTTCAACATTTTCTTGTATTTAAATTTTACATCCCTGAAAAATTGTTTTTGAAACAACAACAGTGTAGACCCCAATGAGATGCAATCTGGATCAATATTGCTTGTCATTATTCCCGACTACTGGTTTACTAGTCAAGCCAGTACCACACCTGGTAGGCAGCAATTGAAAAAAAATAAACTATCGACGAACGTAGATAAAAAATCGTTAGAAACAGAGTTTCCGATTGCCATTTGTCGCCTGACTGGCGACAAATGGCAATCGAAAACACTGTTTTTAGCGATTTTTGATCCGCGTTCGTTGATTGTTAAGAACGTTTCCGTTTGCCTCCTACCCGGTGTGAGTACCGAAAAGGTAAAAACCTGAATCGATCACCACTGACCGGTCCGACCATTACCAGTTGTCACATAATATGATAATATGCTTGGAGGTAAATTCATACTGTACATTTGTCTGGTTATTAGGCCACTGGCTGGATATGGTTTACCTCCCCCCCCAGGGGGAATTTTGTAGACCATATTTTTCTTAAAGCCCAATGTCTTGCAAGGATTTTGCAACATGTTAGCCCTCTGACAATGGCAGCGTTAAGCTGTAACAGCCTGTTACATACGTTACCCTACAAAATATTTGATAATTAAAATTCTTTTTAAGACTTCAGAAAAGTGCAAAAGATGAGGTAAGATTACCAAATTGGTTATATTTTCTAAGTAAGCTATTACTAGGCCACAGATTTTGACATTTGAAAACAAATATAGTCACCCCGGATGTAGTGTATGTTACATTTTTTAATTGAACCCCCTTTCAAATGATAAATGCATCTAATGTAGTTTGTCTTAAATTTTATTGAAACCAGTTTATGTTCATTAATTTGGTATCATATTAAAGAATTTTTAATAACCTTTTCAAAACTGCAAACATTATTTTTCTATCTTATATACTTTTTGAGTTATTAGATGTTGAACATGGTACCCCCATATCACACAAAAATGTAAAATGTAATTCTCTAGGCCTCGCCCTGGCTATAGACCCCACCTCCCCCAGGGGGAATTTCGTACATTATGATTTCTAGATACTACATTATAAAGGCCACAAAATGAAATATGTTAGCCCTCTGAGAGTGGCAGCGTTAGCGGGTAACATCATGTTACGTACGTTACCCACAAAATAACATTAAATTTTCCTGAAAATGCCTCCAACATGACATATTCAGACTTTTTTTGAAGTCTGGCACAGGTTAAAGAACTTCTTATAACACTGTTACATAATTTTAGCATTTATTTTATAAATTTCTTGAGTTTTTGCCGTTGTATATGTTACTTAGTGTTTCATATGTTATTTCCAAGTATCAGTATGGCAGTTATTGACTATACATGTATTACATCCATCAGTGAATGTAGTAAATCTATAAGGCTGCTATTCAAATGAATTAAAGTTCCTTATTATGGAGTCTTACACTATTTTACAGCCCAGGTTACATACGTTACTCTCTGAATACCATTAAACGTTTAAGATATGGTCTCCAACACGACCTGCTTGTGTGTATTGGCATGCTGGCACAGGTCCATGTACTTCTTTTTACTCTGGCTCATTTGCTGGGGAAGTAACTCAAAACATAAACTACCATAAACCCTCTTTTCTTTTATAGAGACATCAAATATAGTTAACATAATACTCATGGAAAGTTTGTAACATACAGTGCAATATGCGAGTAACAACTTAAAAGATCAAAGATACCCCATCAGGTAGAAGTTATAGAGCAAATCTTTGTATATTATCCAAGTGTTTAAAGAATTTTTCTAAACAGCATATTAATCCTCTATCAGATTCATCTTGCAAGGATTTTGCAATATGCTAGCATTATGGTAATGGCACCATTACCTTGTAACAGCCAATTATATATATTACCCATCAACATCTTTGATAGTTTTAGTAAATGACATGACATCTGAAAAGTGCAAACCATAAAGTAAGATTTACAAATTGGCTATATCATCCACATAAGCTATTTTTGCATCACAGATATGGACTTTTGAAAACAAATATTCACCCCAAAGTGTTACGTATGTTACTTTTTTTCATTATTCCTATAGAAATGATTTATGAAACTAATATAGTTTGATATTTTTTTTAAATGTGAACGTGCTTACTAACTCATTTTGTATTAAAGTATGTTTATGTACCTTTTGGAAACTGCAAATATTATTTTTCTATCTTTTATATGGTTGAGTTGTTGAGTTTTGAACATGGTAACCCCATATCACACAAAATGTAAAATATAATTATGTGGCTCTTTTGTTAGGGTACAATCAAGTTTTCTTTCACCCAGAGATACTTGATTTCCTTCCCATTTATTTTACACACATTTTGTCCATATCTGAATAGGCTCACTTGTTTTCATGGGAAAGACTTGATAGTTCAATCTCTGTATGTACATCTTAAGGACAGAAAAGCAGGGTGGAGGTAATCTCATTTTCATGCCATTTGAAATAGTAAGTATATGCGTATGGCTTTGGTACTCTTTTCAGAAACATGTCGTACTGCAGCTTATTCACAATTACATAAATAGCACATGTTAGGGCTTCATATCACCGATGAGTGCCTAGAGCAGTTCTTTATTTGTTTTCCTACCCTGCTTAGAATGTTGATGAACTAGTGGGGGAGGGGTTCTCTATCAGTTTGGTAGGAACAACTTTTCTGTGGTACTAACACATCGGCACATTGGTAGTGTCACAATCTGTTAAACAGTGTATTACTGTAGATCTCTTCCCCCATATCCTTGCCAATGTTGTTGACATTCAGAAGGTGCACCTTTTGTTTCATACACCAGTGTTGAACAAAACACCCAGGTAATGATAGTTCTCCATCAGTATATGTGTACATGGAGATGTTAGCCCTCTGAGAGTGGCAGCGTTAACGTGTAACATTTGTTTCCTTCCCATTTATACTGATAGAGAACACCCCCCCCCCCCCACTAGAAATTTAAGACTTTATAGACTGCTGCCATTTATACTGATAGAGAACCCCTCCCCCCACTTGAATGTTTCTAAGACGTTTCTGAGACTTTATAGACTGCTGCTATTTATAAGTGACAAAACCAACATGCCCTGCCTTTAGTGCCTGGTTGAATATTGGTGCCATCAGATCCTTGAAGGTGACAGGAAAAGCTATTATGCTCTGTAGTTATGGAATTAACATCAAAGTTATGTGCAGCACTACATGGCCAATCTAATGTTGGTTCAATGTGTGATTGCAAGCCATGCAGAAGTTTGGACTTGGCAGTTTTGTTGGAAATTCTATCAGGACTTGACAGTGACCATGGTACAGGTCCCAGAAGGAACCGAATTGTTAACTCAAGGTCAACAATATGTCCAATAGAAAGACGTCATGCTGACCAAAGACGCTCCTTTAAGCCCTTAGCTGCTGGCTGTTTATGTTTTGTAAATTGGACAATATCTTCTTGCTTGACCTGGCAAACCTCAAAACTTTATTAGCTTGTAGCATTTTATGGGGTTGTGAAAGACAGATTTTTTTAACTAAAAGCGGTTCAATACAGTCTGCAACAGCCTTCCTGCCAATGTTATCAGCCTCAATAAGATATTAGCTATGCCAGGCTTAGCAGGAACACCGAAAGACAAAAAAGCACAGTTCTTGTCTTCAAAACTAGAACTAAAACGATTGGTGAAGCCTGAAACTGCCTCTAGTATTCGTATTTCATTTCAGTGCATTGAAGAGTTGTTTCAATATATTGAGCTCTGATTAGATGAGTAATACACCATTCCATCTGTAGTACGAAGCGTAGTTCTAGTTGCTGAAGCCTATAATACCTCTTTATTGTTTGCCTCATAGCTATCTCAAAAGCATTTCTCAAGCAAAGAACCAATGGTCGTGTCACAATAAACCCATTTTGTTTGAGAAGTTCTTTGCATCTGCGATGTGTATCAGATAAATTTATATGTGTAATCAGTTACACAGGTACATATATTGCGTATCTGTTGTGATCGTTTGCAATTAACATTGGGAACAATGCATACAGATAGAGCTGACATGCAATTCAAAGTTGTTTTCTTTGTAGCCCTAATCAGTGTGAACACCATCTGAATTATATCCATATACCCTGCCCAGAACTGAGCTGTCCATTTCTTAGATTCTCTGACAGACTTTATGCAACAACTGCTATACAGATACTCAGAATAGCTTATGTATCATTTGGTAACACACATAACAGTTAAAGCTCGGGGGATTTATTAAATGAATACTTAAAATAGGTAAACCTTGTTAGAAGAAGTACATAAACCTGTGCCAGCATGCAAATAAGCATAAACAGGGCTTGTGAGAGACATTAACTAGAATGTTTAATGCTATTTTGAAGGTAACATACATAACATGGGCCTGAAAAATAGTGAAAGCGACCATAATAAAGAACTTAAATCATTTAAGTAGCAGTCTTATAGATTAAATATATTCTGTGACAGATGTAATACAAGTATATTCAATAAATACCATACTGATACTCGGAAATAACGTAGGAAACATTAAGTAACGTATATAACGGTAATAGCTCAAGATATTTATAAAATTAATACGAAAAATATGTAACTGTGTTATAAGAAGATCATAAACCTGTGTCAGCATGCAAATATGTACGAACATGTCATGGTTGAGACATTATCAGGGACATTTAATGCTATTTTGGGGGGTAACGTATATAACGTGATGTTACACGTTAACGCTGCCACTCTCAGAGGGCTAACATCTTTTATTTTGTGTCTTATATAATGTAGTTTCAGAAAATCATAGTGTACAAAATTCCCCCTGGGGGGGGGAGGGGGGTCTATAGCCAGCTCAAGGCCTATATACCTAAATGGCTAAAATTCATAAAATATTTAAGCATGACTAGGAAAATATTATTTTCATTCATTTGTATTTAATATAACTAAGTTAATGCGCAGTATACATACTTTCAATATTAATATTCCTATTCATATGAGATCGTACTAATGTTATCATAACAGATTGACCTTATAAAGCCATACCTTTTCATTTCACTTATGTCTACAGAGTCTAGCTAAAGTACATTGTTAAAAAATGGAGACCCAGACTAAGCGGTACCATGCATTTTTTGTTTGCCATAAACTCTAACTCTAGAGTTCATTTGAATTAATTTCTATTGATGAAGCCTCGATACTACTAATTTTGAGGCGATACTAATGATTACACACACTACACCATTCTTTTATGGAAACCCGAAATAGTGTCTGATTGGGATTGGTTTCAAAAATACTCGCACACCCGTACCAAAATTACCCCAGAGTTACCCCCAGCCCCTGAGGTCACAGGCAGAATTTTAGTTATCAAGTAATTACGTACTTCAGTCCCTAAAGATTGTATTTATCTTAACAAACAGTACAGACACTGATGAAATGCCGCATATTGCGGCATTTCATCTGGGTCTTCACCGTTTGTCAAAGTACCACTTTAACAATAATTACACATACAATTAACCAAAACCAAACTATACCCTGACCTGATTCTTATTTGTGGGTACACGGCGTCCAATAGTATGAAAATATGACTACGCCCCATTCACCGTGGAGCCCTCAACCCTATCGCTGAACAGCTACAAAGTGTGGTACATGTAGTAATGCAAACTCTTGGGATACAGATTCAAATTGTATTGTAATCGTATTCTGTGCTGCTTTGTATACGTGTCATAGTTTATACAAATAAAATAAAGTTTAAACCAAAGTAACCCTTTAAGGGGTTCCAGAATACAAATGTTTAAATGCAGATTTTACGCATGTACATGTATGATCAGAACCAAAATCTCACGTACTTACTCTTGTATAGAAACTAATGACTTTTCTTCAGGTTATCTTCAACATGGTATGCAAATGTTTTGATACAGTTATTGACATTCTCGGTCGTACATAGGTAACGCTGGATTGATTGCATGTAAATCTTTATTCACGAGTAATTGCTAGTTTAATTAAATCTGTAATATAGAAGGATAAAGTTTTCTTTCGGGCTAAAAAGGATTGTGATATACATTGAAGGTACATGCATATAGATCAAAATAGGGACTGTAAAACATTTATATGTATATAAGCGGTTAAACAAAAATCGCAAAAATATGAGACAGCGAAATGCAATTTCGATAAGCAATAAATGTTGATGGTACCGTATCGATAAACCAACTTTTGAATACTCAGTAGAGTATGGTTCAACGTTCAGGGAACCATGTTTTAAAAAGGGAAAAAATATGCCCCCCTCCCCCCGATTCTTGTAGCCCCTAATAGGGGGAGCATATTCATTCCTTTAAGAATAGCCCCTATGAGAATAGAAATAAATTAAAAGGGCATTAAATTGAGATACCACCATAAATAAATTACGCCAATATATCATTTTTTTAAGATCGCAAAATTTTGATGCCGAAAAAAGTATGCGTTTTACAGTTAATGGAACAACTGAGCTGTAGTCCACTGGGGAGTTCGTCCGTCCAGCTTGGTTCAATAAAGTTGGTGGTTTCCTTGTGCATTTTAATACAAACCAGCCCGGTTAAATATCGCATTCTGTGTTGTGAATTTGCTGACATGTTTGTTTGCCCACCCAAGGTTCATGCACTCTCTTCGATCGTCCAAAAATAAAAAAAACGCTCTAAAGGTTAGGTCTTGCATTGTAAAACGGATCCACAATTCCACAACTATTCTTTGGAGAAAAACAAATCAAACCCATGTTTTAAAATGCTGCTTCTGCTTCGCGTTTATTTACTCATATGATCTATACAAAATCAAAACAATCCACATAAAATACATTATCATTTATCTCATCTTTCAACCCAATGCACTGCCATCGAGCATCATACCAGCATGAAAAACTAAGAACGATGTTTTAAAATCGCTGATTTGACATATACATCTATTTCAAACTCCACGGAATAATATCCTAACGTACCCTTTTAATTATTCACTCAGCTAAGTTGCTCTTGAAAACAACGGGTGCTTTCGTGGTACATGCACTTCCTGGCAAACATGATTTATAACGTGAGTGTACCAATGTAGGTACATTGTAGTAGAAAGAGGATTGCATGATTGCTGGGAGGGCGCTTCAGTGTATGATTGTTCTTCGGAAAATGAAAATTTGTAATAATATTTATGTGGATGTTTCTAGACTGTGCTGGAATCACAAAACAACCGTCTCAATGAGACGGTTATGTTTTTTTGATTTGATGCTTTAAGCCCCAGTCAACATTTTGAGTCATATCGGGACGTTTCCCCGGGTTGGACCAGAACTAAGCATGAAAGATAAAGTGCCTTGCTTAAGCACACACCACCGTAACGCTGGTGGGATTCGAACCAGCTAGCTTACCCTTGGTCACGAGTCTAGCGCTTAACCAACTGAGCTTCTGTGCTCCCTCCATTCCTTTAATTACCAATAATAATTGAGCCTTGGCATGGGATTTCCAACAATGTAATATGTGCGACCAGCAAAGCCTCAAATCAGCTTGCGCATACTCGCAGTCTGATCAGAGCCTTTGCTAGTCGCTTGAATATTCCACGAGTGTTAAGCTACTGACAGAACACCATTTGGAGTTTCTAAGCTTAAAAGGACGCTGCCACAGGCTTTTCCGAGTATACACTTGTCAAAATACCATATTGTTGGAAATCACATGTCACGGCTCATATATGTTTTGAGTCAGAAATTAACAAATTCGTCCAATATTACTCTTACTTATGTGAAGCCTGAGCCCGCCTTCGTTAGCAGGCTATATGATTAGCAAAGTAAGTAAGGGTGCAAAGATCAGGAATCGATACAATCAAGTACCACACCTGACCGAGGAAATATGATAAGAACCACTTTTATGTGAATCGATCCATTAATGTTTGTGTGGCCTAGTTCATGCCATGATGTCGACCCAGGATACTAGTCGTTTTTTACTAAATTCATAACCTGTCAACCTTTACTAATTTATACATCTTTAACAAGATAAAATTCCACTCCATATTCAAAACAGTTTTGCTTATGTTAATGTGAATAATAATTAGATTCACCAGAGCACCCATGCATGCAGATAAAAGCACACCTCACCCTGTCGATGACGTTAAATCGACGTCGTCTTTGCATCGTCATTCGCATAATGCCATCATGACGTTACTGTATCTGGATTTTCAAATTTGCGGACTGTGTCTAGTCAGAACACCATGGTTGCAGTCTGTAAGTTGAACATCTGGCAATAGAAAAGGCCGACAGATAGAACGTATATCAAAAAGTATGCCAAAAAAAAAAAAAAAAAAAAAAAAACAGAATTTTATCACATGACGTAGCGTCTGGAATGATAGAACGCTATGCGATAAATTCGATAAACCACTTGTGGTTTACATATTTAGTAGCATTACGTAGTGATGTCCATTATAACGTTGCTTAACATATGACCACATATTGACGTGTTCACGCCAAAAAGCGATTTTAAAGTAATTTTAATGTCCTATGATAAATATATCATTCGTGCTCCTGTATTATTGAATTTATTAAACTCGTTGCGAAAAAGAGCAAGAGGCAAGCTTCGAATTTCATCTCTTTTCCTCAACTCGTTTAATATATTTAAAAAAATGGGCACTCATGTAAGATCCTCTATATAAAGCGCATACAGTTTTCTTCCTTGACCTTAAATTAGTCAACTGAAGCTGAAAAGCTGACTCTCAGCGTGCCTTTTTTAAATGGTAATCCTGCGATTTTTCTACTTCTTCTCCAGAACCACTTTAAAAAATACTTACGCATTGGTGGTGATAAAGTTGGGAAATTATTTTACTCATCAGCCGAGGCCTTAAAATTTAGCCAACTTACCCTGAACCAAATTCTGGTGAAGTGAAACTGACATATATGTTGATCTGAGTGGAATGTGGCGTTGGAATTTGCACACACGTTGACATTGAAAAATGTAGCCAAAAGAGTGCAAAACAACGTTTTTTATTGAAACATTATTCGAGGTTTAGCTGAGAGAAGAAAATCAACAAAAATACCGATAACTCCTAAATCTTTCGGAATATTGCACGCATCTCAGTAAATCTTGAAGGTTGGTTTTCAAAGTGCGTCGAAAGTCCAACGTGGAATACCCGAGTTTGTGGTCAACTCGGACCAGATATGCATATGCTTAGACTCCGCAGAGCCTTCCCAGCAGGCACACAACCTAAAAACAACGTCATATCAACGTCGATACGATATTGTTTTGACGTCATGTGCCTGCTGGGTTTGTTGCCAAAAGCTCGTGTGCTTGCCCATAAACTATTTACAGACCAATACTGTAAGAACTACTGATAATCCAAATGAAGAAAATTCGAGTTTTGACTTGGAGTTAGTGAGGGTCCAGTGTATGATGTCTTTATTCATGTGAACTATTGTATGTCAGTCATATCCTAAAAGATATTGTTGTTTGCCTCGTTCTGCTATCATTGAAACTGACGTTGGACTTTTTTATTGCTACTCATTTCTTTTTAAAGATGCTGCCTTCCATTATGCCAGGGAGTGCTGATTTTGAAAAAGGAAACACTCTCAGACTTTTCGTAGAGTTGTTACTAAATAAAATGGGCCCTAAACTCCTCTTTGTCTGGGCAGAGACCGCAGAAGGAAAATGACTATTCAACACGGAATAGTTTGTGTGTGTGTGAAGGGGTAGGGGGTAAAACTAATTATACAGGGCATCACTTTATGTCTGGTATCTACAATATTGGGCTGGTAACTTTTGAACTATGAGCAGAACGCATTTGTCATTTATCACAGACACAGCACCACAATTAATCTTGTGGAAGAGAAGCAACAGACCGATCCCTACTACGGACATCATGAGATGACCACTCAATCTCATCAAGCATGTTGCCGTCACTACACATGTTACACCATCTCCTATAGGGCTGCTGTTCGCTGAACTTTCTCAACTTTGTTAATCTGAGTTATAGAGTAAGGGTGCCAAACAGGTGCTGCATACTTGAGTTTCGGCCGTACCAAAGTTTTGTATGCAACTTCCTTAGTACTAATAGACGCAATATCCAAGCTCTTGCAAATGAAACCAAGTGCCTTTTTTTTGTTATTTATATCTTTATTAAGTCTTCCAATCAAATAGTACAATTCTATGCATGACACTTAACAATATACAATAATTTAATTGTAACGATTACCCAGTGCATAAATAGGAATATCGGACTGGCAGGCTTAACAATGATCATTTAAAAAAAAATAGAAAAAAGGAAGAAAGAAGTAAAAAAACGGGAATATGTGACGCATTCTATAAGTAGGCATTTTATAGTCCGATAGTTTATTTTTGGACATTGAATTGTTTCAGGTGTTCAGAGTCTGGTCAAATATCTAATAGTTCATATAAGCTCAATTTCAGGTCTCTTAAGCAAATAAGATTCATATTTAGGGTTTTATTAAAAGCTTAAATTTTCAACATTGATTTTATCTGTAAAATAATTATTCTGCATTAAAAAAAACCCTAACCAATACATATAACAGCTCATGTGATTTGGAGTAGTTGCCATTTTTTCCTGTGGACCTCTAGTTTATCTTTGGAAAATGCAATGTGTTCTTCTATTTCTCGTGTTTGATGCAATAATTGTAGGAAGCCATTTATAGTTGGTCTTGTAATTTATATTTCGAGGAAAAAATGTAGTATTTTACTAAAAGTACAATGAAATTAAAAACTAAATTTTTTGGCTTGTTTTTACAATTAACTCCAAAGCTTATATTGAAGTAGCTCAACTGGATTTCAATATTGTTAGAAGTCAGTATTTCCTGAACGTTTGACCACAGATCCTGTATATACCAACATTGCCAAAACAGGTGGAAATTGGTTTCCTCTTGCATTGAACAAAAATCACATAGTACAGACGGGACTAATTTACATTTAAACAGATATCTATTATTTGGTATTATTCTCATGAGATATTTATAATTAAAATTTCTAAGTTTAACATCAATAGTGCAACTAAAGCTCATTTGATAAAGTTGAGACCAGTTCATCTCACGTTGAGGAAATTCCTTTGCCCATTTTTCTTCTGCTTTTAATGTAGGTACTTTTTCAACGTCTAACTGTAGTTTATATAAGCTTTTATTTATCGAATCTTTTTGTTGAGTAATAATATGCAGTGCTTTGTTTATTTTTTTAGGTAAGTTGTTATAGTTTTCATCTTTTAGCTTATTTTTCCATTCTTTTGATATGTTAGATACTATATTATAATATTTAAGGAAATCTTTTTGATGGATATTATACAAATTTTGTAGGTGTTCTAATGTATAAAATCTTTGAACTCTAAAGTCATATATATGTTCGATTAATTTTATCCCCTTTTCATACCAGTCATGGTAAAAGAGAATCTTATTATTACATTTTATTTGAGAATTATTCCATATTATTTCCTTTGTTATCACATGTTAATATCTCACTCAGGGCTTGGGCTTTTATGTCAAGTATGCATCAAAGCTTTTGGAACGATTTTAATGACCCATCCATTGCAAACGTGGCATCATCTGCAAACATGGTGCTTTTGAATTCTTTTCCATTTATTTTTATACCTGTTATTTCACTATCGTTTAAAAGTGTTGCGGATAAAATTTCAATGCATAAAATAAAAAGATAAGGGGATAATGGACATCCCTGCCTAACACCTAGACTTATAGAAAAGAAATTGGACATAAAACCTGCATTTTGCACACAGCTATTTGCTCCCTGGTAATAACATTTAACCCATGTTATTATGTCTGTCCCAAAATTAAAAGACTCTAAACACTTTATTATATATTTGTGGCTGATACTGTCAAATGCTTTCTCAAAGTCTGCAAAAAATAAAAGTCCAGGCATGTTTTCTTTCTCTAACATTTCAATTGTTTCTTGTATGAGGCGGATATTCTCGCCAATATATCGTCCCTTAATAAAGCCTGTTTGAGAACAATCAATAATTTTAGGTAATGTTTTCTTAATTCTATTTGCTATAGCTTTTGTTACTATTTTATAATCTGTGTTCAGTAATGTTAATGGTCGCCAATTATTCAAACTACACAAATCATTATCTTTTTTTAGGCAATAGTGATATAATGCCTTGTTTTTGTAAGGTTGTTAAACTCCCATTTTCAAAGGAGTAATTTAAAGATTTAACATAATGAGATTTGAGGTCATTCCAAAATATCTTGAAAAACTCAGTCGTTATACCATCAGAGCCTGGGCTTTTGTTAATATTCATATCTCTTAGTGCACATGCACATTCATATTCTGTTATATTACCTTCAATACTTATTTTATCTTCTTCATTTAATTTTACTTTTATGTTCTTGCTCATTGTTTTCATTTTCTCAATATCAACATTTTCTCAGTATACATATTTTCATAAAACGATTTTACTTCTTCTAAGATATCTTTTTGCTTTGTAAATTCCTTGTCATTTTTGACTAATTTATGCAATGTTTTGCATCCGATCTTTTTTCTCTAAATTCGCAAAATATTTTGTGTTCTTTTCCCCTCCTTCTATATAGTCTGCTTTCGATCTAATGATATAGCCTTTAATTTCTAATTCATATAAATTTTGGAGTTCTTGATCCTTTTCTTTTAATCGCTTCAGGGCATCTTTTTCATTATCGTTGCCTTTCATTAAATTGTTTTTAATTTTATTAATTTCTTCATTTAGTTGAATTTCTTTTTTATTTTGTTCTTTTTTCTTAAATGATGCATATTTAATTGTTTCATTTCGAATACCACCCTTAATAATTTCCCATGGTGTATTGGGGTTTGCATTCTTATTTATATCTACAGTTTCTTTGATAGTATTACGTATTTTATCAAATCAAGTGTCTTAGTAATTTCATAGGTATGTTGACCCCAACTCATAGTGTCAGTTATAGTTATTAACTAATAGCAACGTATTTTGCTGACAAGTTTGGTTGTGTAGGGAAAAGTCAAAACGTATTTGTTGATGATGCCAATGGCCTCATTGAATTTCACTTGCCAATCAGCTTCCCCCTGCCCTAAGCTAGTGAGGTCTTCTTGCAGTCAAACAGCCCTGAAGTGAATATATGCTCATATACAGAACACAGTCGTCTGCGAACAGAAGACATGATGTTAATCGGCAAATCATTTATAAAGATGATGAACAAGATCAGTCTTAAGACCGACCCCTTGGGTACACAGGATAACACTGGGACTGGATCTGAGGCTAGGCCCTCTAAAACTACCTATTGAGTGCGCCAAGAGAGCCACAAGTTGATCGACTTATGGATGGACAGTCTTATCCTATAATAATCTATCTTGTGCAACAGGCTCCAGTCAGGAACCTTGACAAAGGCCATGTCCATGATCATGTGACCAAAATTGTCAGAATGTTAGATTCCATTGTTCTGTCTGCTATATTATTGTGTCTTTTTTATCTTTCTGAGAGATTATCCAGTAGCGGATCCAGAGGGGTCCCCTCCCCGTCCCCGTTTTTAAATATCCTATGAAAATGAAATAATTTGGTCTCAGTGAGACCAAATTATTTCATTTTCATGTGATATTTGAGGAACATGAGATAAAATCAGCAAAGTGAACCCCCACACCTTTATACATATGAACTACCTTTCTAGAAATCCTGGATCCGCCCCTGTTATCATTTTTAATGTTATTGGGCTATATTTTTGATTGCGTACATGAAGCTTTACAAATATCAGAATGCTGAAGTTCAGGGGTGGAGGTGCTCTACTTCATAAACTCAAAATTTTACTATGGTGTTTTGCTATGAGAAATAACGTGTCGCCAGCCGATTGTATAAATTTGAATAATGCTTTTTTCATAAAAGCTCTTCAAACTTGGGCATCTCCCCCCAAATCTGTTCACAAGAGGGACGTTCATATTGGTTGGAATGTGAATAGTTTTATTTACACATGACTGATCACGTGGCTTAGTGAATAGAAAACCATTTAAAAAGTAGATTTTGTCTTCGATAAAAGGATAGAGAATATTAAAATCCGATTCAGTAAACATAAAAATCGTCACTAGACAGTAAATATGATTAAATCCTCTACAGTGTCATATCGGTGTCATGTCCTATCATGACACAACTGCCCTTTCATTCGCGATTGGACAAAATAAAACCTGACTATCACTAAATCCCCCTTTCTCGCACACTGACAAACAGGGCATTGGAGCTAAATAAAAGTGTCGTAGTAAGCTTCAAACTTGGTACAGATCCCAAGTGGGTAATTGTAACCGGAAGTTGACATGTTGTGCAACTTACCTGACGATACCAGATACCACGTGGACTCTTATTGTCAAGTGATAGTCCAAAACGCGCAAATGGTTATCAACAAAAAATACCGAAGTATTCTCTGATTTTTTAGGAATGGGATATAACATACTGGTGAAATACTTGGCATACTTGGCGTCTTATTAGGACCTACACCGTTTGCTTTAATTGACACCAACATTGGAGAGACACAGAATACATCTTAGATATTCTTAGATGAAAAATCACACTTTTATGCTGTAAAATTTACTTATCTGGACATATGATGTTCTGTAAATAAAAAAAAAAACGCTTATGCAAATGGAGTGTGCACATGCGCGGATCCAGAGGGGGGTAGGGGACCCGGACCTCCCTCTGAAAAATTACAAAAATATAGGGTCTCTCAGCAGTACTCGTCCGGATCCCCAATCACAAAGCTGGGCCATCATCGGCACGCCAGCGAAACGCCATTTAAATGGCGTTTTGCTGGCGGGCCGATGATGGCCACTTATAGTGGTATTTGGATCCCCCCTCATCAAACTAAAGAAAGAAAACCGTCAACGTTGGACACTCTGAAAAACTTTCTGGAACCGCGAATTTGTTCTGTAAATAAAAAGGCGCTTATGCAAATATGGAGTGAATGATTTGCCTCCCAACAATTAGAGTTCAAGAGTCCAAGAACAAATCTTCACCCAGCCAGAGCAACTTCCTACCACGCCGTTGACTTGATAGGCCAACCTACCTTGTTAATAGTGTCACCTTATCGCAATCATAAACCCTTACATTAGAAGAAAGATTTATTATCAGCACATAAACGCAGTGAAGTAGATCTTGTATGTATTTGAGAAGTTATCGTTTTGACGTATGACTGTTTGATGTAGTTAGAGATGAATTCTTCATACCTTGTTGACAATTAAGACGATAAAATCGCACATGACTCAGTCTCTTGATATGTACAGGTTAATTTTGACGTGTAACAAACCATGTCTAATTAGGTATAATTGTTTGTATATTTTTCTCACTTTGAAATGGTTTTGTTACTCAGACAGAAACAGTACCAACGCACATTCTCAGAGAGAGAGAGAGAGAGAGAGAGAGAGAGAGAGAGAGAGGTTTTCGCAAATATTCCAGCATAATCTTAACAACATAGGCCTGCATTTAACACTACAAATTTTTGGACCCTAGATACGTTGAAAAAGTCCCCCTGATGCAATGGGTGCTAGCTTCAATGACGTTATAGTGAACATTTGTGAACAATTGTGAAGTACTGGGCCCTTTCTTACGATACGAGTACGTCGCCCTATCTACTGAGCAGCGTTAATATTGGGATCAAGCAGTGGTTTTCATGCATTTACGAGGGGGTATTAAATCCTAGGGCTCCCATTGGCGTAGCTCCCATTACGCAGTTACGCACGAGCGTAATAAAATAGTAACATCAATTTAGGTCACCCAATGTGGTAAAAGTGATATATAATACCATAATGAACAGCTCTTCAAGGAAATAATTCGCTCCCTCTGGGAGCAAATTCTTTCCTTTAAGAGAAGTTCCCATTTTGAAAACCGACGCAATTGAAGGGAATCACTGCTTGATCCGGTAGTCTCCCTAAGATGTGCGTAACGTTTTCAGCGTTCTGGCTACGCCATTGGTTCCATTGTGACCAGGTGAACGTTAGTGCATGATCCCTACATAAGCCCTCGGATTTTAATATCTCCCTCGGGATTTGGTGGACGTTAGTGATGAAAGCCCCAGTTTGATCCCTATATTATTGAGAGAAACCCTGCATATATACTGTAAATATCGCTTCATTAGTTTGTTCATTGTAATGTCCTCACATAGCATCAATCTTGTTCGTGTTTGATTGTAAATTGTTCATTTGTAATTACAGGTGTCAAACAGTTATAGATGTAGTTTGCCTTTAGAATGAAATGGACAGAACTTATATATTATGGGGGTTGAAAAAGAGCGTTACAATGACTCGGGGTAAGTAACGTATAACTTTCATTTAATATTTGCAGTTTAACAAATATGGTGTTCTGGTTCTTGCCACTCTGTGATAATAAGTGGGCACTGTTGAACCGCAAATTTTACATTTCGCCAATTTCACACCGTGTGAAGAATTGGTACCAAAACGTCACTTTTGGAAAGTGTGAAATTTGCGTATGGTCAATTTCGATAATTTTGAGGGTCTAACATCTGTGCTCAAATTTCACAATTTTCTCATTTTTAACTGTGAAGAATTGGTACGCATATGTGCCATCTGCGAAGGACTGGTTCGATTTTTCTCAGATGTGTAGTAGAGTTGGTACTCAATTTTTACAAATGTGAAGAATTGGTACCAGTCTTCACACCTGTGAGGAATTGGTACTCAATTTTCACAAATGTGAAGAATCAGTACCAAATGCTCACATCTTTGAAGAATTGGTACTTACTCTTCACAGATGTCAATGACATTTGTATTGTTATATGACTGGAGAGAATCCTGTCTCCTGATTGGCCCAATTTGTCTTCATAAATCTCTATGTCTACCTGAAAACTGGTCTAAACAGGCTCAGAAGGTGATATAGGATAAAATCCAGCTCAAACTAGTTTCCAGAAGTTAATATTTTTGACACTTCTGCAATATCACCCTCTAGAGAGCTTTTCAAGAGGTTCTTTTCATTTGGAATTATTGCTTAGGTATTGTAGTTCATTCTGGCCCAATTAGAGCCTTTAAGTTTTAAAACCAGCAGAGTACCAGTCAGTTTCTGGCTACTAGTCACGTGTGAAAGATTTTTTTATCACTGACTTCGGTTGCACCCAACGTGTTTCCTTAAGCTTTTGCTTACAATGAGATATTTCTACATACAGTTGAAATCTTTGAACAAGTTTGAAAGGGAATCGATCAACCCAGTGAATATTGGTGATATTCCACCCAGTGGTTCAGGAGGAAGCTATTATTGACGGACGACGGAAAGACGGATGGGTAGTTGGAAGGACCGACATCCTATGACCACAACGTGAGTTAAAAAAAAGGACCCAACATCCAAAGATATATGAACTTGTTGAAAAACTTAATCTAGCTCTCCTTTAGCTATATACAAGCCTCACCCTGAGAAAATATTATTTTTGCATATGCCAAAAGGAGCAGATAAGCTCTGTAAATACATAGCTGGATCAGGGCCTATGTTTCTTTGCTATACTGATTGAAATTTTCCTGCACTGATTAAAAAATCTCCAAAGATTCTTAATCTAAAACTAGAAATTGTGCTTATGAAACGCTATGCCCCCAACCATTAGCTTGTCCACCATCCTGTTCACCAGGTAATCTATTCACCATCCTCCTTCGGCTGACCAAATCTTAGGCTACTAGCTGTAAAAGTTTTCAAGATATCTTTATTGGAAGTTTTGATGTCCAAATTTGCAAAGGGCATTAGCTTAAAAAAGCAAAGGCGATAACTAAAAAGAAATATCAAGTTTTCTATGTCTAAAATTTGCAAAGGGCAATAACTCAAAAAAGTGTTGTTTTTTTAATTTTCACCAAGTAGTTTACTCATTATCCATTATATACTGGCAAGTTTGAAGCTCCTAGCTGTAACGGTTTTTGAGATATTAAGTTTTCTATGTCCAAATTTGCAAAGGGCAATAACTCAAAAACATTGAATAATTTTTTGAAAAATTTTCGCCAGGTAATCTACTCATTATTTTCTATAAGCTGACCAAGTTTGAAGCTCCTAGCTGTTATAGTCTATGAAATATCCTGATAACAAAATTTCATTATGGCCCTTTAAAAGTTTAATCTGTTTGAACCACGTTATAAAATCCTGACATATATGTAAAGAATTGGAATCGATTGCAAAATGTAGAAGATTTGGGGCGTTTTTATCGATGTGAAGAATGCGCATGTATGCTACATATAATTGCACTACGTGCGCAAATTTCACAAAATGTGAAATATTGGTATGACATATGTGACGTATTGGTACCAATTTCTCACAAGCTGTGAAGAATCGGTACCAATTCTTCACAGTGTGAAATTTGCGAAATGTGAAACTTGCTGTTCAACAGGCAATAAAACGACACAACTCGACCATAAAATCTTCTCTTAAGTTTTAAAAGTAGTATATGATATATAACGTTTGTAACACGACTTCATTGAATGTTTACCTTACCTCGAGCTCGTGCAAGTAGTATGTCGCACGGGTTTATTAAGCGGCTAGCAATAGGCTAGACGGCCTAACCGTAAATTAAGCCATGCATGTCAAGATAATTTGGATTTACCAACTCTCAGTACAACAATAGACATTTTAGGCAAGTAAAGCAGACAATGTGATAAACTAATTTTTTAACGGGGTCGATGTGCAATTGTTTTAATATCCAAGTTAATTTAAATTCACATTCTAAAGATTTTAGGCATAGCATCTTCAGTTTTTATGTCTTATGATCTTACGGAACACGTTAGTTACATGTTTTATCGCATCCTTTACCATTTTAAATCACAAATGCTCATGTACATAATGTATATTGTTTTTAGATGTATAACTGTTTATATGTTTTGTTTTATAGAGGGCCACTTGGTAGACTGGCTAATTTAGCTAAAAGTGAAACCCTCTTGAAATATTGTATAAATAAATAAAATAAATAAATAAATAAATTATTTCATCCTCAGTGAAATTCAAAACTGACGATTGTCAATCAATGACTGAGTTTAGTTCAGTTATAAAACTTACCAAAAAGGGATCAAATATCAAACTGTGAAATTCACTTAGCACTAACTGGGGTAAGTGAAAACAAGTAACTGGAGATTTGCAAGCAATACATGTCCACTATCATCCCAGTATTCAAAGTTGTGGTTACCATAGAAGCCAACAGTAGTGTGCATAATAAAATCTACCTAATCACCAACTTTTATGATTCTTGCTCAAATGCTTTATTATAGGAACCAGAAATATCATTGTGGTTTAAGTATTACTGTCTCAATTCATGTCAAACTGATCAATGCATGTATTATCTTCAAATCGCCCTTTATCCATATTTTATCATTCCATGAAGCTTGCTCAGAGTTATTGCAAATTTTCAAAAAACTGCTTGCAGTAGAGGGATATTTGGGCCCCATATAAAGCCATGGCCAACAATGGGTTAATTTCGAAGAAAATTCAGCCAGTTGTTTTACTTCTGGTTAGTTTATAAGAACAATAAGCTAAGTGTAAAAGTCTGGTATTTATTCAACAAATAACTTTGCAATGGTAACAGAAAATTAGCGACAACAAAGCTAAAAATAGGACAATAGTTATTATGGACCAAATTTGAGGCATTAAAAAAAGAAATTAAGAAAACGCATATAACTAAGGCGATACGTTTGACCACAACACACAACATGTTAAAATACTTTATGTTGGTATTTATCTGTACTGATATCCAATTCTCTAAAACATTCTTCCGCTTAAACTATAGTTTATACAATCTTTGCAGGACCCAGATCTCTGCATTTTTGTATAATTATTAACTGTTTTCATTGCCATAGCAGCCAAAAAGTGTATTTGACCACATGTACTGTACCAGGCCTGTCAGTTTATTAACCCTTTAAAACTCCATGTCGAAATATCAAATACATTACCATGGTAATACTCCGTAGGCATTCTGGAGTATAGGTAGCTACATTGTACTATAACCTATGCAAACAACAACAAAATAAATAAATGGAATGAACCAATATGTTCAGCCACTGCAAAAGATTAATCCCTCTATCGTATGTTGGTGAACATTAAGCAAGTACATAGTTTATGCAATTTAAGAAGCATAAATTAGCACCCGCACAATTTAGAGCCTCGGTAGTTGAATTACTGTTACTCTATATCAACTATCAAAGTTAAACAGTTTAAAGATATTGTAAGTAATGCATTTATCAAGTAATACGAGAAAGCAAACCAAGAATAAAACAAAATAGAAATATTTAAAGTATGCCAGATTAATAAAGGCTATGGTCCGGCCCATGAGATATTGGACATAATCACCTTTCTTTAAACGCCCATTTGCAGCTTTCCGGTGACGCTATACGGCCATGCGCGGATCAAGAGGGTTGGCAGGGGGTACGGACACGCCACGAAAATATATGGTTTCTAGGCAATAGTGGTCCAGATCCCCTGATAAATCACATAGCTACCAAGCCAGCATTCAATGTTGGGCCAATATCGGCACGCCAGGGAAACGCAATTTAAATGACGTTTCGCTGGCGGACCAATGACGGCCCGCTTAAAGTGTTATTTGGACCCTCCCTCCCCTTTTCAACTACAAATAAAAGCAAAATAGAAAAAAACGTTGTCAAATTTAGACCCCCTCTGACAATCTTTCTGGACCCGCGCGTGACGGCCATTTATTGCTTTATACTAAGCCCTCACCGATATATGTACAAGTGTGGAAGAGCAGTGGACGCTCTGGTGAAACTGTGACACAGACTCTCCTAATAGACGGATGGCTGAGAATGGGTTTGCTCCCCCCACCCTAGGGAATTTTGCAGACATATCCTATCTTGTAGAGAATTGAAAGCCGAGTCTTTTAAAAGATGTTTGCACTCTGTGCTCCGGGGCGTTAGTCTGTAAGAGCCTGTAACATACGTTACTTAATCAAACTAAGAATAAGTAAATTGAAAGTTTGGGCTACAAATTAAAGACATTAAAATATTTATTTTTAAAAATCATTCATATAGTCTGCATACTGGATATCTTAACTACATATGGCAGCCATTTGAACAAAATTGCGGCTTCCTAAGGTGTCATATGCGTTACATAAATCAGATAACCCATTAAAATTTGCAAGTGTGGCTAACATCATTTACATTCACAATCTCTCTGTGTGTTTTGCAAAATGTTTTTAACCATATCTGATTAGCTTATGCAATTGGCTAACAGAAAAATTAAAGTTTGTTTCCCTAGCTTAAATATTTTCTCTGAAATAAGCAATTAAACAACCCTACCCCTACCCAGTTTTAAGGTGAAATGTTTGGTATTAAAACTAAAGTAAAAATAGTTAAAAAATATTTGCAGTTGATGAATGTGTTTCATTGTTTGGGATTTATTTACTTATTTGAAAAGACTCATAAATCTGCAAGTTTGTTGCAAAATTTTTAATATCAGAGGCTGTAACATATGTTACCTGATGTAATAAATGGGCAAGCTCATTGTCTTTACGTAAGATATGCCTAAAATGTTTAATCTCCTCGAGGGAATTTTGCAGACATATTCCTTCTTATAGTACAACTCAAGCTGCATCGAATGAGGGATGTTTGCACTCTCTATGTTGGGGTGTTAGTCTGAAACAGTGTGTTACATGCGTTACTATATCAAATAAAGGAAATGTAATTTGAAAGTTTGAGCTAAAATTGTGAAAAAACTCGCAGCTGTTGGATATCTTACATTATTTAGGGATTTTAAACTGGCTCCTATGATAAAGACTTATAGATCTGCTAGTTGTCATCAAGTTTTAAAGATCAGAGAGCGTTACATATGTTAGCGTGATAAGTAAAATCATCAAACAGTATTTTGACATCAAGCTGAGTAAGAGCCTGCTCCATCCTAATCCCCTTTGGAATTCTGCAGACAAATTACATCTTATGTAACTATTCAAGGTGCATTTAATAAGAAATGTTTGCACTTTGTAAGTCGGGGCGTTAGCCTGTAACACCTTGTTACATATGTTACTATATCAATTTGAGAATAAGAAATTTGAATGCTTGAGCTACCAAAAGAAGACATTAAAATTATTTAATAAATTGCCTTTCTTATAGACTTTATACTGGATGTCTTTACCACATATGGAGGCTGTTTAACATTAATACGGCTAACTGTGGTGTTATGTGCGTTACATGAACCTAATCATAATTTAAAAGCTATAATTGTGGCTATCGTCAGGTAGTTAAACAACTACTATGACTTGGTTTCAAACTGTTTTATTAAATTTTACAAACATATACTCAATTGATGAATAGGAAAAAACAAGTTTGCTTTTCTATCTTGAATATATTGTCCTATAGGAGCTAATACACAGCCCTACTCCCAGTTTTACAGAGAAGCGAATTTTGTTATTACTGTTTAAGTAAAACACATGAAAGCGATTACAGCGTGTGGATATTTTTCATTTTCTTAGTCTGTCTTGCTCATATATCTACAAGATGTCATTAAGTTAAAGATCAGGACACTTAATGTGTACTTATAAGTCTTTCATGCCAAAACACTAGAAATTATATTTATTTCTTATTATCAAGCCCATGGACTGGTGTTACAGATGTTATCAACGACCTTTTGGACACCACATTTCCTAATACTGTGCATATAATGCTAAATATAGAGCCACAAATAGAAAAATTAGTTTTACATTTTTACAAGAAAATACAATAAACGAAACGGTCCAAACTATTTCTCATCGATTTAACACTCATGTTAAACGTTTGTCGTTGTCTGCTTCTGTGGTAATCATTATTATCTCACGCCTCCTTGTAACTAGTAGAATCATCACACAATATTTCAATCATTTACTGTTATTCAATTTTACCACCAGTCCACTCAAAATTGATGAGCCATTATCAACTTTTCAATTTTGCCATTTATGGCTTGGAACATTCGGAAACTGATGTGCATTCCTAATAGTTGGCTCTTTGAGTATGCGTTTCAAGTGATACTCTGCAAGTAGGAGAAAGACTAAAGCTTCACAAGGAGGAAAACTATGCCATTAAGAGCAATGAGTACCTGGACTGATGTACCTTGATTTTTCTGTGATAAAGAATCATATCTTAGGTGGTTAACTTTTATAAATGTAGCCTTTCCATACATGCAACCCACATATGTCTCTGCACTTCTTATCTTTCCCCAAGCATTCAAAAACTTATTTGAAGTCTTAGTACTTCTGAAGTGCTGAAACCGAGGTAACTCCTTCCCTTCAGATAAACAAACTAGATGTATCACTGCAGGTAAAGCAATGAAATGCAGGATGAACAGAGCGCAAATTAGACCCTTTCAATTCAATGATTCACTAAGTTTCTAAGACAAGAGCGCTTATTAAAGGTTGTAACATATATAACTCGTCATAATAAATGAGCAAGGGCATTGTCGTGACATCATTTTTGATTACACAGTCAGGGGCAAGTGTTTTCAATTTCAGTGTTTTCAATGGATCATGAAATGAGGCACCTTATTAACTTGTTTACTCTGTATAAATCTTCCATAGATCATAATATAGAACTACCGGTTATCCCATTCTACCTATAGTATAGTCCACTTTCCTTCTTTTGAATGCAACAGCTAATGATATGGCTGCAAAAACTGAGAAATCATAGGTTTTACATTATTCTAAGACATCCTTCAATGTACTGACATCAAAAAACAACCAACTGCAAACATAATTGAAGGCAATGTCCAACTTCATATTCTTTCTCTTATACCAGATAACTTTCAAGGTGTAACAGAAATTGTTTCAGACGGTCTTCCAAAACCATCAAGATTCAACATTGTAACTAAAGAAAACTTATAAAGTTCTTTGGGCGCAGCAAAATACTATTGATCTAAGACCTGAGGACTTAAGCACCAAAAGACTGGATAGGTTACATGGCAAATGATGCAAAAAATTAGCCTATCAAATTTCTGTTTGACCAATGTCAGAAATCTTAAAGTATTCTTAGAGGTACACGGTAGAGACATAGATTTTGCAAATCAGAGCAAAGTTATCATTTGACTCGCACGGATGCAGAGGCAGCTGCAGTTAAATTGCTCTTGCCACTTCACAGGAAGAGATATATACCAGAGTCATACTCCATTGTATGCATATATGTGAAATGGCATTAAACCCATATCTAATTAGGTGTTTGATCCCATGACACTGACACGCTGTTTCTGCTTTTGAAGAATGCTAAGGATTCAAGTTTGGCTGAGTCAAGTTGTTTGACGCTGGCACTAGCAACACATACAAAGAAAATTAAGTCTTTTGATGGCTAAAGAGGAGGATCACACGAAATGCTTATAAGTGATGTTTGTCACAATTACCAATTTTAAAAAAGTAATCTTAATTAATGTAACACATATAACACCATAGGAAGCTGTATATTTGTTTAAAAATCTTTTCTTATGTATCAAAGGTATTCAGCATGCAAACTACATGAATAATTCAAATAAATAGATAGTTTTATGTCTTCTTTCTGTTTCTCCGACTTTCAATTCATTTATTCTTAAATTGATATGGTAACATACGTATCATACCATTACAGGCTAACCGCCTAGTTAATAGAGTGCAAACATCTCTTATTTGATGCAGCTTGAATTGTTCTTTAAGGTAGGATATGTCTGCACAATTCCCAAATCGGTGGAGAGGAACAGGATTGTACTCAGTTTGCAGTCCAAATACAATGCCATGATTCTACTGGTTGTGATGAAATGGGTGATTATTTTGCAATAGAAGCAGACACAATGATAGACAGTGTGAGGGTGGCTTGAATAAAGATTGTTTTTGAATAATTTTATTTAATAGGAATATTTATTAAATTGTGTCATTTAAATGAGAACTATTATTTTCTATCTATATGTCTATATATTTTAATATTATAGGCTTTAGGAAATATGTGATTAAAAAGGTTATGTATAACATAGGTAACACAATTCCATGGGCTAGTTATCAGCAATGACTGTGCTTACTAAGACTTAGGCACCAGAGGCTAGAGATTAATAGGAAAAAATGTGAAAAACGGTATTTTTCTGAAATATCATCTCTTACTTCCAAGAAAATTTCCTAGCTCATTCATTATGCCATGTAACATATGTTACATACTTTAATAAGTGCTCTGATCCTGATGTCAAACTTGCAAATGTATGATTCTTTATTGAATTAGCAAGACAGTACCAAAAATGTAAGATAACCACGAGCGTCAAATATTTTAATATATTTTTCTTCAATAATAGATACCAAAATTGGATACTTAAAATTGGGGGTAGGGTTGTTTAATAGCTCACATAAAACAATGTATTTGAGATAGAAAAGCAAACTTTGTTTTTTCTATTAGTCAAATAAGTATTTTAGTAAACTAAGATTAAAAACACTAGTAAAAGTGCACAAATCGTCTGTAAAATGAATGATGTTAGTCACGATTTCAACTTTCAAAGGGAAATTTAATCTATAACGCATATAACACCATTGAAGGCTGTAATTTTGTTTAAAATGCCGCTTTTAAGTAGCTTAGGCATCCAGCTTGCAAACTACATAAGAAATTTGAATAATTAGATGGTTTAATGTCTTCTTTCTGTAGCTCAAACTTTCATTTTGATTTTTTCCTTAGTTTGTTACAGTAACATATGTAACAGGCTGTCAGAGACTAACGCCCCGGAGCACAGAGTGCAAACATCTCTTAAAAGATGCGGCTTGAAATTTTCTTTAAGATAGGATATGTCTGCAAAATTCCCTAGGGGGGGGGGGGAGCAGGACCTTTTTTAGCTCGAAGTCTATAAGGCGATCGATTTATCGCCTATGCCATACCTTGAGACCAGAGTGCGTAACTTAAAATTTACTTTCTTATTTTTCAACCAAAACGTATGCTGTAGGTACTCATGATTCACTTAATGGATAAGAAAATAATCACAATTTTATACACACAAAAAAGTTGTTTATATATGCCTATTTTTGACAGTATGCGAATAGCTCCAAAATCAAATGAGCAGGCTTAATTATTATCCATTTAAAGTATTATGACTGTTGCTTTGTTCAAGTATGTAGTGAGTGTCCAAAGTATGAAAGTTTTTCAACCTGAGAGAATTGGAATTACTCTAATAATGTAACAATTAGTACAGAATGCCATTGTTGAATACTCATCTAAGTGTAACAAATATCACGTGACATGGGAAGGCACACTTCTGTTCAATTTCGAACAGTCACGGCGTAAACTAGATCTCTCGGTTTCGCCGTTGTTGTCAAGGGCTCCCTGTTTGCTACTTTGGTTACTGGAAGTCTAAAGAATTCATTTTTCCATTAAAGTCATTTATGAAGGCCAACTAAAAGAGATGAATTAAATGAGTTTTACTGGGGGTTATGAACAGTCTTATTGTTCATGGAGTAACCTTAATAAACTTACTTTTACTTACTTAAATATTGTGACGAATATTTGTATGAGAACATTAAAACGTCCCTTATTATGTCAATATCGTTTGTGC
This sequence comes from Loripinus fragilis, assembly GCA_964019695.1. Lineage (NCBI taxonomy): Eukaryota > Metazoa > Mollusca > Bivalvia > Lucinida > Lucinidae > Loripinus > Loripinus fragilis. The sequence continues at coordinate 12,780,724 of OZ026518.1, read as the reverse complement.
ATGATGTGTACAGTTTGAACATTGTCTGCGTGTATTAATCTCCTGTTCAAAAGGCTCATGGTTATTAAGCTGATGAGGAGAAGACCCACCTGTGCCGTGCATATGCGCAGTTTACTCTGAGTCTTTGCTACCTGCATACAGCGAGTACGGAAGTTGACAAGACTCAAAAGATTAGAATTCAAGGTTTTCTCGCGTCGATGCCCATTTCTGCCCTTTTAACATGTAGTTGCCAAAATATTCTCGCGAACAACAAATGAAGTGGGAACATAAAAGAAAGTAATAAAGAGGATTATCCTACCTATAAGGCGGGGATTAGTGTTAAGACTGGATTTGAGTGGAGGACCGCTGGGACTTTAAAATATTGAATCGCAACTGTTTGTTGATAAGTGCGAGTTTTGACCATTTAAATATCCGAAATGCTCATAAATATGTAGAAACGACTAAAAAAAACAGTATTAACTATGTGTTTTATGAAGGATGTTTATGAATATGTTGGAACTTCTTAAAGCTTACGTTTTCTGGATTAAATTCTCACAAATGACTTTCATTTATATATACAAAATAGGGATTTTATGACCTTGCGGAGGAGGGAACATAACCTAAACAGATTTTAGACCTCGGTCTCAATTAACAGTGCCGATTGTATGTATTTTTAAGTAAATGAGAGAGAGAGAGAGAGAAACTTAGCAATCACAAACTCATCTCTTTGCAATAGTGAACCCAAGTTTGCACCTGTCAATGGAGGAAACCTGTGGTACGTAATGCTAATTAATAAACATAACTTTAAAGCAATTTCTTTCTCAACATGTTATACGCATTCAACAAAGTCAGGTTTTCTCGCGAGGAATCTCGTATATATTTTTTACTAGAAGCTACAGGTCCGGGTAGTACAAGAGAAGATGTCAAAATAATTTGTTTATATTCAAACACATATTTTATTCAGCTATTATTCTGCTGTATTCCTGTTTTAAGGATCTGTTGGTTTTACACTGTAATTTAAAACTAATATAAGTAAAACACACTGAACAGGCTCCTCATTTCATTTAAAGCTGTATAGTCTGTAACTTTTGATCTTTTAATTTTTGAACTAATGTTTCTATTTTTCAAGAACACAGTAAAAAAAATTAAAATTCAGGTATACATTTTACCAATTTCGTAAATCTTAACATATTATAAGTATCAAAACAGCAGCATTTATGTTAAAATTAACTGTCTATAATTATTGGAGGGACGCAAATAGTTACCAACAAGAGAAAACACACCTGTTGTATAAGATAATTCACTTTTCCGTGCAGTTTTCAGCTAAGAGTGAACATATTTATTGTGGACACATAACTTAATTCTACTTTTACAAACGATTTAAAAAGAAAATAAAAAAAATCGAAAAAATGTTCATAGTTGCAGACTTAGTCTCTGTAAGCTAGTGGTATACGGCACATAGTGGGCCCAAGATATGCGCTCGCACACGAGATTTTAGTACGTATCTCATAGGGGCACAGCAAAGTTAAGATGAACCTGCACTTCCACGCAGACTCGCTGGGCTCTCGCGCTACTGGCGTACATATAATATTGATGCAGGAGATGAAAACTCCTACTCCAGCGCTTCTATATAGCTACCATTTTACAATTATAGTATTACTTTACGTATATGTGTCACAAGAACCAAACTCTCATAAGGTGGTCTATTTATGTATACTAATTCAATATTTCAAGAGGAAGTCATATTTAGCTCGATGGCCAGTCTACCATATGGCCCTCTGAACATATAAAATGATGCATAAAATATGGAATCAGACATATATAAGAAACATACATGGCATTACTAAAATGATGGATAACACAATGAATTTTTCAGACATATTAAAAGTTTATGACAGTCTCATGTCTATATTAAATAGATATACGTGTATACATACTTTAGATGATAAGAGTGATGTTCAAAATTTTAGTTAAGAGCACTTAAAACGAAAAATACAAATTAGAACAAAACGTATTTGTCTGTGTAGCACGTTGAAGCAACCAATATTGCCGTTAATGTTTAGTTATTATAGACTTGAAACTTTCAATTGAAATCACAATTCATTGCACTTTCACAAAATATTATAATTCTGAAATGTTTCAGTCTTAGGTTGAATTGGCACAATTGGCTATTGTTACACTGATATTTCAACTATACTTGTTACAAAATCTTCAGATAGTACGTCCCCTTAAGTACTGCCATGCATAGTTAGAGTTCACCACCTTGTAAAGGCATGCCAGTCTCTGTTGTGGGCGGCTCTCTTGTAATGGGTTAGTCATAGTTCTGTAAGTATCTTTATTAGTACACATCCTTCTAGTCTCGATTTGTAGTCCCTTCTGGTGAACCTAGCAGTCGACCTATGTACCCTCTCTCTCTCTCTCTCTCTCTCTCTCTCTCTCTCTCTCTCTCTCTCCAGGACACTGACATATTAATTCTGTTGTGCATCCAGGCCTTTAGCTAATGGTGCGTACCAAAAACAATTTTCTTATTTCTCAACCAAAACATAGGTTGTGGGTACTTAAAAGAACCATCTCAATGAGTCGGTTCTTTTGATTACTCAAACGTATGTTAAACTGATGGGTAAGAACATATTTACAATTTTACGCTCAAATATTTTGCTTATCTATCTAAATTTGCATACAGGTAGCAGTATTCTACCGTTGCTAAGGTACTGTTTTGCATGACGTGCATCTACCCTATTCAGTTTTTTCTTTTAAAAGATATTTAAGGTGACCTACATGGCAAAAATTCTTTTAAATGTTGATATTACTAACTAACGATAGATGATATAGCACTCTCGCAGAGATAACACTGCGCATAGCTGTTTGAAGGTGTCTGAAAGGACAAATCCATGTCCAAATCACGAAGTGAACTTGTTATTTGAACATGGATTTTAGCTTGAAAATCTTTAAAGCGACCCCTGATTTGCTTGTATGACGTTACAAGGAAATGCTTTGTGGCCCGGAGTGGCCATTTTACATGTGTGTGCTTAAATGATGTCAGAAATGCATGTCGTCTGATTTAGATATGCACTGTTTGTCTGTGCCCTATAAAAAGGACGGTTAAGAAAGTATTATCAGTTACCTCTCAAATTAAATGCATTGTCGCACGTTGACCTGATAAACGTTATCTATCTCACAGCATGTGCCTTTATCAGGTCATGATGTAAACGGCATGCCTCGCGATGTCAACAAGCGTTCTCAAAGCTTTGCCTGGTAAACTTGACTCACCTAGTTTTCTCTATGTATTGCTTATGTAGATGCCATGTGAGGCTGACATCGGCCCTCTGTATAATTGTATCAGTAATCAATCAAACTTGAGGTGTAAATACATGTGAAACGCGCTTTTTAGTTCAATTTGAAAATAATAGTTCAGAACCTCATCTGCTCAAACTTTTCCAACAGCCCGACTCAGATTGATAAATGAATGTCTTTGACAACGTTATCTCCACCGATTGAGAAGGGGGTAATTTATTTTACAATTTTCTTTTTTCGTTACCTTATTAAATCCAAAAACACCAACAAATGATGGGGACGCCTAATAAACCCATCTGATTTAAGTTGGACAGTGGCCAGGTACTGACGACAGTAAGCATTAAGCACATGCGCGGGTCCGAGGGGATGAAGAGAGGATGGAAATGCCACTAAAAGTGGGCCATGATCGGCCAGCCAGCGAAACGCAATTTATATGGCGTTTCACTGGCGTGCCGATAATGGCCCACCATTGAATGCTGGCTTGGTAGCTTTGTGACTTTTAGGGGATCCGGATCAATAATGCTAAGAAACCCTTTTTTTATGATTTTTCAGGGGGGGGGGGTCCGAACCCCCTGTCCCTCCCTCTGGATCCAACCATGAAGCGCTGGTTAATTGGTGAGGAGCCTGTCAAGAGAAGTGATCGGCATGATATTTTAAAATCCCTTTTTGTAAGCGACATTAAAGCTCCAAAACAACATTGACATGTTCTTAATCAAAATCCGTATACTAATGTTGCTGCGAGCTAGGTAACAACGTAACCTGTCTGCTCGTGCAACCACTGAGTCTGGTAACCACAACAATTGTTCATGATAGAAACACTTGCACTGTCAAAGCATGCTAGACTCTTAGCAGAGAAGGTTGGCCCCTGCTGCAAGGTACAGTAAAACCTGTGTAGAACAAAAAGACCAAATATTAGTTTTTTATCGCTCAATGCAGGTCAAAAGTATTGCAGAATGCTCCAAGGGGGGCATACTGTAATACTTTCGACCTTCATTAAACTACAATTTGTAATTAAGAGCTTTGTTTTGTCTATTTTTGAGTGGTCGTTTTACACATGTTTTATTTTACACGTGTTCTTCTGACGTAGCTCATTAAGGCATTGCTTTGCAAGTACATGTAAATGTTAGGGTTTGCAGCTTACATTGTATTTGTGGACATTTTATTCTAGATTTTGTCAATAAACTTTGTCTGCATGGGTGTTAACAATATTGCCTTACTAACACAGGCAATTATTCTATCTATTTCAGAAACCGATGAAATGGAAGACATACGTCGTTGAAAGCTGCAGCGCCAGTAACTGAAAACAAGATGGCTGCCTCGTGCTTATCTGTGTGTTTCGGGGTATTTCTAACAATCTCATTACTTCTGTATGTTGGTGAAATGATCCTTAATAGCATTTACATGTACCGAGTATTTGCTGATGAAGTTCGGAGGCCGTGGTTTACATTCATGGTAGGATTTCTACTGCTACCGACAGTCCTTGTTCAACTCGTCTCTGCTGTTTTGTTGTTAGCTAAAAGGGGAGATAACCTCACACCTTGTCGATCATTTGGAATTGCTGTGCTACATATACTCCAACTTGGGTTCTTCTGGAGACATATATCCTTGTTTCGTGAGGAAGATCCAACTTGGAAAGCTAAAGACTTAGCTGACCTCAGCTTGTTACAAATGCTACACACGTTTACATCCATGCTACCTCTCTTGTTGATACAAAGTTTTATGATATTACACTATGACGTGACCGATGGCATGTCTCTTGCCACTACAACTTTAACATTTGCTGCCAGCTGTTGGTATATTGCATCATTTCGACGTCATCACCATGGTGGAAGTATTGAAGATATAGTAATCACCTGGCCAGGGACTATCTTCCGACTTCTATGGCGAGCAGGGGAGTTGCTATCACGGATTATTTCATTGACTGTTTTCACATCTATATATTATTATTGGTTATTTCTAATTCTTGGATTACATGGATTAACGATGCTAGTGTGTCTTTGTACATCTGTATTAGGGATGTTCGAGAAGAGTGGATTAAGCAAGTGTAATAAAGTCTTTCTAGGACTTATTGTAGCTTATATGTACTCATTTTGCTTTATCAATACCTGTTCAGAAAACACAATATTTCGTTATACACTTTTTTATATCGTTATGTTTCTCGAGAATGTGGTTCTTATCGCTGTGTGGTACATTCGCGCAGACCAGTCAGATGGTGGAACAAAAGTCAATACCATTGTCTTTATTTCAACAATCGCCTTCTTTATAGGAGTAATCTCACTTGTTGTTTATTATAAGTTCTTCCATGTTGGATCTACCTCAGAAACAGAGAAAAGTCACGCGTGTGACAAAGATGGTTGTATCAACTGTCGTCTGAGTTTGTGTTCAAAGCATAATATCAAGTTACAGAGACCATTTAGTGCTGGGTGGATATCCCAATACCAACAAGCTCTATTTAATGGCAATTATTATAAAAATATTTTACAAGATTCACTCATTGACTCGGAATGGGAGTCAGTTTCTTGTCAGTTAAACTCCTCTGGTGAACATTGGCAAATACGAGATTCAGAACTTGATAGTATTCCTCCTGATAAAAAGCAATATACAAGTGTGACTGCCTCAGGTTCTTACGCACATAAGAGATTCTTTGATTCTAATACGGATATAACGGGTGAACTTGATTCTGAAGACAGTTCTGTTATAAGTGAAGAGTACCACCAACGCTGGCATGCTATGGACGGCAGTGTGTGTTCTCAGTGCTCTGTGAATGTCGCTAGAAGTGTAATGAGTAGTACCACCCATCTGTTAACAGACAGCTGGGATAGTCTTCTGAACGATGACGACAGTGCTGTATATAGCAAGCCTAATCAAACTAAGAAAGTAGACATTGTTGCATCTTTGATAAGAAAGAATCTTGATAATGGTATATTATCAGACGGGTACACTACAGATCATACATTAGATAGCTACCAACTGCCAATTACTGTGTTAGCAAAGAAAAAGACGCGAATGAATAACCGGGATCGTATTGAACCGGCGTATTCAACAGCATCTGATTCCACTGACTGTACAATATGTGCATTTATGAAACAAAATCCACCTACCCCAGTGGGTAGAAGAAAGAAAATATATTATGAAGAGAGAATTCCAGAAGAAGGTTCCAGAGAGATGGACTTTGAATATAGTCATGTAAATAGGAGTAAACATACCAGTGCTTCAAGACATACAAAAGACAATGGAAAATACAAGGAATCCAAACATAGGTCAAAATCTCATCCTAGATATAGCAAAGACAGTAAGAAACACAGATCTAGACCTGAGAAAGTTTTAGAAAGTTTCACATTGAATCCAGTGAATAAAATTCCTGAAACATCACTACCTCCACCCGCCATCAGAATAACATTTCATGGTAACAAAACAAATGTACAAAAGTACAAACCCAATAGGGACTCATCTGAACCGAAACGGCGGACACTGGTGAATGTCTCAGAAGCGGTAGCAATACGAGACAGTCAGAGACTAAACAGACTCAAACCATCCTATCACAGTGACTCCGGTGATAGTGCGTTTCCTAGAAATACTCCGCTCAGTTCTTACCTAGCAGCAACTGATGAGGACGTTGAGGGAATCAGCGAGTCAAGTCTAGAAATGATAATTTGAGCTTCGTCGCATGAAAACCTGTCTTCAGGATTTCCCACTTGCATTTAGCAAGTTGGGCTATCACATTGTTCAAAGAGCGAACTATCAAGGCACTGATCAGTTTGTGTGGATGCGCAGTCTGGTCTGCAACTTTGTGACTTTGTTGTTAGCATGCAGTGAAATCAGGTCCCGAGGTTATAAAACTTTCTCCATGCTCAACTCAGCTTAGTACGAAATATATCCTGCTCATAAATATTAAAATGCCAACAATTTTGGCATTTTAACATTTATTAGCATGATGAATACAACATCTAAGAGACTTAAAGCAAGAAACTTCTTCATTTGTTGTTATTTTAGTTTTTATGAGCAGTTAAACTTTTGTGCTCAGTTAAGTTGAGCATGAAAAATGTTTTATAACCTCGGGCCAGGTTTGCAGCGACGAGGCCCTCTTTATCTATTTCTTTCATGACTCTCAATTCAGAAACGGGTATACTGACAAACAGTACAGACCAAGAATGAGATGTCACAAAGAGTGGTGGCACATCAGGGTCTACAATCATGTTTTCTAAGATAAAACTATTATCAGATTATTGATCGATAAAATGCAATTGAGAGCAGCGAAGGCTCAGACGAGCTTGCGAAACTACGCAGTCTCACAGGAGCCTTCACTGCTCGCATGCATAAAGAAGGGGCATCCCTAAAGGCACTAGATAGCAGACTGTGTATGCTTTACGACATACACATATGCGATAAGAACTGGCTCCTTTATGCAGTCTACTCAGCTTCAGAGACTAACTAGAAAATTGAGCGAATAACAAAGACGTTGATCAGACAGCGCATATGCGCAGACTGGTCTGCGCCTTTGTTGCTAGCAAACCCCCGAAGACAAGTTTATAATCGTAATTGACCTTCCTAACTTTAATGCATCACACTATTTTAGGTCTTCCGAATAATAAATAATGTGAAAATATATTCCAATCATTCGTCATAGTTCAGACAGTTCCACGTGTATTCTTAACTGATTTGCAAAGAATTATTTTCATATAAGTAATAGTTATACCATGGGTTGTCCGCCTGTACGTGGAGAAAATCCACGAGCTTTAGCGAGTGGATTATCTTACGTACAGGTGGACAAACATGGTATAACTATTTTTTACCACCTACATGAGTGTAGACATTGCACAACACGAGGTATTTAATCCTAAAGTTGGTAAGGGTGGTATGAAGTTACTTAATTTGTATGGTTTCAATCTGGTCACTAATAATACTCATATCCACATTTTTTCTTTACCAAACCATCCACAGAATGTTGGAAGTCATTTTCAATGTAAGGACCATACATGTTTTTTTTTCATGCATCAATACTTGCCAGGTCCCTAAGAAGTTTTATAACACAGGATACATCAAACAGATACAGTAAAACATGTGTAAAACGGCCACTCTCAAAAAGACCGAAAATTGGTTTTCAGTAACAAATATCACTTAATGCAGGTCAAAAGTATTGCAGAATTCTCCAAGGGGAGTATTTTGCAATACTTTTAACCTTCATCAAGCTATCTTTTGTCAATTAGATTTTTGTTTTGTCTATATTTGAGTGGACGTTTTACACATATTTTACTGTATATGCATAGATATCTATGTCAAATCTAGGATGATGGCACTGGAGGTTATATACTTAAGGACTTTGAAAACGCCCAGATTAAATCCTTTATTTCACTAACCCTGAGAATGTCTGCGAGATAGTTATTATCGCATACCATAGTCTGACCAGCTGGTAGTGTGTCATAGAAAATCCATGGTTGTAAATTTACTTAAATGCATTGAAAAAGTATCTGATTTAAGCCAGGGGTGGTCGATTTTGAAGGACACAAATTCAGTGCAAGTTAACACGCGTTAGTTTTGATTCCTGACTCAACAGATTTGCATCCTTTGCTCCTTTCACGATTGCACATTCATCATTGAACGATTAGAAATGAATTGACAGTTAGGTATGCTCAAAATTACACCCCTTTAACAATACCCACATACCCCACCCACCCTGATTACTATAGTCTAGTAATAAATTTCAACGTCTTTCAACGTTTCGATTTTTACGTCCGGTTTTATAGGAAGAAGCTAAGGGCATACACAAATGACAGATAATGCATAAATTACGCTTGTATCACGTGTCTTTTGTAATGTGCAAGTGACGTTAACGTAAATTTTTAAGACGTTCTCGATCACTTTACAGCAGATCTCCTGTCGTGATTTACTTCACGACTGCCAGTGTATGTAGTCAATATCAGTAATGAAAACGTGCATAAAGGTAACTTATTGAGATTGTTCTAAAAAGGAGCTATAAATTGATGTTCAAATTTGACGTTCATTTTCAAAATCTTGTAGTTATCAATTACTTTTAATTAGAAAAAAGTCTATAAAATCTTTTTGTGATATGACATCATACACGCCACAGTTTTAACTTAAAAATAATCAAAAAGCTTCATTTAACTGTGCAGAAAGGTGTCGGATGCTGTATGTACCCATGTGACGTCATCAGAAGCGTCGCTTGATAGTGCAGTCAAATTCATACCAATTCTGGATTGCACATTAAAACCTGCGAGTAACTTTTCAATCGCATATACGGTTTGCAAGAAATAAGTAAAAATATGGTGATGCGTTTTCAAAGTCCTCTAGTATATATTTGCAAGGAAGAAAGTAGAAAAAAGAAAATGCTTGATTTGAAACTGTCATTTATTTTAAATGACGGAATTTTGAATGAATTCGAAACAAACATATTTACATGAAACAAACATGGTATAAACAGTACATAAAGTCCATGTTATTCAATACGTTTGCTTACTTGTAAAAATGTGGCGTATGAAACAGGCCACAAATCCAGTAATATTTCAAGACATTTTACTGGCTCGAGCCATAGATATTTGTGCTGTAATATTTTAAGGCGTCACCTATTTCAGATTGGACAGTAATGTCATTATTAGGCTTTTTATTATTATCTATAACCAATGGTTACTAGATGTTTTTGCTGGGGAAACGTTCTTAGCGCAATCTAATTTAAACGAATCATACCATGAACAATGGAACCAGTTAACCAATTATATACGCATAGCGTCCTTTTTATGGGACATAGACAAACAGTGCAGACCCAAACCAGACACCGCAAACTGCGGTGTCTGATAAGGATCTTCACTATTTGCTTACGGAATGTTCTATTTAAATTTAGGTAAAAATAAAAAATACCACCTAACTCCCCTAAAATTGGAAATGGGCTCAATCCATTGATAAGGGTAGGCAAGTTCATTCGGCTTGAATGGGTTTATTTAGAGATGTTACTTGAATTTTGCTTTCGCTGGTTGAGAGACAACTGCGAAATCTCGCACAGAGGCCATCGGTGAGCCTAAGAAGAAGTTTGGCAAATCATTTAGAGTTTTACAGAGAGACAATGTGATATACTGAGGGAAAAAGTTTAGCAATTATATATAATAGGTCTTCCCAAAGGCGATCTTATTAGCATTAGCTCCTTTTGTTAGTGTCAGTTGATTGAAAATGATCTAATGTCTACCCGCAAGAGGTCAAAAGAAAACAAATCCGATTTCATAGCGAGGATTTGATCTGCTTAGCATTTTAATTTCAAACGATATTCAATTGAAAGGGAGGTAATTAAAAAAAAATACGAATTTCAACTAAAAGCTGTACGAAAAAGATGAACAGAACATTCAGTTTTATTTTGACTGTTGACGGAAAATGGAACTATTCGCGCTACTACCAGATAAGCTGTTTTAGCAATGGGGCTTAATATCGGACTTGATATTATGTATAATGTCGACCGGTTAATTTTATCGTACTCGTAAACGTTTGTCAACATATATCTTTGAATTCATGAAAATAAACATCCTATTTCTTCTAAACTGTGAAGCCACAAAATATACTGCCTAACTTTTTTCCTCAGTATATGTTTAAGCAGTGTAGTCGACAAAATACAACCAATGATAAACTTAAACTTTAAAGCGCCAAGTCGTCACATCTGTGCTACCCCCACACCTCCATGGAAATACTATGAGCTGCAGGCTATACACACAAAATTTTATATGTTCCTCAAATGTTTGAGATACAATATTGATGGTGCGTAATTAATTAATATTGCATATTACTTTATAAATCTACATTGCACCGTAAAATTATGACTTAAGTTCGTTTAAGGTATCAGTTTTGAAAAAAAATCAGAAGACAAATTTTGTCACAACATATAGAAATGAATACTGTCATTAAATCACACAGGAATGTACAACCTTTCGTTAATGTTAAGTATAAGTCAAAGTATGCTCTTCATAAGCTGATATATCTGACACATGAAGATCTATTTGCAACCTAACACTCCACGAAGACTCATTGCTAGTACGCAGGAAAGTGGCATTTAACATGCTATTTTATAAATTAAAACAGATTACACCCACCATCTCCATTTTACTGTCTGTTTTTGATATAATGGTCCTCTTTTACAATAGTATGCATTTACTAGTATAAATTTATGGCCAGTTTTATATAATTCTACGTTTCATAACTTCACTTAGATATAATATTGAAATGCATGTAGCAAGTCAAACGACAGTAAAACCTGTCTAAAACGGCCACTCTCAGACAGACCGATTTTTTTTAATTCTAGACCGATTATCGCTAAATGCAGGTCAAAAGTATTGCAGAATGTTCCAAGGGAAGCATTCTGCAATGCTTTCGACCTTCATTAAGCGCTACCATTTGTATTTAAGATCTTTGTTTTGTCTACTTTTGAGTGACTGTTCTACACAGGTTTCACTGAAGTATACTTTCTAGAGATTGAAACATCAAAGCACTTACCAGGCTGTGTTTCTTATGAAAAGCCTGGCCTGCAGCAATGTTGTTCACATGTAACAAAAGTAAAGAAGAAGGCAAAGATCAGGAATCGATACAATCAAGTAGCACACCTATGGGAAAGTGCCAAAACACAAGAAAACATCATACACAAGAGAGCCAAGAGGTCAGCCCTTTCCAAACAGGTGATCACGAGGCTGCAAGGAACAATAAACGAAAACTTGAAAATAAATAACAAAAAAGATCCACAAATGAAGTACCGCCTTGGACTGGTCAGTAATAAAATCACTGGAAGGCTTAAACATGTTTAACGGTACCAACCCCACCCTTAATTCTGATGTGGATCAAGACACATACATAGATATTTGGTTAGCAAGAAAGATCCCTAACTTATCGATGCATCATCTCCTAGTGCATACAAATCAAGATATAAAAATGAGATGAAATAAGGACTCAATAGTACTTACAACTGAATACCGGAGCAAAAGAAATACAACAGCAAATTCCCGGTGGGCATGACCAAAGACACGACATCAGGCACCAACCCTCTCATCTACAGGTAAGTCTTTAAGTCGAAACCGTCATAGGTCCTAAGGTCCGACCCGCCGGTGTGCAATTTAAGAGGAAAGCAAAAAAGTAAGTGAGTATTATCAGGAAATACCACAATCACAAAATGCAGACAACCCCATGGCACCGCGAGGAAGAGCCGTTCAACCATCACGAGACAGCAGGAAGACAATTAAGGAAAGCAACCAGCTCTCTCTACCCCATCAAGATGATTGTAATACTAGAATGGACATAAAGTAACGTACAACATAACACAGAACAATTACAGACTCCCACAATGGGAATAACACTAAACAAAAAGTCAACAACAACAGAACCACCGCCTTAGAACGGACAGCAGCCTAAGCCACCGGTGGGGCTTAAATGCATTTTACTGGTACCAAATCTTCGCCCTAGATTCTGCTGTTGTTGAAGTACAAGAAATGTTCAGCTCGCATGGAGGCCATCTAACTATTGCAATGTATCATCATGGAGAAACACTCTAATCAAATTAACACACCATGGTGAAACAAAAAAAGGGCTCATGACTCACAGATAGTCAGAGCTAAAGAAAACCTCAAGTTGAGCCACGGTGGGTCCAGCTACAGATAAGCATCAGGCACCAACCCATCGATTAAAACTTTACGTCAGAGCTGTCACAGAGTCTGAGGCCTGTTCCACCGTCGTGCGATTAAAGAGGACACCATAGCTATAAACCGTGATTGGGTTTAAAACTAGGCATGCAGACTGTCGCATGATATCCAAGTTATATATAACCCTTATATAACGTTTTACTATCTTTTTGAATTGATCACTAAAATTAGATTTTCCAACAGTTCGTTTAAATTTATAAACTAAATCACCATAAAATATAGGCTCCGATATGCCTTGTTGCAGAGGAGTTTTTAACCCAATGTTGTATTTAACAATTAACTCTGAGTGCCTGTGGTAGAATTTAGAAAACGCTTTTCGAATTTTATGATATCTATAGCCTTGTTTTAATACTTTATAGTCGGGGAACCAAGGTAGAAAAAATGCTAACCCTTGCACCCGAAAGGTATACAGCTGGATTTTGTATGGTTGCAAAGGTAATTCTATGGTGTATCTGAAACCACTGTATAGCAGACTTGATCGACTTGCATAACGCCAGAGCAGTCATCTTTCTACGGAAGCCCAGCAAGAACATGTCAAAATATTATTTTTGAAAATGTTATATATTTTTATCAAAAAAGTTCAGGATTGAAAAAAATTGAGTTTATATAATAATACAACATCGGCGTAGACCTCAGAAGCAGTGGTGGTCATATAAAAATACTGCTTATTGATTTTTAAAGCATGTAGATTAGGGCACCCCCATTTTGAAATTAGATTTATAGATTTCTATGCTTCTTATATCATTAAAACTGCATTTATTGCCCAAAAATGTATTTAATAATTATTTATATATCGCTTGGAAGGATATCTCGTAAAAACATGTGTGCTTACTTATTCACTTTTTTCCTTCCACTGAAGTGGTTTGAATTGCATATTTTTTGCATAAATAAATTAATTTTAAATTGAATGTGTTTAAACAATGCATACAGTTAGACAGACGTTTGGTACATAATTTAAGGCAATTTATTTTATTTTCTATGGCAAACTAGAAAAGGTAGCTGAAAAGTAAAAATATGAAACCACGATAATTTGATACTTACTTTTTAGTCCATACCAGCTGGTGCGTAGTTAGATAACTATGGGCAACTGAAGAGCAGTTTAACACATAAATGAAATATATCAATGTTTAAAGGATGATTATCTACCATATTTACAACAACTTTGAAACAGAGGGTCACTGTAGGGACCAAAGGGAATTTTTATCTACTGAAAACAATAATTTCATTTAACAGTGGTAAAATAATTATAAAAAAACTCGTATAACTACCATCATATCACCATGAAAAAAACTGTCTGTCCCCGTCTGAGATGAAGAAATGTAACCGCATAGTTTTTGTAAAGAAAAAAGTATCCATAAAATGATCATTTTGGTGCACAAATGACTGCTCATACTTTTATATGGGTTTGATAGTGTATTATTGTATTATCGAACAGTTTAACGGCTTCTCATAGCCATTCTCCAGATAAGAGTGCGTAATGGAAATTTAGTTTTGTTATTTCTCAACCAAAACATATGTTGTGGGTACTTAAATGGACCTATTAAATGAGACGGTTCTTTTGAAGACCAAAAGTACACTTTTTAACTTATTGATAAGGGAAACATCACAATTTCTATGCTATGAAAGATTGCTTAACATGGCCTATGTGGCATACAAAAAATGCATTTTTCCGCAAAATGCAATTCTGGTCGCATTGCTATACAGTGGTTTCATATCAAGCACTATTTAGACTATCATTATACAAAATTCCAGCCGTATACCTTTCGGGTGCAAAAAATGTGTGTTTTTGCACGATACGCGACTTTGGTTCCCCGACTAATAGCAGTAAAAAATAAGTTTCTGTTGTTGAAGTCATCAACATTAGAACACACTCTAGCTGAGAAATATATACACCATAGGAAGGAGAGCGAGGAACATCTCCACCAAGAAAGGGGGAAATTTACTATTTCAAAATTGAAATCATCCCTTTTACCATAAATTTTAGAAGAAACTATGCCATTTGTTATTGACAAGTTCAAGTCCAAAAACGGAGCTTCAAAGTTGTCAACCGTGTTTGGGTTACCCACAAAACATGCAGTCTCTTTTTATAATGAAAAATTATTTTGATAAACTGCACTGACAAATTATTAGTGGCAACATTTTTTTAATTTATACACTAGTCGCCATAAAACTCTGGCCCCGAAAGGAATTTAGATATCAAAATATAGTATCTGCGATAAAAATTTAGAAAAAAATGTAACAGGTGAAAAAATGTTAAGAACCTTTACCCCAGCTGGGGATCGAACCCAGGCCGCCTGGGCCGATATCAGACACTCTACCACGTAACTGTAAAAGCTGGCTCATACAGCGAGGCTGTACAAGTGTTGATAAACTACGCTCTACCACAAACATTTTTGCGAAGTTTATGAGATGGATAGCCTTGTTTATGAAGTTCCTGGGTTAAATGTTTCTTGCAATTGTTGAAGTCTGCAACATGGCTAGATGCTTTAGTTTAGAAATATTAACTCCATAAGATGTAGAACGAGGAACATCACCATCTAAAATAGGGAATTGACAATTTCAAAATCAAAATTTTACGTTTATCGTACAATATCATAAGAAATTGACAAATGCAAATCCAAAAACGAGGCTTCAGTATCAGAGGTATTGGCATTATTAAGTTGACGCTCTGGAGGGTATATTTGACTTATCATATTATAAAATATATATTATTTATGTTTCAAATATCATCCAAATATACGTATGTCAATAATATCAGCTTGCTTATCATCAGAAAGAGACATCATGATATCCCTCTTATAACAAAACAAGAATAAATCCGCAAGCAGGGGAGCACAATTAGTGCCCATTGGAACCCATACAACTTATATACAACTTAGTGCCAATTCGTATAAAAATGTTGTCCAACAAAAAAGTCAGCGCATCACATATCTTCTGACAAGAAGTGAAAAACGCGTTTCTGTCGTTAAATGCAAGGTAAGTGGAATGTTCTTACAATACGATCAATTAGTTCATTTTTAATTAAATTATGGGGTAAAAAGTAGCGTAAAGAGTGGAAAAATCATATCAAGAAATAGAATTGGCAATAAATCTAGCTTTATAGAGTTTTTTTTACGGAGTTTAGGTAACCTGTATTATGTGGGAAGCTTCTTTAGCTTTGACACCAAATTTTAGGGCTGTATTGCAACCATGTCCATCGACAACAACCTTCTCACTCAAGGAAGCCTGCCAGCTATATGGTTCAGGGGGTTTGAAACCCCCTCCGGTCCTCCTCCCACCGTTTTGAAATATCCTGTGACAATGAAATAATTTGGTCTCAGTGAGACCAACTTATTTCATTTTCATTGGATATTTAAAACAAATGAGATACAATCGGTAAAACGATCCCCCACAGCTATATATATATGAACCCCTTTCCAGAAATCCTGGAACCGCCCCTGCCTACAGCCTCCATTTTATGGTAACAATTGTACTATAGGGCCTGAAAAAGTGGGGATTTATCATGTTTTGACCTCATCAAAAGTGTCTTAAATTGGCTAAGAACTCGTCTGATTCCATGGCAATCTTTGTTTGTTTGTGGTTTTACGTCCCAGTCAACAGCTACGGTCAGTTAACCTAATCACACAGTTTCCTGGGCAATCTTGACTAAGCGGTTAACCTAACTGACACCCAATGACTGTAGATAATATTTCAGGACTGTGAACCAGGGGAGGTAACTATGTTTTCCATTGGCCTATTGGCAGTGCCTTGTTATTTACCTTGGAAAGGCAATCTTTCATACTGAAGAAATAACAATTTTGGTATGATTTATAATGACCCAGCCAACAACATTTCAGTCTGGTTAGGACTTTTCCTGTGTATTATCAGTACTAAAATAGGATCAAGTGTCTTGCTAATAGACACATCACATTGTCTCCCTGTAACTTTTCGATTTCTACCACTGCGCTCCGTAATGTAGTAAAAATGCATATCACCTTTTATTATATGCAGCTACCTAAAATCCGCAATCGGTAAAGTTTACGCATATTAATAAAGAAAGATATTGTGAAATAAAAATTATATAAAAAAAAGTTCACACATATTTGAGCAATTAGCACACGAGAGAGTGATATTTATCGAAAAGTCGACCAGTGAAGGCCCAGCCGACTATGTGCATCGTCACAGTCTTGCCATAACCTTTGTTGTTCGCACGTACAGAGCATAGATGTTCTTACGTGATTCTCCGTAGCCAAATCATGTTCAATTTCAAAATAAGTGAGCCGAGACATGTGATTTCAAACAATGTGGTGTTTTGACAAGTGTAGACTCAGGTGGGCCTGTACAGCCTCCTTTTAAGCTTATAAACTCCAAATGTTCAGTTAGTAGCTTAATAGTCATAGAATATTCAAGCGACTAGCAAATGCTCTGATCAGACTGCGCGTATGCGCAGGCTGATCATACGCGCAGGCTGATCTGAGATATTGCTGGTCGCACATGCACTGGCTCAATTTATATTATTGAGGATATAATAGTTTACATTTCTGAAAATGCGATTTATTTCGCCCGAGCACCATTCCTGAAACATAGAAATACATACAGTAAATTATGTCGTAAGCGGACACACAAAAGAAGACCAAAAATAGGGTTTCACGACCAATAATGGCTTAATGCAGGTCAAAAGTATTGCAGAATGACCGTGGAGTATTCTACAGTACTTTTGATCTGCATTATATCACATGACTTTGTGTGAAAGCATGCTAGTGTTAAATCAATTGAAAATAAAACTTTTTTATAAAGTACTCTTTCACATGTTGCCATTCACATTGTTATTGCTTCTATTTGTCTCTTAGTTCATCTGTGCTATTCACCTTTTCTTCTGGTCTGGGACTGGTTACATGTACCTAGTTTAAAACTATGTCTGAACTTTTTTTAGAGGAGGGGGGGGGGGGCGTGATTGGGCATAGACAAAAAGATGATTTTCGACACACTGCCTATGTTCATAGTACTTTCATAATCATCTCACTAAGGACGGAGCTGACTGCTTTGTATATTTTTCTCATATTTGTGTATTTGACTTTTACAGTAAAACCTGTCTTAGGTGGCCGCTCAAAAGAAGACCAAATATAGGTTTTCGAGATAGATAATCGCTTAATACAGGTCAAAAGTATTGCAGAATGCTCCCATGGAGCATTCTGCAGTACTTTTGACCTGCATTAAGGTTCCACATGAATTTAAGACTTTTGTCTTGTCTATTTTTGAGTGGCTGTTTAAGACAGGTTTCACTGTACGCTTATTGTGTTTTACATGTGAAACTCTTTAACTCATTGTCATCGGTATGCTTTTTCTTCGTCGACTTTTACATGATCGGTTCGACAGTTATCATATTATCAAGCATGGTTTATCGCATTGATTGACAGCAATGTTTGATGACTTGTATGGTGGCTTGTTTGTGCCATTTCGTTATTTCGTTCTTTCGTCTTTTCGCCTGGCGTTATGGCGCGGCGCCAAGACGAAATAACGCCAAGCGAAAAGACGAAATAACGAAAAAACGCCAAGCGAAATAACGAAAAGACGAAATAACGCCAGGCGAAAAGACGAAAAAACGAAATGCGCCACGCGAAATGACGAAAAACGAGCGCGAAAAGACGAAAAAACGCCATGCGAAATAACGCCATTTAAATCTCTTTATTTTTCGTCTTTTCGCCTGGCGTTTTTTCGTCATTTCGTCTTTTCGCTTGGCGTCTTTTCGTTATTTCGTCTTTTCGCATGGCGTTTTTTCGTTATTTCGTCTTTTCGCCTGGCGTCTTTTCGTTATTTCGCGTGGCGTTATTTCGTCTTTTCGTTTTTTCGCCTGGCGTTATTTCGTTTTTTCGCCTGGCGTTATTTCGTCTTTTCGTTTTTTGCCTGGCGTTATTTCGTTTTTTCGCCTGGCGTTATTTCGTCTTTTCGTTTTTTCGCCTGGCGTTATTTCGTTATTTCGTCTTTTCGCCTGGCGTTGTTTCGTCATTTCGCTTTTCGCCTGGCGTCTTTTCGTTATTTCGTCTTTTCGCCTGGCGTTATTTCGTCTTTTCGTTTTTTCGCCTGGCGTCTTTTCGTTATTTCGTCTTTTCGCTTGGCGTTATTTCGTCTTGGCGCCGCGCCATAACGCCAGGCGAAAAGGCGAAAGAACGAAATAACGAAATGGCACAAACAAGCCACCATACCCTTGAGATGTTTTAAAAACTGGCTTGTGAATTATTCACAAAATACCAATAAAACAGCCAATATGTGTCGCTTTACGATATCAGAAAATGAAGATATGCAAGACAAATGCCGCTCTGAATTCTTCGAATGAGTAGGCTAAAAGGAAAATATAGTCCTATCTGTATTTTTTACTTTGTTTGACCATGAAATGCCACAATCACACACTACAGACCAACCCCCGCACAGCGAGGAATAGTCAAAGAATGATAACAGCTACATGACATTCAGAACACAACAGAAGAAAAGCAACCAGCTCTTTCTTCCCCTGCGAGATGATTGCAAAACTAGAAAGGACACAAAGTCCTGCAAAAAAAACAAGGACCCAAGACTCCCCTCCAAACACACACAAACAATGGAAGCAACACTATTTAATAAATAAACAACACCAAGACCACCGCCTTAGAACAGACAGCAGCCCAAAACGCATTCAGTCGCATTTTTTTTTTTGCATCCGCGCTGTGCGGTCAGCACTATTATTTTTCGAAAAAGCTTCCAGTGTCTCCTACTGATAACTTTTGCAATCATTTTGGGTCCAAACCAATCAGGCCCGACAAAACGTCGGACCAAGTCTGGATCTATAGCTCCGATGGCATTGATCAGCAGGTGACAAAAAAGCATGCACATTTCCCAGCATGCAAAGGGCAATTTACTGGTACCAAATCTTCGTCCTTGATTCTGTTGTTAAGGTACGACAATATTGAGCCGGAATAGAGACTTCATAACTACACTGTTTGCGCAGACCTGTTTCAGGTCAGTAGCGTGAAAGAGCAAAATATAATATTCTTTCTAATCAAATCTTCGCAATGGAAACAGTTGTTAATCAAATACATAACCTAATCAGACCACTGCTACTGTCCTGCCAACCAAAAGTGACAGTGACGTATATGTTGTTTACAATTGCTAAATTTAACACTATCATTTATAATTCACTTGAGCTAACGCGAACCGAAAGATCGTTTGTTTATTAATCCTATCCTGCGATTAGGATTAATAAACAAGTGATCTGTCTATTCTAAGTCCCTGATACCAAGGCGGTACTTCTTTTGTGGATATTTTATGTTTTTGTTCTGTCCTGTATTTGCTATGTCTTTGTGCGCGTCTGTTTATATGTGCTTTGTGGTCACCTGCTGGGAAAGGGCTGACCTCTTGGCTCTCGTTTGTGGTGTCTACTATGAGTTTGTCACTTTCCCTTTGGTATCCTGGGTCAGGTGTGGTACTTGATTGTATCGATTCCTGATCTTTGCACCCTTACTTACTTTGTAAACAAAACATGACGTCACTGTCACTCTTGGTTGGCACGACAGTAGCACATTTAATGAAGCATGACAATCAATTCAAATTAACGAACTTAAGAACAAAGAAAGGGTTCATAACCCACAGAAAGTCAGAACTGAAGAAAATTACTAGATGAGCCTTAGTTGGCCCAAAGAAAGGCATGCATCAGGTACCAACCGCCCATTACTGAATAAAAACTTGTGGGCCAATCAGGTGCATAGAAAATCATGTTTGATCCTTATAATGGCTCATCCTCCATATAGGACATCATGAAAATAAAATATATAAAGGCTCATGTCAGTATATTCAAAGTAGACAGCATATCCACAGACACACTCTTAGTTATTTCAACGGTAGATTGCAGTGAATTACATCAAGGGCTTAGATCGTGGCAAACACACACTTTTAGTAATTTTGACGGTGGATTGAAGTGAATTTTTTTTCATGGGCTTAGTTCTGGGAAAACTGGACGATGAATGACGGCATATCTAGAGACACACTTAGTAATTTTGACTGTAGATTGCAGTGAATTTCATCAGGACTCAGGTATGAGAAAATTGGTTGGTGAATTATGGTGAATTTCTACAACACACTCTTAGTAATTTCGATAGTGAATTGTGGTGGATTTCTGCATCACACTTTAGTAATTTCGACGGTAGATTGCGGTGATTTTCATCAAGAGCTTAGGTCTGAAAAACTTGGATGGTGAGTTGCGGTAAAATTCTACACGCTTAGTAATTTCGACTGTGAATTGTGGTGCATTTCTACAACACACTCTTAGTAATTGTAACGGTAGATTGCAGTAAACTTCATCAAGGGATTCGGTCTGAAAAATTGGACACTGAACTGTGGTGAATTTCTACAACACACTCTTAGTAATTTTGACAGTAAATTGCAGTGACTTTCTACAGCACTCTTAGTAATATCTACGGTGAATTGCAGTGAATTTATACAACACACCCTTAGTAATTTCTTTGGTGAATTGCAGTGTATTTTTACAACGCACTCTTAGTAATTTCGACGGTAGATTGCAGTGAATGTCATCAAGGGCTTAGGTCTGCGAAAATGGGCTGGTGAATTGTGGTAAATTTCTACAATACTCTTAGTAATTTTAACGGTGAATTGCAGTGAATTACCACAACACACTCTTACTAATTTCGATGGTGAAGTGCAGTGTATTTTTACAACACACTCTTAGTAATTTCGACAGTATATTGCAATGAATTTCACGAAGGGCTTAGGTCTGAGAAAATTGGATGGTGATTTGCAATAAATTTCTACTACGAACTCTTAGTAATTTTGACGGTGAATTTCTACAACATACTCGTAGTAATTTTGATAGTAGATTGCGGTGAATTTCATGAAGTGCTAAGGTCTGAGAAAATTGGATGGTGAATTGCCATGAATTTCTTCAAAACATGCTTAGTACTTGTGACAGTGAATTTCTACAACACACGCTTAGTAATTTTGACTGTAGAGTGCAGTGAATTTCACCAAGGGTTAAGGTATGAGATAATTGGATGGTGAATTGCGGTGAATGCCTACAACAAACTTTTAGTAACTTACATTCCTAATCTTGATCAGGAGCCTTGTCAGTTATCCTAATGCGGCTAATGACTCTCACTTCAGAGCCTTGTCACGCTGGTGGACCATATATGCTAACAAAATATTAATAAAAAGATGGGCAAAACCTTCCCCTAATGACTCTCGATCGGGAACCTTGTCAGTTGCCCGATGTGGTTAAGACTCTCTCTGTAGAGCCTTGTCACAGTGATAGTGTGTTTATGGTAGTATAGATTTATAAAACGAAAATGTGCAGAAAAAAAAAACACAACTGACTTTCAATTGAGAGCCTCGGAAGTTGGTCCTGATGTGGTTAATAGTTCTCTTCAGAGCCTAGTCACAGTGATGGTGTGTTTAAGGTCACAAGGTTTACACAAAAAATGGACAGAATCTTTACCCTAATGACTTTTGATTGGGAGCCTTGTCAGCTGGCCTGATGTGGTTAATGACTCTTCTTTCAGAGCCTTGTCACAGTGGTGGCGTGTTTAACAAAAAAGATGGCCAGAAACCTAATCCTATTGACTTACGATTGGGAGCCTTGTCAGTTGGTCATGATGTGGTTAATGATTCTCCCTTCAAAACCTTGTCACACTGGTTGCATGTTTATGGTAGCAATTTTTTTTAAAAAAAAAGACAGGCAAAACCTAACCCTAATGACTCTCGATCGGGAACCTTGTCATTTGGTCCCAATCTGGTTAATAACTCTCCCTTTGGAGCCTTGTCACACTGGTTGCGTGTGTATGGTGGCAGATTTTTAAAAAAAGACAGGCAAAACCTAACCCTAATGACTTAATCTGGAACCTTGTCAGTTTGTCCCGATATTGTTAATGCCTTGTGGTTACACCAAAGAGCCACCACCTAGATAGCTCTGCCACTGGGGCCTGTGGCCCTGATCTACTAGTGGCCTGCTTCCGCACTAGTGTAGGATCAAAATCAGTACTTTTTTCAAATTACTTGTCTTAGCTTGAGCAGTTTGCCACTACAACACCAGCTTTTTCAATAACAGATTAAAGCTTTAAAATCCTCCATTTTGTCACTGCAAAGAAAGCTACGCCAAAAGGCTGCCATCTAGATAGCTTTGTTACAGTAGCCTGTGGCCCTGATCTATCAGGGGCTCTTTGGGTTCCCTCTGGCTCCGCACTAGTGCAGGGTAAACATTAGTACTTTTTCAAGTTACA
Organism: Loripinus fragilis; assembly: GCA_964019695.1. Classification (NCBI taxonomy): domain Eukaryota; kingdom Metazoa; phylum Mollusca; class Bivalvia; order Lucinida; family Lucinidae; genus Loripinus; species Loripinus fragilis. The sequence goes on along the minus strand of OZ026518.1, from coordinate 12,757,533 downwards.
TATATCTTATACTGATCAGTTGGCCACTACAACACCAGCTATGTCAGTTAATGGTTTAAAACTTAAAAAATCCTCCAGTGTGCTACCCATAAGATGACTCTGCCAAAGGCCACAGCCTAGATAGCGTTGTCGTAGGGGCCTGCAGCCCTGATCTATCAGGGGGGCCTTTTGGCCCCCTCTGGCTCCACACTAGTATAGGATTATCATCAGTACTTTTTTAAAGTTAACAGTCTTAACCTGAGCAGTTTTGTCACTACAGCACCAGCTTTGTCAATAATGGATCAAAGCTGAAAAAACACCTCCATTGTGCCACCACAAAAATTGCTACACCAAAGGGCAATGGAAGGGGACCCAGTGGTCTATGTTAAGCTTAGATGAAATCTATCACAATCTACTGTCTTAAGATATGCCACAATACACTGTTCGAATTATCCAGACCTAACGGCTTATAAAATCTGCTGCAATCAGACCTAAGCCCTTGATTAAATTCAGCGCAATCTACTGTCAAAATTACTAAGAATGTGTTGTATACCCAGATTTCTCAACCCTAAGCCCTTCATGAAAATCACCTTAATCTACCATCGAAATTACTAATAGTGTGTTGTAGAAATTCACCACAATCCACCATCGAAATTACTAAGAGGGTGGTGTAGAAATTCACTGCAATTCACCGTCAAGATTACTAAGAGTTTGTTGTGGAAATGCATTGTAATTCATCGTCAAAATTACTAAGAGTGTGTTTTAGAAATTCACCGCAATTCATCATCCAATTTTCTTAGACCTAAGACCTTCATGGAATTCACCACAATCTACTGTCGAAATGACTTAGAGTGTTCTGTAGAAACTCACCATAGAAATTACTAAGAGTGTGTTGTAGAAATTCACCACCATTCACCTTCAAAATTACTAAGACAGACCAAAGCTTTTCGAAGAAACTTTGGGAAAAATGCATTCTTTTGATATATATGCATCCTCCCATCCACCCACCCATTCTGAATTTTTTTGATCTCTTACATGAAGGATGAACCCTTCTATTAGACCAAAACCATAGATATAGACTGTAAGGGTTTATTGCAACACCTAAAAGTGTGCACTATAATCACTGTGTGAGGGTCGGTCCATCCATTCATGGTCAGTTAGTGAAAATGCTCATAACTCTTTAACCACACTGTATAATTGAACTAAAGTGCATACTAATTTATTGTTACATTTTCCAGCAACTGATGTGCAAAATGGTGACGAGGCTGCTTGGTGAATTGAAAACGCCGGTAGATAATATGCTAATCCAAATAACTATAGCAACAATATTTGAAAATTTGGTATCCAACTTTTGTTTGACCCCCAGGTTTGCACTATTATCACTGTGTGAGTCCATTTATCTGATCAGTTTGTTTTTTACACCTGCTCACATTCCTTCTGGCATTGATTACTGATTAATCTACCTTCACCACGGGTTGTGCCGCATATAATGTTGAAGAATGTTTTTTATGCATCCGCGCTGTGCGATCAGCACTATTGTTTTTCGAAAATAGCTGAACTCTCTAGCGTCTTGTGGCTTCTGCTGATAACTTTTGCAATCATGTTGGGCCCAAATCAGGCCCAACAAAACGTCGGACCACGTCTTGATCTATAGTTCCGATGGCATTTTGGAAATAGTACAACGAAAAAGCATGCATCATTTCGCAGCATGCAAAGGGCAATTTACTGGTACCAAATCTTGGTCCTTGATTCTGTTGTTAAGGTACAACAATATTGAGCCGGAATAGAGACTTCATAACTACACTGTTTGCGCAGACCTTTTTCAGGTCAGTAGTGTGAAAGAGCCAAATATAATATTCTTTCTTATCAAATCTTCGCAATGGAAACAGTTGTTGATCAAACACTGAAAATGTCGTCTGCTGAAGTCGTCTGCTGCAAATAATTGCCTAACATTACTGATAAATTAAGTATAGAAGCAAACAGTATGGACCCAGAACAGACTGCTCCCATAGAAGCAGTCTGATCTGGGTCCACACTGTTTGCCATAGAGGCTTCTTAAACATTTCAGCAGACGAGAAAAGCAGACGACTTTTGTTACGATTTGGCGCATTATTGGTTAATATCTACATCCTCTGCATCATCACAATCAACTCAAAACAAACTGATGAACAAAGAAAGGGTCCATAACCCACAGAAAGTCAGAACTGAAGAAAATTACTAATTGAGCCTTAGTTGGCCCATCGAAAGGCATGCATCAGGTACCAACGCCACAATACTGAATAAAACCTGTGGGCCCATCAGATGCATAGAAAATCATGTTTGATCCTAAAAATGGCTCATCCTTCATGTTAGAGATCATGAAAATAAGATATATAAAATCTCATGTCAGTATATTCACAGTAGACAGCATATCTACAGACACAATCTTAGTTTCAACGGTAGATTGCAGTGAATTTCATCAAGGGCGTAGGTCTGGACAAAACACGCTTTTAATAATTTTGAAGGTAGATTGCAGTGAATTTAATCAAGGACTTAGGTCTGGGAAAACTGGACGATGAATGACGGCATATCTATAGACACACTAAGTAATTTTATCTGTTGATTGCGGTGAATTTCATCGAGGGTACAGATATGAGAAAATTAGACGTTGAATTTGGTGAATTTCTACAGCACATTCTAAGTAATTTGGATGGATGATTGTGGTGGATTTCTGCAACACACTATTTTTGTAATTTCAATGGTAGATTGCGGTGAATTTCATCAAGGGCTTGAGTCTGAAAAATTGGACAGTGAGTTGCGGTGAATTTGTACAACACACTTAGTCATTTGACTGTGAAATTTGGTAAATGTCTTTAACACACTCTTAGTAATTTCGATGGTAAATTGAGGTATTTTTTACAACACACTCTTAGTTATTTTGACGGTAGATTGCGGCGAATTTCATCAAGGGCTTAGGTCTGAGAAAATTAAACGATGAATTGTGGTGAATTTCTACAACACAATCTTAGTAATGTTGATAGCGAATTGCGGTGAATTTCTTTAGCACACTCTTAGCAGTTTCGATGGCAGATTGCAGTAAATTTCATGAAAGGCTTAGGTCTAAAAAGAAATTATATGGTGAATTGTGGTGAATTTCTGCAACATATTCTTAGTAATTTCAATCGTGAATTGCGGTGAATTTCTACATCACACTCTAAGTAATTTCGACGATAAATTGCAGTGTTTTTTTTACAACACATTCTTAGTATTTTTGACAGTAGATTGCGGTGAATTTCATCAAGTGCTTAGGTCTGAGAAAATTGGACTGTGAGTTGCAGATAATTTCTACAACACTTTTAGTAATTTCGATGGTGATTTTTTTACAAAACACTCGTAGTAATTTGGAAGGTGGCTGATGGTGAATTTCATGAAGGGCTTAGGTCTGAGACATTTTGATTTTGAATTTTGGTGATTTTCTACAAACACGCTTTGTAATTTTGACAGTGAATTTCTACAACACACTCTTAGTTATTTCAAAGGTCGATTGTGGTTAATTTCATCAAGGGCTTAGGTCTGATAAAATTGACGGTGAATTGTGGTGAATTTCTACAACACAATCTTAGTAATGTTGATGGTGAATTGCGGTGAACTTCTTTAGCACACTCTTAGTAGTTTCGATGGTAGATTGCAGTGAATTTCATGAAAGGCTTAGGTCTGTGAAAAATTGTATGGTGAATTGTGGTGAAATTCTGCAACATATTCTAAGTAATTTCAATCGTGAATCGCAGGGAATTTCTACAACCTCTAAGAAATTTCGACGATGAATTGCAGTGTATTTTTACAACACATTCTTAGTATTTTCGACAGTAGATTGCGGTGAATTTCATCAAGGGCTTAGGTCTGAGAAAACTGGACTGTGAATTGCAGTTAATTTCTACAATTTCTACAACACACTTTTTATTAATTTCGACGGTGATTTTTTACAACACACTCATAGTAATTTGGAAGGTAGCTTTTGGTGAATTTCATGAAGGGTTTAGGTCTGAGACAATTGGATTTTGAATTTTGGTGAATTTCTACAAACATGCTTAGTAATTTTGACATTGAATTTCTACAACACACTCTTGGTAATTTTGATGGTAGATTGCAGTGAATTTCATAAAGGGTTTAGGTATGCGATAATTGGAGGGTGAATCGCGGTTAATTTCTTCAACAAACTCTTAGTAACTAACCCTACCAATTCTTGATCAGGAGCCTTGTCAGTTGGTCCCAATGTGATTGATGACTCTCACTTCAGAGCCTTGTCACACAGGTAACACAATAACAATTAGACTGGCAAAACCTAACCCTAATGACTTTCGAATGGGAACCTTGTCAGTTGCCCAATGTGGTTAATGACTCTCCCTTTGGAGCCTAGTCACAGTGATGGTATGTTTATGGTAACAAGGTTTACAAAAATGATGGACAGAAAGCTAACCCCTATTGACTCTCAATCGAGAGCCTTGTAACAGTAATGGTATGTTTATAGTAACAAGGTTTACAAAAATGATGGACAGAAACCTAACCATATTGACGTGATAGGGGGCTTTGTCAGTTGGTCCTGATGTGGTTAATGACTCTTCTTTCAGAGCCTTATCACAGTGGTGGCCTATTTAACAAATAAAGACAGACAGAAATATAACCCTATTGACTTTTAATCGAAAGCCTTGTCAGTTTGTCCTGATGTGGTTAATAATTCTCCCTTGAGAGCCTTGTCACACTAGTGGCATGTTTTTGGTAGCAAAATTAAACAAAGACAGGCAGAACTAACCCTAATGACTCTCAATCGAAAACCTTGTCAGTTAGTACCAATATGGTTAATGATTCTCCCTTTAGAGCATTGTCAGACTAGTGGCGTATTTATGGTAGTGAAATTTAGAGAGAAAATAGACTAGTAGAACCTAACCCTTATGATTTTTGGTCGGGAACCTTGTCAGTTGGTACCTATCTGGGTAATGACTCTCCCTTTGGAGCCTTGTCACACTAGTGGCATGTGTATGGTAGAAAATTATAAAAAAAAAAAAAAAACGGCGGGCAACACCTAACCCTAATGACTCTTGATCTGGAACATTACAGTTAGTCCCGATGTGGTTAATGCCATTTTGGCTCCATAGGGATTGCTACACAAAGGAGCCTAACTATGGCTACACCAAAGAGCCTCCGCCCAGATAGCTTTGTCAAACGGGCCTGTGGCACTGATCTACAAGAGGCCCGGCTCCGCACTGTTGTAGGATTAAAGCCAGTACATTTTCAAGTTACCTGTCTTAACCAGAGCAGTTTTCCACTACAACACCAACTTTGCCAATTACTGATAAAAGCTTTTAAAATCCTACATTGTGACACAGCAAAGAAGGCTACACCAAACGGCTGCCAGCTAGATAGCTTTTTCACAGGAGCCTGTAGCCCTGATCCAAGGGCCCCCTGACACCACACTAGTGTAGGACTAACATCAGTACTTTTTCAATTTACATATCTTAGCCTGATCAGTTTGCCACTACAACACCAGCTTTGTCAATTAATGGATTGAAGCTAAGAAATCTTCCATTGTGCAACTGCAAAGATGGCTATGCCAAAGGGCCACAACCAACATAACTTTGTCACAGGTGCCTTTGGCCCTGATCTATCAGGGACCCTTTGGGCCCCCTCTGGCTCTGCACTTGTGTAGGATTAACATTAGTACTTTTTCAAGTTACCTGTCTTAGCCGGAGGGGTTTTCCACTACAACACCAGCTTTGTCAATAACGGATTAAAGTTTAAAAAATCCTCTATTGTGCCACTGCAAAAAAGGCTACTACCCAGATAGCTTTGTCACAGGGGCCTGAAGCCCTGATCAATCAAGGGGCCCTTGGGGTCCCATCTTGCTCTGCACTAGTGTAAGAATAACATTTTTACAACATTCTCTAAGTAAATTGGACGGTAGATTGCGGTGAATTTCATCAAGGGCTTCGGTCTGAGAAAATTGGATGGTTAATTGTGGTGAATTCCTACAACCCACTTAGTAATATTGATGTTTAATTGTGGTGAATTTCTACAAAACATTCTTAGTAATTTCGACGGTAGATTGCGGTGAAATTGATGAAGTGCTTATGCCTGAGAAAATTGGACGGTGAATTTCTTCAACACATAGGAAGTAATTTCAACCATCAATTGCGTTGAATTTCTACAACACACTCTTAGTAATTTTGATGGTAAATTACAGTATATTTTAACAATACGCCCTTTGTAACTTCGATGGTAGATTGTGATGAATTTCATCAAGGGCTTAGGCCTGAGAAAATTGGATGGTGAATCGTGGTGAATTTCTACAATACACTCTTAGTAATTTCAACGGTGAGTTTCTACAACACACTCATAGTAATTTCGACCGTAGATTGTGGTGAACTTCATGAAGGGCTTAGGTCTAAGAAAATAAGGCAGTGAATAGTTGTGAATTTCTACAAACATGCTTAGTAATTTTGACAGTTAATTTATAAAACGCACTCTTAGTAATGACGGTAGAAAATGAGGTAAATTTCATCAAGGGTTAACATATGAGTTAATCAGACGGTGAATTTCGGCTAATATCTACAACGAGCTAGAAGTTACCAACCCTACTAACTCTTGACCAGGAGCCTTGTCATTTGGTGCCAATGTGGTTAATGACTCTCACTTCAGAGCCTTGTCACACTGGTAACAAAAATAGTTAAAACAGTGGGTATTTCTGCCAGTATTTAATGACCATGTTTATTGTCAATCAAGATTATGATAAACTATTATCATCTCAAAATTCTAATCAGTTAATATTGGTTGATTGCGTTACATGTACCTGTCTTAGCCAAAGCAGTTTACTACTTCAACAAAAGCTTTTTCAATAACGGATTCAAGCTTTAAAAAATCCACCACTGCGGCACTGCAAAGAAGGCTACGCCGAAGGGCTGCCGACTAGACAGCTTTGTCACAGGAGACTGTGGCCCTGATCTATTAGGGGCCCTTCAGGTTCCCTCTGGCTCTGCACTATTGTAGGATTAATATCAATACTTTTTCAAGGTTCATATCTTATCCTGATCAGTTCGCCACTACAACACCAGCTTTGTCAATTAATGAATAAAAGCTTAAAAAAAATCCTTCATTGTGCCTCCGCAAAGATGGCTTCACCAAAGGGCCCTCGCCTAGATAGCTTTGTCACAGAGGCCTGCGCCCTGATCTATCAAGGGCCCTTTGGGCTTCCTCCAGCTCCTCACTAGTATAGGATTATCATCAGTTCTTTTTCAAGTTAGCAGTTTTAGCCTGAGCAGTTTGCCACTACAGTACCAGCTTTGTTAATAACTGATCAAAGCTGGAAAACACCTCCACTATGCCACCATAACAAAAGCTACACCAAAGGGCCATGGAAGGGGACCCAGTGGCCTATATAGTTTTTTTTATGAAATGGCTTGATAAGATCTGCTGCAATTAGACCTATGCCCTTTATTAAATTCACATCAATTCACCGTCAAAATTACTAAGAGTGTGTTGTACCAATTCACCGCAATTTAACTTCAAAATTACTAACAGTGTGTAGTAAAAATTCACCACAATTCACCGTCAAAATTACTAAGAGTGTGTTGTAGAAATTCACCGCAATTCACTGTCAAATTACTAAGAGTGTGCTGTAGCAATTCACCATAATCTACCGTCAAAATTACTTAGGGTATGTCGTAGAAATTCACTGCAATTCACTGTCCATTTTTTTAGATTTAAGCCCTTCATGAAATTTATCGCAAAATATGGTAGAAATTACTAAGAGTGTGTTGTAGAAATTCACCACAATTAACCCCCAAATTTACTAAGAGTGTGTTGTGGAAATTCACCGCAATACACCATTCAATTTTCTCAGACCTAAGCCCTTCATGAAATTCACCATAATCTACTGCCAAAATGACTTAGAGTGTGCTGTGTGCTGTAGAATTCACCATCGAAATTACTAAGAGTGTGTTGTAGAAATTCACTGCAATGTACCGTCAAATTTTCTAAGACCTAACCCCTTCATGGAATTCACTATAATCTACCATCAAAATTACTAAGAGTGTGTTGTAGAAATTCACCGCAATTCACTGTCAAAATTAGTAAGACAGACAAAAAATAATGTAAGTGAGTATGATCAGGAAATACCACAATCACAAACAGCAGACAACCCCATGGCATTATTTTGATATATATGCATACTCCCACCCACCCGCCCTAATCTGAATTTTTGTGATCTCTTACATGAAGGATGAACCCTAATAATAGACCGAAAACCATAGCTATAGACTGTTTACAATGGTTTATTGCAAGATCCGAAAGTGTACACTTATAGGGTTCGCACGGAAGTGGGAAAACAGAATTATAGGACGTTTCCAGGACTATTCCAGGACTTTTTCAATTTTTTAAGGACTCAATTTCTTCCCAATAATGCGAAAAATGTACTTAATTCAGCCGGAAACGTAGTCTCTTACACAGACGAGATATTAATACAACATCCATGTTTTATATCAAGGGACGTAACACAGTCTACATGTACCGGAAGCGTCGAAATGAATAGGCCCACTCGATTTCTTTGATTCTGACTCCAATGATAAGAACCGGGACTACCGCACAAATTGAATTGAATAGAATAAGAGTCACACCTCGCTCTTCGAGATGTATCTAGCGATTTTAACTCAATTTTTTGCGATTTTCATACAGGTTTTTTTCCGCATCCCATAAATCTGAAAGGACTTGTTGAATTTTATATTTCTCAAAGACTAATTCAAATTTTCAAGGATGATTTTACAAAGCATGACAAAAGGCACCTTTATCAAATTCCAGGAGTATTTCAGGACCAAGTTCAAATTGAAGGACTTTTCCCGGTCTGTGCGAACCCCTACTATAATCACTGTGTGAGTTTGTCGGTCCGTTCATGGTAAGATACGCGAATAACAAAGGCGCTGATCAGACTGCGCAGATGCGCAGGCTGGTCAGTGCGCCTTTGTGGTTCGTAAACCCTTAAGACAGGTTTTCTCTTGTCGAGACCCATATTATATCAAGGGCAATTTAATGTGCCATCACTTCATGGCCCCTCGGTGCTACTTTATTTAGGATCGAGTAGTTAAAAAAGACAAACACATTAGCTATATTGTTTATTGCTGCTTGATTCGACATTTGGGAAAACTATTTTATCAACACTCATACATTTGGCATAAAGGAATTGAATCGTCTTCGAGGCTAAAAGTGAAGTGCATTAAGGCTACCAAATCCAATGTGATATATATTGACAACTCATAAATAAATAATGCTTAAGTCACCTTGCGTAGGAGATTAATGAGTAAGTATAGAAGAAGTGCCTTTCACTGACCATTTTGTAAGAGATTTGTGTTCGCAAATGACTTGCAGAAATAAAATGCACTGCTTTTTTGTACCATTCTATTACAAAGTACAATGCCAAGAGGTGTAAATCTCCTTATTGGCCCACTTTGTCTTCATAAATCTCTATGTCTACCTGAAAACTGATCTAAACTGGTCTACAGGGAGATATAGGACAAAATATGTACATGTACAGTACATGTAGTAAATAGTTTTGACACTTCTCCAATATGAACCACTAGAGAGCTAAAAAAGCATGGCGCGTATGAAGCATGTGCTGCATGAAATTGACATGATCTCAACAGATATGACTACCTGATGTAAATATATATATTACGTAGTTCAGAAATCCCATTTTAAAGACATATGCGGCTATTTCCAATGCGCACCTTTCCCGCGCGTCTGCAAACGGGGAAAGTTGTCTGGGTCCTGTCTTTCGACCCTTAACGGATTCGGATCAGCACAGCTTCCGATATTCTTATGTCATATCGGTGTTCCGACATTTTCTCCGCAAAATTACTAATTAAAGTGTGTTCGAAATATCCATTGACATCTTTTCAGAACTGATCGTCTCAGCACTAAAGACAGATAAATGTAGCTCAGTCGAAATCAAACGACGTACACAATAACCCTGGTTACGAATACGATAGTGGCCGAGTCTATACTATTTGTATGGTTATTTCGAGCGGCGCACGACCTGACCTCGTGGCCTAGTGGTTAGCGTGTCCGGCTACAAAGCCAGAGGACCAGGATCGATTCCCGGATGCGCACATATTTTCAGTGTGTTTTTTCTTTCTTTTTTAACATTTTAATGCTAAATTACTTCATATACTAGTAAAATGGCATCACCAAAACGACCAAAATGGTCATCCCCGAACTTTTTATATTGAATTACGCATGAAACCTATGGGGGTGGGGTTAAATTTTGCCCTCTAGAAAGAGAATTAGTTCGGTGACCCCAGATTTTCATTCTTTTTTCTGAAAGGTATTATAATAGTCCATGAATTAAAAATAAATTTTCAAGATTTTCAATATCAGATTTTTTAATACATGATTTATTCTAAAAACAAATTCCATTTTTCGACGAATTGCCAAAAATATATCATGCAGTATCTTGTCACAGCATGGGATAACAAGCAAACATGCACATTTTCTTAAAAGTTTGAGGTCATGGGCAGTAATTTAAATTAAAAGAAAGAAGCTGGCTGAAGATTACAACCGTTTTAGCTCGATAATTAGGACTAGTGTAATTATTTTATATATATTTCTAGAAAATTGGTCAAATGCTGTAAACTTCAATATGAGATTTTGAAAAAATAAGCACGGTGACATATCCTTTTTATTTCATAAATGGATAGCCCATGCATAAAACAAACTTTATGCAAAGTATTGAAAATATTTCAATATGGGAAGTATTTAGTAGCATATGTCCTTAAGGGTGAGCTGGATAAATGTGTCGTATATGCTTAGTACAGTGCTATCACTTGACCATTGGGTGTCATAATACCTCCGAAGCTTTGTTCATAATGGTATACTTCAAAGTAAGTAAGGGTGCAAAGATCAGGAATCGATACAATCAAGTACCACACCTGACCCAGGATACCAATGGGAAAGTGACAAACTCACAGTTAGACACCACAAACGCGAGCCAAGAGGTCAGCCCTTTCCCAGCAGGTGACCACAAAGCACATACAAACAGACGCACACAAAGACATAGCAAACAAAAGACAGTACAAAAACATAAAAGATCCACAAAAGAAAAACCGCCTTGGAACGGTCAGTAAAATATTTTACCGGAGGGCTTCAACCAGTTTCACGGCGCCAGCCTCACCCTTGATTCTGATGTGGACCAGGAGTCCAGGACACATTTGGGAAAGTGACAAAACAAAACGCACACGACAACCAGAGGTCAACCCTTTTCCAGCAGGTGACCACTTGGCTACAAAGAACAACACACACCAACCTGAAGCATAACCAACAAAAACGATCCACAAAAGAAGCACCGCATTGGAACGGTCAGTAAAAATACTTTTACTGGAGTGTTTAAACCGGTTTAACGGCTTCAACCTCACCCTTAATTCATTATATGAGCCACAAAATTATACGATCTTAGCTCACACGCAGATGGAGGATTACCCTGCAATCGTTACACTGAAAAAGGAACTTCTTAAACATTTCTTGTACTTCATCAACAGAATCTAGGGCGAAGATTTGGTACCAGTAAAATGCATTTAAGCCCCCCCCCCCCCCCCCGGTGGCTTAGGCTGCTGTCCGTTCTAAGGCGGTGGTTCTGTTGTAGTTGACTTTTTGTTTATTGTTACTCCCATTGTGGGAGTCTGTAATTGTTCTATGTTTTGTTGTACGTTACTTTATGTCCATTCTAATATTGCAATCACCTTGACGGGGAAGAGAAAGCTGGTTGCTTTGCTTGATTTGTCTTCCTGGTGTCTCGTGATGGTTGAGCGGCTCTTTCTCGCGGTGCCATGAGGTTGTCTGCGGTTTGTGATTGTGGTATTTCCTGATAATACTCACCTACTATTTTTTCTATAGTGAAATAGGAACTCCTATAGTGATACTACCAAATTATTTCTTTTTCTTTCATGTCATTTTGCGACATGCGGTGAAAATATCAGCATTTTCACTACTTTATATTTGACTGGTAATGAGCAGCATATATGATATAGATAAGTTATAAATATTCGTATTGATAATTTTTTTAGTACTAATTGCTCTCCTCTTGTTCATTGTTTTTGTTTTGTTATGAGGGTGGCTCCATGTTATCTCTTCATGATCATAATCGAGCTGAGGTTATGGAAGTATTTTATTCTACTTCAATATATCTAGATTACAATAAAGCTTTATGTTGATATTCCTTAATTTGAACAAATGGTGAGTCAGACTGACTTGGACTTGTCCATAACAAATGACTTAATTTTCATCAAAAGTAAAACCTGTGTAAAACAGCCACTCTCCAAAAGATGGTTTTCAAGACAGTTTATCGTAAGGCAGGTCACAAGTATTGCAGAATGCCCCAAAGGGAGCATTCTGCAATACTTTCGATCTTCAATAAGCTATCATTTGTCATTAAGATCTTTGTTTTTTCTATTTCTGAGTGGCCGTTTGATACAGGTTCTACTGTACAGGCTTTAGTCAACCGTTATGAGCCTCTGTCAAACGTTTTTTCGTCTTAATGGTTTTAGGAGTTATTATAAAATGAGTCACTTATACCTTATTGTCAAAATCATACCAACAGATGCGTAGTCCATAGTGTGTAGCCCAATCTGTGTTTTTAGCGTTTTCTAGTCATTGTTGTATTGTAATGAAAATTGAGTGGTATTGTGCCAGTGTAAGCTAATTTCAAAATGCAGCATGAGCACCAATGAGTGAATAGTTCCATTTTGCTTTAAAACAATATCACTTTTTTGTCCGTGTCATTAGCCATTTTCTTTGTAAGCGATATATGTAACAGACATACATATCAACATATCATGACCAAGTTTACGATAATTAGTTACGTTCTGCGAAAACCTGGCTCTGCAAGGCGTCTTATAGCAATGTTTGACACATCAAGGCAGACAAAATACAAAGAGAAACACCAGCAAATGTGATGAGTCATAACCTGTCTGCACTGATAATATCACCAAATAAAAGACATTCTACTGTCGTGCCAACCAAGAGTGACGGTGACATAATTTATTGTTTACAATTTTTAAAGCAAACATTAACATGTACACCCAACTTGCGCTAAAGCGAATCGATAGATTACATGTGTATTAATCATATCCTGCGGATAGGATTAATACACAAGTGATCAATCGATCATAAGTCCCTGATACCTTTGTAAACAAAACATGAGGTCACTGTCACTCTTGGCTAGCAGGACAGTAACTCTTGTAATGTTGAATATGTACAACAATCCATCCCAGCCTGCAGCTTTGCTGGTATAAGCATTATTTTCTAGGCAGAGTGGGAAATTGAATGGACCCTGATCAGAGGGTTTCATCAGATATATCCCGGTCCAGAAGGAAATGGAATTAAATAAAATGTCAAATCTTACGCGTTTATGCATACATGCGCCAGCAGTCATAAAAGAGCTTAAAAGGGATATACGTACTTCTATTCTTACCAAATGCCTTTAAAATGGCTCGCAAAATTGGAAGGAGATAGTTCTGGTCCAATATGTATCAATGGCGTAGCCAGAACGCTGAAAAAGTTACGCACATCAAAGGGAAAATATTGGATCAAACACTGGTTCCATTCAGTCGCGTCCCTTTTTTTAACAGGAACTTCTCTCTAAGAGAAGAATTTGCTTAATTACGAACCTTCATTACGTTACCATTTGTCATTAAGATCTTTGTTTTGTCTATGTTTGAGTGGCCGTTTTATACAGGTTTTACTGTAATTGAAATACAAATAAAGTCTAGTAAGTCTTCCAGGGTTATGCTGTGTTCAGGTTTCCTGCAGTGCTCCTGGATCTTCTTTTGATTTACTTACATGTTTTTTTGACTATAATCAGGCTTTACTTTACATGTATGTGTGATAACTTTAGGGAGATAGAATAATCAATTTGAAGATACAAAAAACTATCTGGCTTGTCTATTATGTATTATGTATACTAGTATATAAACTGACTGCTTGTCAATCAAAAACATAAAATCGTGTATGAATTACATATCTGCCGATAAAATCACAAATATAAAAGAAGTAAAGAAGAATCTGTCAGAAATGGTAAGAGACTGATATTCATTGGATATAAGGATAATATTTTCCGTATATTGAAACAAAATAAAATAGTGTGCTGACACAATGGACGTAACATGATTGAAAGCTATAATCTTATTATAAATCCGTCATTTAAGCTAAAAAGTATGTGAGTATGATCAGGAACTACCGCAATTACATACTGCAGACCTACCCACGGCACCGTGAGGAAGAGTCTTCAAGTAAATAGTTCATTTTAAGTAGATAACTTAGTTGACCACTATTTTGTCATAAAGAACTATTTTGATTTTAATTATAATAATTTATATTCTGAATAAAGTTTGTGATGAGGACATCACAATTTAAATTTCGGGGGAATATTGTCACATTAGGGTTTCTATATAATTTTAGGTTTGTTCACTAATTCTAGATTTAATCTCATATACAACATAACACTTAAAACGTTGTACAGCCTTTGGTTGTATTCTCAAGGAAATACACATCTGAAATCTATGTAATAATTTCATAACTGTTAATAATAAAATCAGTAGGATTGTTGAAAGACTAGCACAGAGGCAAATTATATGATTGACGAGTAGTTATTCATAAAATTCGCATCTGAGAAAGTACGAAAAAGATAGACAGACGAAGAGAACATGTCTTAAAAATACATATTGGTGACTGTGGAGAAATATAACAAGGTTACTAAAATTCCCTGATGATATTTGTTTTATCAATAACTTATTACTGAATATATACTGTGCACAATAATTTTAGCATTTTCTTATGTTTCGCATCTCTTTGTGCTCATCTTTGTGCAATATCGAACAATTCCAATTGTAATGACGAGAACTTGATTTTAGGCAAATGAAACCACGAGTTTACAGACGCCATCCTTTAAATATGCATTTGGGGAGAGCAATAATTGCAGGAGGTGTCAGTAAGCAAATATCACATCCGTTGTAAGCAATGCTAAAATGATAAGCATGTGATTTTTTCGTTTGGTGGTTTTCCTTCTTCCTCATGCATCATGCGCCTATAGAAACTATTGGTTATGTGACAGATGTGATAGAGATTTCATGCTGAAAAGCAGCTGCGATCTATGACGTCAACACGTAGTCATCATTTGATTTAACTTCTAATGTTAATGTTAATTCTGATGGTAATTGGCGTTTCAATTCAACAGAGAATCAGATACAAAGATACCATAGGCTTACAATATAACTCATCTTATGGTTGATTAAACATTAAGTTACTGAAAAATGGTGCGACGCATTTGCGAGATAACGTTGACGTTAGATTTATCTTTCGGCTCGTGCTCTATAGCCGTGAAGATGTTTCATTCAACATTATTTGTCTGAATGAGTTGGAAAACATCAAACAATTTTACTTGTTAATGTGGTCCAAATAAAACCGACTAGAAACACCGTTTAAAGGCGATGACGTAAAGCATTAATGAAAACGTCAAATTGTGAAAACTTGGTCATTTATTTCTCTGAGAGAGTTCAGAAATTTGCAGCATTTGCTATTTGTTTTGGGTTTTCAGTGAACAAACAATCGCTTGAAAATGGCTTTGGCGTCCCCCAATGATCAGAAATACCCACGTTACCCGCTAGTCGTAAAATTTAATGTCACTTTAGCACGGCCGCTGCGCTTGGTAATTCAGTATATTTTTTAATGGAAACTCTTGTCAGATGATCGTCACTTGTATCTTCATGACATCAAATGAAACTTGAGATATGATGTTGATGGGCGCACCCATACAAAACAATTGCTTAATTTATTGTGCATAGTATAGATTTTTGCATTACTATTTTGAGGGTTTTTGCAGCAACGTTCATTCTTAATAGGTGCTAACTTTCACTAATATAGATAAGCTTACCATAGTGTTTCACATATTTCAGAAAATGTTCCGTTTCGTTCCCTATCATTCCTATAGTAAAATTGGCAAAAATATGGGTACTCTAGGGAAAAGCATCCATCGAAAGACAATATCAGCCGCGACATGTGATTTCCAACAGTGTGGTATTTTGTCAAGTGTAGACTCAGACAAGCCTGTGCAGCCTCCGTTTAAGCTTAGAAACTCCAAATGGTGTTCAGTCAGTAGCTTAACAATCATAGAATACTCAAGCGAATAGCAAAGGCTCTGATCAGACTGCGCGTATTGCGCAGGCTGATCTGAAGCTTTGCAGGTCGCACATACCACATTGTTGGAAATCCCATGCCACGGCATATTATGTACTTGGAATAGAAACTTTGTGTATTTATACATACGATACTAATGACTACATTGAGTTGAGTTTAAAGTTTTATTTTTTTTTAGATATTTTTGAAAGAAACAACTAAAATCTTTGGAAATTTAACATGATGCCTATAGAAAAAAAACTGATATGGGGCTTAGCTTATTTTAACCAGTTCATTTATCCGTCAGACTACAAAATGCTAGAAGTGAAAAATGACACGGATCCGAGAGAAAATACAAAGTAAATTTGTTCACTCGGCTAAAATCATAAGAGCCTAGACGAATTATTTCGTAAGTAGAAAGAGAAACCAATCTTTATCGCATTTATTTCGAAAGGAAAAGTCCAGACTTCTTGGTTTAGTTTCATAATGGCTTGAACTAGTATAGCTTAGTTTTTTAGAAGCAAGAAAGAATGCAAAGATCAGGAATCGATAAAATCAAGTGACACACCTGATCCAGGACACCACATGGGAAAGTGACAAAAAAGCATCACATACAAGAGAGCCATGAGGCCAGCCCTAGGCCAGCAGGTGACCACAAAGCTGCATTGAACAGATAAGAAAGCACTGTAACAGACACGAAACATAAATAGCAAAAAGATCCACAAAAGTAGCACCGCCTAAAATGAATTTTAACCTGACAATAAATGCAGACTCTTTTCGCTAAAATAAATGTCGGTGAATTACATCGAGCCTCTGTGGTATGGCGGATCCCTTGTTTCTCCAACCTGTCGTATGAGAAATTAAGCCGTCACTATATGACCATAATGATTAGCTGTTTATGAGACGTTAGAAACAGTCACACGTACAGGAGCCGCCGCGGTGCAGTGGATAAACCGATCGTCTTGTACCCAGGGTCCGCCAGCTCAATCAGTCTGTCGAACGAGACTCTAAACCGTGATCCCTATTGCATATGACCGTAGCTATTGGTTGGAAGTTACACACACACACACACACACACACACGCACGCACGCACGCACGCACGCGCGCGCGCAAGCTCGCAAGCACGCGCGCATGCATGCATGCACGCATCGAACAGACCAACTAAAACCAAAGAACTATTAACGGTTATAATTTGGCTTATATATTAGGCGAAAGTGACTTTAAGTAATATATCAGACACCGACAACGAAGAGATGTTATGAAAACTTTAGCCTTGGCAATACAGATGAACAGCATCAAGTCTAGACAGTGCTTGTAGGAGAATACATCACCAATATATCACTGTCGATTAGATAGCAATAGCTTTTAAATGATAACTGTAATTTCCGTTCAAAGAGCGATGGCGTCGATCACGTTTAATCATGTTGACGTTTTACAAATACCATCTCTACACTTGTGTACATTTCGGCCAGTTCACGATGTTTTGATATTTATTGCATGCATTTAGTCTGAGGGGGTCCAACCTAACTCTGACAAAGTAAGTAAGGGTGCAACGGTCAGGAATCGATACAATCAAGTACCACACCTGACCAAGGAAACCAATGAGAAAGTGACAAACTCACAGTCATACACCACAAACGAGAGCCAAGAGGTCAGCCCTTTCCCAGCAGGTGACCACAAGGCACATATAAACAGATACGCACAAAGGCATAGCAAACACAAGACAGAAAAAAACCATAAAATATCCACAAAAGAAGTACTTCTTTGGAACGGTCAGTAAAATATTTTACTGGAGGGCTTAAACCGGTTTCACGGCGCCAACCTCACCCTTAATTCAGATGTGCATTAAGACACATAGATGTTTGGTTTGCATGAAAGACCCCTAACTTATAAATGCATTGTCTCCTAGAATATATAAATCAAGATATAACAATGAGATAAAGCAAAGTTAAGGACACAACAGTAAATAAAACTGGATACCGGAGCAAAAGAAATCCAACAGGTAAACCCCGTTGGGCCCGACAAAAAGCCAAAGCACCAGGCCCCTACCATCTCATTAATAGATAAGTCTTTAAGTCGGAACCGTCATTGAGTCTAAAATAGTAAGTGAGTATGATCAGGAAATACCACAATCACAAACTGCAGACAACCCCGTGGCACCGCGAGGAAGAGCCGCTCAACCATCACGAGACACCAGGAAGACAAATTTAGCAAAGCAATCAGCTCTCTCTTCCCCATCAAGATGATTTCAATACTAGAATGGACATAAAGTAACGTACAACAAAACATGGAACAATTACAGCCTCCCACAATGGGAGTAACAATGAACAAAAAGTCACCAACAACACAACCACCGCCTTAGAACGGACAGCAGCCCAAGCCACCGGGGGGGGGGGGGGGGTTAAATGCATTTTACTGGTACCAAATCTTCGCCCTAGATTCTGAATTCCGAGTTCTTTTATTGTTCTTATGTTGCTGAGGGGAGGGAGAATCCAGTTACATGTACCACTAAAAGCGGGTCATCATCTGCGCGCCAGCGAACCGTTCCAAGGCGGTGCTTCTTATGTGGATCCTTTTCAACGGTCAGTAAAAATCACTGGACGGCTTAAACATGTTTAACGGCGCTAACCGCATCTTTAATTCTGATGTGGATCAATACACAGAGATGTTTGGTTCGCATGAAAGATCCCTAACTTATTGAGGCATCATCTATTAGTAAATACAAATCGAGCTATAAGAAGGGGATAAAACAAAGATCCCTGCGAGACAATAACTTCAAATGCACTTGCATCTGACAATCACACTAGAAAGTCAACTGTACAGTCATTCAGATGTTTTTGCGAGCATTTCAATTTCACCAATAGCATCATAAACTATATTTGCGACGTTAGACATTCGTGATCTACATCAGTAAACGGCAGTGTGATTTCGAAGGTTGCGAAGTTTCTTGAAATAAAACCCTCGCGAAGTTTCGTGAAAATAAAACCTCGCGAAAATTTCTGAATTTACAGTAACACATCAGGCAGACGGTAATCAAAAACGCTCTTCACAATCGACGAACTCGGTTCAGATATCACTACAAACAGTGTTTTCGGTTGCCATTTATCGCCAGTCTGGCGACAAATATGCACTCGAAAACTGTGTCTAACGATTTCTGATCTACGTTCGTCGATGCTATTAATGTTTTCGATTGCCGCCTACCCGGCGTGAGTAATGTATCAGCTGACTATTTGTCAGTATAGTGACAAAATACCGTTTTACTCCAGTCAATGAATTATTCCAACTGCATGATGTCCTTTTCTTTGTCTTAATTGGACCATGTCGTATTGTATCGTATTGTATGCAACCAATCAACAGTACAACTTTGTATGTGGACATTCTGTTCAGTGTACTGTTTTTTCTGAGTCTCGAGCTATATACATTTGTTTTTTTTTGGTTGCTATGCGACCTGCATAACATTCGACCGAGTCTCTGTAGCTGAGCAACTTGACCTTGGGACTTTTTACAACCCCAAGGACACGTTTCTCATGGCTTAGCGTAATTAATTTTCAATGTTTCAGCCATGTTTAAATGAATAATTGAGTTTTAGCCTGTATTATATTGAATGACGATGGAAGAAAACCTGCTTTAATGTAAATATACTGTTATTGCGGTTAAGCAGTACTAAAGTAAAGTAAAATATACTTTGTAAAGTTGGTATTCAAGATAATAGTATGGCAGATATTTGGTGAACGAAGTGAATCTTTTGAATATTAGAATATCTGGTCTGGAGCAAGCCCTGGTCAGGAAACATGGATCTCTTGGAGAAAGAAAAGATCAGCTTGAAAATCCAAAAGAAAGGAAGCTGTCTGAAAATGCTCAGATGATGGACAAACGCTTCAACTCTAAGGCTTCAACGTGAAATTGACACCAGAGCATGTGCGGATCCATAGGGTGAGGGGGGCAGGGGATCCGCGCATGCCAGAGTAAGTGATATAAGGCAAATATCAGTGAGAAGGCTGTCAAGGTAGAATTGGTTAGTAAAGGTGTCAGTTGCAGTTGGAATGGCCCACACTGATGTCATCAGGGAACTGTCTGTGCATGAAGGAGAGAAAATGTTGGTAAAAGTTAGTAACTCAGCTGAATCTGTGGGTTGTGCGAATAGAAGAGTGTAGGTCCAAAGTCTGGTGTGATGGCATGCGCGGATCCACAATATTTTGTTGTCAGATGGGATCCAACCCAACTCTGACATTTTCCATTCTTTGTAGTTGATGAAATGATATTTAATCCAATTACCAGTATAAGCGGGCCATGATTTGCCCGCAAGCGAAACGCTGCTGGCGGGCCGATCGTGGCCCAACATTGAATGCTGACTTAGTAGCTTAGTGATTATCCAGGGAAACCCGCACCAGTATTACTGAGGAACTCTATTAGCTTTTTGATTTTTCAGGCGGAGGGGGTCCTGACACCCTGTTCACCCTTTCGATCTGTGCATGAGTGGTCGTGGCATCTGAATCATTAGAAGATATACAAAAGTACTTAAAGCTAATTTACTTATCAACACTGTAATGAAAACAGTTTACATTCATCCTGACCAGACAGCATTATTTCATGTCAAAGTAACTCTTAGTCTACAAGTGGTGCCTTCTTTCATCTGGTGATTATCTTTGCAGACAGATCAAAATTGAGACAAGGCATAGGGAGTCATACGAGGGGACACACACTTTCAACGTCATTGATGAATGTTCCGAAGACGCTTGCAATTAGAAAAAAATCAGTAATTCTATCAGTGTCAAACAGTTTGGAAAAATATTTCAGAAATTCTACCAGTGTCAAACGGTTTAGGAAAATATTTCAGGATTTCTATCAGTGTCAAACAGTTTGGGAAAATATTTCAGGATTTCTATCAGAGTCAAACAGTTTGGGAAAATATTTCAGGATTTCTATCAGTGTCAAACAGTTTGGGAAATATTTCAGCATTTCTATCAGTGCCAAACAGTTTGGGGAAATATTTCAGCATTTCTATCAGTGCCAAACAGTTTGGGAAAATATTTCAGCATTTCTACCAGTGTCAAACAGTTTGGGAAATATTTCAGCATTTCTATCAGTGCCAAACAGTTTGGGGAAATATTTCAGGAATTCCATCTGGAACAAACGGTTTGGGAAAATATTTCAGGAATTCTATCAGTGTCAAATAGTTTGGGAAAATATTTCAGGAATTCTATCAGTATCAAAGAGTTTGGAAAAAATATTTCAGAAATTCTATCAGTATCAAACAGTTTGGGAAAATATCTGAGAAATTCTATCAGTATCAAACAGTTTGGGAAAATATTTGTGTCAAGCAGTTTTAGAAAATATTTCAGGAATTCTATCAGTGTCAAACAGTCTGGACCCAAACTGTTTCACACGGATAGAATTTCCGAAACATTTTTAATGTTTAAGTTTTCATTAAAATCCTACAGACAGCAAAAAAATGCAGAAAATAGTTAATGTAAGCGATGATTTCTCCAGCAAATGGAAACATTGAAATCGTTTCAATATCACTTATTACAGTTAGGAACTGATGCAGACGACATAAGTAATCGTGCAGCCATTTTGATTCATTGCCTTACTGAATGCTCTAATGGTTTGATGGCATCGATGATTGTTATTCCTTCCGCCTGACCAGATTCTATTTACATCTTGGTAAATATTAGAATAACATGGACTCTGTAACCAGATACAAACCCTTAAAGCGCCAATCGCAATAAAAGTCGTCTGCTTTTCTCGTCTGCTATGTTAAAGAAGCCTCTATGGCAAACCGTGTGGACCCAGATCAGACTGCTCCTATAGGAGCAGTCTATTCTGTGTCCACGCTATTTGCTTCTATACTTAATTAGTCAGTATTGCTAGGCAATTGTTTGCAGCAGACGACTTCAGCAGACGACATTTTCAGATAGATTTTTTTCCTGGCGCTTTAAGGGCTAATCTATATATCGTTATTCAGAAGCTATATATATTCTGATAAATACGGACCGTCAATATATTTTCAGACAAGAGGGGGCGTAGGGAGTCATTCGAGGGAACACATACTTTGGAAGATTTCTATCGACCATGTGAGATGGACTCTCTCGAGACGAGCAGTGGCCTAAAATGCCAATCACAACAAACGTCGTCTGCAGAAATTTTAGAAACCTCTTGGTCAAACAGTGTAGATCCAGGTCAGACTTCTCCATCAGGAGCGGTCTGATCTTGATCAACACTGTTTGCCTCTATACTTACATGTTAGTAAATATGCAGCAGACAACTTAAGCAGACGAAATTTTCAGATGTATTTTTGCATGCGCTTTAAGGGCTAATCTATAAATGGCTATTCAAAAGCTATATATATTCTGAAAAAAAATATAGACCGTCAAGACAGGTTTAGATAAGGCGTTGGAGTCATGCGGGGGAACACATACAGTAAAACCTGTGTAAAACGGCCACTCAAAAATAGACAAAACAACGATCATAATGACAAATGGTAGCTTAATGAAGGTCGAAAGTATTGCAGAATGCTCATATGCTCGTTGACTTGCATTAAGCGATACTTGGGTCTTGAAAACCAGTTTTCTGTCTTTTTGAGAGTGGCCGTTTTACACAGGTTATACTTTCAACGGTATTTATAGAACAGGAGAGATGAATGCACATGAGACTAGCAGAAGCCCACAAATAGTCTATGCGATACATTCTCGTCCTCTTTAAGACCAATTAAGTAAATTTTACTAAACATTGTTTTCAGGGGATCTGGACCAATATTGTTAAGAAACCCTATATTTTTGTGATTTTAGGGGATATCCGGACCCACTGTCCCCCCACCTCTGGACCGGTAATTGGTTAACAGGACAAAGTTCTTGCTGAGTTTGCATATATATTGTTGTACAGTATCCATTAGCTAACACTTCGGCGACTTCTGCGACAGGAAATAACTCCTAAAATAATTATTCCAAAAATACTCATCAGCCCAAGGAGATCGAATTTTATGTCTGCGATATCCCTATGGTACAACTTATAATCTAATCAGCACAAATATGAATGTGCAAAACATTAATCTAAAAGATATGGTTAATACTAGAGGGCTAACTTGTCGTCTTTGAGAGCTCAGTGTTGAGAGCTCAGCATTACTATTACACGTCAGACGAAAGCGTCGTTTTGTATGTTAAGATATTATTTGATAAACTTATTACAAATGTACATGTGTACAAACAATAGCATACATACTAAGCTATGTAAAGTTTAAGCACATATTCAGTGCCTCTAAAGTTGACAACCACCAAAAAGAAACAATCGACATGTAATTATATCTTTACAAACCAATAGGTTCGGCATGAAAAAGTCAGTCATCATATTTTTCGTTCTCAAAAACAGGCGTTTTGTCAGGGGATGGGGTGCAACAATTTAGATATGTTTTGTTGCTTTAGTTATCATATTTTACAGAGGGGAGCGGGGTACGTGCCAATATTCTGAGCTAGCCACCATTGGTCCACCAGCGAAACGCCATTGCAATGGTGGGCTGATGATGTCGCCCTATGATGGCGTGACTTTCCGGGGGGTGGGGTCTTGTGCATTTAAAAGTGGAATGCGCTATGCCATGACCATAGACAACAGACAAACTATGAAAGCGAACAGTAAGCGACAGAAACATATAACCACTAGCAAGTCGTGTCAAAACGAGCAAAACAATTAAATACGACAAAGAAACACAACATTAACAAACATAAACTACTCAATGTGTGCAATAAGAGCATGTGCGCTTATCAGGTTGATTATGAGAAGTCAGAAAATGTATGTGTTGTGTCAAAGTTTTACTGACATCCCAACCAGCATACCATATTGGGCCACTGTCGGCCCACCAGCGAAACGCCGTTTAAATGACCTTTTGCTGGCGGGCCCAGCCTATATTATGATTACTGGGCACTGGCGATGTTTGACCGCCTTTATATGCTTACCGGGATAACTGTTTGTACAAGAAAAAGTGTCCATAACCCTGGCCTCGTTTTGAAGGTTTAACAGAAAACGACTCGTTACATTCGCTTTCTGTCTTCCAATAATCTGTAATTCCATAAACCATTTATAAAGTAAAAATGATCGATGTTATCAAGAACATTCAGATTGTCTTTCGTAATAAATCCTTGTCTAAAGATAGAAACGCTGCATTCTTCTCCTCAATCAAATGAAGGCCAATTTGAACCTATAATTTGATTTAAAAATGCCTTATTAGCAGCATTCCCCACTAAATTCCCCCACACATGTATAGAGAGTTTTATGCTTCCGTTGTATTCTTGTCCTTCTATTGATAGCTTTTGTCGCCTGTTGATGAACTTTGAAACAGTATGGGCCAATAGTTGGCACTCTGATGGCATTTCTGCAAAACCTTTTTTTGAAAATCAGCAGATGACAAAAGACATGCATAATTTCCAATTTTGCAAATGGTAAATTGAAATTCCACTGATAGTTGTTGATAGTTGTTTCTTTAGACAGTGTCAATAATTACTGTTCACCACCTTTTCGAAGAAAGCAAGTGGGCATAGTACCTTGTGTGCGTTTCCTCTCCAACAGTCTGGTAGCATTTTTTAAAACCCTTTGCAAATGTTTTAGCTATGGTCTAAATATGTGCATGTTTTTTTTATATAGAGGATCTTACATGAGTGTTCATGTTTTATTGAATTTATTAAACGAGTTGGGGAAAAGTGATAAAATACGAGGCTTTTTGCAACGAGTTTAATAAATTAAATAATTCAAGAGCACGAATTTTAGATTCTATTTATCATATGTCAAATCAATCGTACTTTGAAATCTCATTTCTGGCGTAAAAAACGTTATCATTTTGCCATCATGTACGCAACGTTGCTATATACGCGTCGCCGTAAAACTAAATTGTCGACCGTATATCCGACGATATACCTCCCCAAATGAAAATTTTGAATACAGTTATCCCCTAAATATATATAAGTGGTTTATCGATTTTATTGCATGGCGTTAATTCACTTCCAGACGCGACGTCATATGATAAATACAAATTATCATAATAGTAACTTGATCTGGCGTACTGTATCACGTCGAGTGGATTGGGTCATGCCATCAGATCACCCGAGACGCGCAGCGTCGAGGGTGATCCAATGGTATGGCCTCATCCACGAGACGTGATACTGTACGCCAGATCAAGTTACTATTATGATAATTTGTTTATTATATGCCTTTTTCTGACATTCTTTCTGATTTTAAAACCTGTTTTGGTCTTTAATCTCGAAAAATTGCGGGAACGTTTGACATAACGTTACGTTTCTTGACGTCACGTCAGCATGTTTTCCGTCTCTGGTTCCATGCTTGCAATTTACTTTACGTAACGTCGCCGCAAAAGCAGGTAACCGACGTTAGCCTCGTTTTAAAGGATAGTGATATGGATTCAGAAAACCTCAGTTCGTTGAACCGGCTTTCTGTATCAGATGGCCAGAAAACAGGCAGTTCTAAAGTCGTATCAGTGATAGGTATATAATAAAGAACATTATTTTTGTCACTTTTTTCTCGTTGTGAACTGATAAATGCTATTAATGTCTATATACATAAGGTACCTTGTGTGCACTACTCCTCCTTTTAATTGAAGTAAGTAAAAGGGCTAAGATCAGGAATCGAAACAATAAGGTACCTCACCTAACCCAGGACACCACATGGGAAATTGACAAAAGCACAAGAAAACATCACATACCACAGAGCCAAGAGGTTATCCCTTTCCCAGCAGGTGACCACAAGGCTGCAATGAACAGACAAGAAAGCATGACAAACTATTTTGTTAAAAGAAACTACTGGTGTTTCTGTCATGGTCTGAAGATGTGCATGTCTGAAGATGTGCATTTGACTTTTAAATAAGCCTAGGATTATTCATTCATTTTCAAGAATTTCATATGAAGTTTTGCTATGCAGTACTTGTTGTCATTTCTAGTTTTACTATCATCTCGTTAAGGAAGAGAGGGCTGGTAGCTTTACTTCAATTGTCTTCTTGCTGTCATGTGGCTGTTAGTGTTCTTTGTATCTTCCATTTCTAGAATCTTTTTTGTCTACATATGGCTCTCTATACTATATTGCCACACTTACCAAATTAATTAAATTCAATTTTGATACAGAGGGCTCACCCTATTTGGTTGGTAATAAGAAACATGTTTGTCCACTTCTAAACAAGACATGAAATATAATTTGTGGTCATATCAGAAAATTTGTACCCTTCTCAAAATGCAATATATTCATTAGTTTGGGGCTAAAAGTAAGTGAGTATGATCTGGGAATACCACAATCACACACTCCTGGCTGGCTCAAATATCTATGTCGTGAACTTTCCACCTTAAACATGTCTTTGAGAGGTCTTTGGACCTTTCATCTAATAACGTGTCCATCAACTTGAGACAAGAGACGTCTACGCTTTGCTTATAGGAACATACGGACTGCTAAATGCTTAGAAAACTACAGTTGTGATACACATAGAGCGATCTTCTTTACGTTGAGGAACAGTGTAAGCTCAGATTATTTCAGCGCATAATTGAGTCGCGGCATGTGATTCTCCAACAATGTGGCATTTTGACAAGTGTAGACTCAGACGAGCCTGTGTAGCCTCTTTTTAATGCTTTGAAACTACAAATTATGTTCAGCCAGTAGCTTAACAGTAATAGAATAATCAAGCGACTAGCAAAGGCTCTGATCAGACCGCGCGTAAGCGCAGGCTGATCTGAGGCTTTACTAGTCGCACATACCACATTGTTTGAAATCTCATGACGCGGCTCATTTGGCCGTTATTAAATCGACAAAGAAGGCCATCAGAAGTCTTTGGCAGATAGGCAGAGCAATTCTCGAATGATGGGGTAATTTGATTTGTCGCACTGTGCTAATGTGCCTTTTAAACCATTTGTCTTTCCGATTTGTGGGCATGTTAACAGGGACATTATGAGCGAAATTTCAGACATTGCTCTACATGTTAATACTTATTCATTCTGGCACTCGCACTATATGGAACTTAATCAAACATCAATAACACACAAACTAATGATACAAAATCAGAGGCTACAGTACGGAATGTCCAACTGAATGCATGTACTTGTATTTTCTAGATACATGTACATACACGCTTAAAGGTCCCATTTTGTGTACTATATTTCCCCTTTCGTCTTTATTAGTTTAATTTCTACGAACACAGACAGTCACATTAGCTTCCTAACTCCATAAGACTTATTGGAGATAAAATTCCATAAAAAATGTTGAAATAATGTTGTATTATCTTCCGATCTGATAACTCTTTTAATACAGGTAAATTATGCCAATTCTGCAAATGGAAACTGTTATGCCATTAGTTTATTTTTGACTTTTGTTACCACTATGTCTAATTGAATTTTCTTACTTGTAATAGTAGTTTGGACGTATTCGAAAATCATATTAATTATTTACCTTTTCCTAATGTGTTCCTATTAGCTCTGTCTCTTGTTCGGGTGCCTCTTAGACATAAGTCCAGATAGGTTAACCCATATAAGCACAGCTATCTTTTTAATGGGATATAGGAAAATGGTGCAGACCCAGATCAGACACCGCAGGGCGCGGCGTCTGACCAGGGTCTCCACTGTTTGCTTACAGTATATTCTATTGAATATGTTCTTAAAAGGGTATCCTTTGGAAGCAAAGACTGCACCAAAGAACTGAAACTAGAATTCTCATATTTCCTGGGCCAGACTAGCTAGTTTCTGCCATTTAGGCGTCATCAGTGACCATCTAATAGTTTCAAAGTTCCACAATGAAACCCATGAGCCCGAAGGACAAGAAAGTAAAATCTACACTATAGTGAAGGGCAGGGAGACGTTCTAACGCCGCCACACAGTCCCAGTCACCAGCTGTAGTGAAGTCAAATATGTCTTAAAAGGGTATCCTTTGGAAGCAAAGACTGCACTAAAGAACTGAAACCAGAATGTTCATATTTCCTGGGCCAGACTAGCTAGTTTCTGCCATTTAGGCGTCATCAGTGACCCTCTAATAGTTTCAAAGTTCCACGATGAAACCCATGACCCCAAAGGACAAGAAAATAAAATCTACACTATAGTGAAATTTGAATAAAAATGTAAAATACCTACCAAAAACCCTTATAAGTGCAACGGAATAGTCTAATTGAAAACAGTGGGACATTTCAACCGTTTTAAATGGGTTAATATTTTCAGAATGGTACCGCGAGGAAGAAACACTGAACGCAGACACATTAACAAATCAAATCAAATCAAATTAACTGTGAAGAAACAATGAACGGACTCTTTGGTGTACCTAACGAAGGATACCCTTTTTAAGAGCAGATCTATCCCTCTGACCCAATTCTATCGTAAAATCTGCTAGATGACATTTTGCCTCGATGCGAGAAAGCCTGTTTTTGGGTTTCTGATTTGTTTTGTGGCTCTTTCTCGTGGTGCCGTGGCCTGGTCTGCTATGTGTCGTGTTCTTGTGGCATTTCCTGGCCGTTCTCACCTACTTTCTGATCGAATGAGACTCAAAGCAGCCTGCTCAAATACAGAGACTAGCTAGAATATTGAGCAAGGAGCAAGGTACATGTAGACTATAGCGAATAACTGTGATGCTGATCCAACTGCACAGGCTGTTCTGGGCCTTTCTTGTTCGCATGCAACAAATTCAGTTCTATGATGTCGGGGCCAATCTATTTACAACCTGTCGATACATGTGCCATACATGTTTACAAATTACGTCATAATGTCATGTGATTTGCCCCAGTGGTACATGCCAACTTCACACGCTCTCCAGCTAGCTGGCCACTTACCCAACAGTTCAAAAACGAACTTCAAAATAGAAATGAGTATTAGTTATATCTCCAAATGAGAGACGAAAGAACCCACGTTGCTAAAATGATTTAATAAACTAGATTTCTTAATTCGTTATGACTAAACTGCAAAACTCTGCATGCAATTAATAACTGCTTGCCTTCCTAATCCTGTATTAGGTCTATAGCATGCATCTATAAAGTGCACGCGCAAGTGCGATCCTATCACTAGGATATATAAATATAGAACATACCCTTTCTTTTGATTTTGCTTATTCAGTTTTACATATTATTTAATTTTGATTCATATGACTACTCCTTCAGATGACGCCATACTTCTGCTTATTATCGCAAACACTAGTTTTTTGTACTTCATTTACATCAAAGTGGAATATATTAAAATGTCTTATCGACCGATGATATAAAATTCATTACAGTTGTTCATTAGTTTTATAACCCAAATAAATTTAAAAGAACAGATCGTTTCTAGTAAATTTTATTCATAACGTCTACGATCCTATGTGATGAAGAGAAATCCTAAGTTACGAGCATATAAACAGTATGGTCTTGCCGCATTATTATTAACTAATCGCATTTAAATGCTTATTTCTGACCAAATCTTCACAAAATTCAGTATGGTCTAGATATTTATAATAGGTATCCATAGATATCAATTCTAACAATAAACCATTTTGCAGGCGTTAATTCAATAGTACCGTGCATATGGAATTTCGGGTATACTTTACAATTCCATAGTACAAAGGGGACGTTTTACTCTCAGAGGTTTATTCACGCTTTTTATCTTTACAAATCAATTTGTTAACCCTTTGTATACTGGAAACCCCTAAACGGGTACTAGGGCAAACAGTGAAGACCAGGATGAATTGCCGCATAATGTTGCATTTCATCAGGGACTGCACTGTTCGCTAAGAATAAAACGATATTCAGAAGAAGAACTTCAATTTTAGTTGAATATACACCATCCCAACTTTATTTATCATATCAGGTGAAAGACCCCATCAGAATACAAAGGTTAAACTTGACCAAAATCCGCTTTTTGTAAGGTTAATCACCAGTATAGAGTCCAATCGTTTATCAAAGGGCAGCTACCAAGCGGCAGAAAAATGTGTATGGTCAACAAGCAGATAGAATTTGCAGGGAATAGGATTTTTGACCAATTTTCTTGAACGCAGTTTTAACCCCTGGTTGCAAAAGATGTGCAATGCACTTGCCAAGAGTAATTGACATGCCTTTAAACCACCGATGTAAACGAGCTTGAAACCATAACATGTGGTCTATCTGAAAATTGATAAGCGACATTGTGAGTGTTTCTTTAATTTTTTCCATATCTTAGTCATTTCTTGTAATGTATTTAAACGATAAGTGTGTTCAAAATATAGGCCTTATGTTAGAGTTGGTTTTTTATGACCCTGTCAATAACTGCTCAGTAATGTTGGGACGTTTCGTGGTTTAAACCAGTACTAAGCTATATAAAGGACAATATGATGTTCAATTACACGAAACGATCCTAATAATAAGACACAGCCTATGATAGAAAATTGTAGAGGTATATGCCCCAGCCACTCGGAAACCTGGTCCTGAGGTGGTACAATGTTTTTCTTGCTCAACTCACATGACCATTAAAGGGCTATTTAGCCCCGCCCCTCAACCTCACCTCTTCTCCAAACGTTGCTTTTCATCAAAATATAAGTGAGTATGATCAGGAAATGCAACAATCACACACTACAGACAAATTCAAAGCACCGTGAGGGAGAGCCACAGAACATTTACAGAAACAAGACATGCAAAAGACAATAAAAGCAAAGCAACCAGCTCTCTCTTTTCTTCTTCAGTTTATTGCAAAACTATACTGAGCCAAAGTTCTAGCGCAACTTTGTTTAATTTTGATAATATCTTTGTCCGAACGAATGCCCTAGGACGATTGGTTCGCCTAAATGAAAGTTCGATTCGAAACTTACTTCAGTTTTAACAAAAGGCACCAAACTGTTTAAGAAACAAAGCATTCCTTTGAGGAAATGTGGTTGAAAAAATGAAATGCATGGTAATATTCCATTATTCGATATGTGACATGCATTTAGGCATCATGCAATCTGAGTAGATTTTGGGGTTTTCTGTCAGAATTATTTAAGCTTTTGCCAACAAAGTATTCCTCGATTCGGCTAGGCGCCAGTCCCCGTTGTTTGCCAACAAAAAGAGGATTTAGTCAGAATTGAGCTAACGTTTCTACAGGATATTTCAATTATTATCAGATTGAATATGAAGCCGCGTCGGTAATCTTTTTATCCGTTTTTGCTCCTCGCCATTTTTAAGCAGCAGAAGTAACACATGTGTATCATTCTTTCAATGGTTTCTACGTTTTTTTTTGTAATTTACGCGATATTAATTTGCATTGAGTTGTATGGACGTCCTGGCAATAAACGTTCAAATCTCAATTAACCGAAGCTCGACGCTTAATTTTGTGAAATCCAACAGAACAATTTTCAAGCAATACCCCTCACCGTAATGGCCTAGCGTTGGAGTGTGTGTTAATACGGACTTTTAACATTATGACCACTCACAAGATCCTGAGACCCAAAAAGCGTTTTTGACCAATCTGACAACAGCTCACAGAACCATGCTCCAGACAATTTATTCATTGTGTGCAATAAAGATGCTTCAAGATAAGTTCAGCAAGTTTTCCAGCAAAAACTGCTCTACAAGCAATTGGTCGTATAACAGTCTGGCCCTTTACGCGTCGCGTTATAACTTTGGCTCAGTAAGGACATAAAGAAATGCATAACAAACAAAGACAAACACAAAACACCCACAAACAATGGGAGTTACATAAAACAATACCTTCGGATTTGTTGATTAGAACAATAGCTATATGTACACAATTATATTTATAAGGCTTTTATCATTTTCCTTGGCTCTCTTGTATGTGATTTTTTCTTGTGTGTTTGTCACTTTCCCATGTGGTGTTCTGGGTCAGGTGCGGTGCTTGATTGTATCGATTGTTCGTGATCAGGAAATACCACAATCACAAACCGCAGACAACCCCATGGCACCGCGAGGAAGAGCCACTTAATAACCATCACGAGACACAAGGAAGACAAATTAAGCAAAGCAACCAGCTCTCTCTTCCCCATCAAGATGATTGCATTAATAGAATAGACATAAAGAAGCGCACAACAAAACACAGAACAATTACAGACTCCCAAAATGGGAGTAACAATAAACAAAAAGTTTACAACAACAGAACCACCACCTTAGAACGGATAGCCGCCTAAGCCACTGGGGGCTTAAATGCATTTTACTGGTATCAAATCTTCGCCCTTGATTCTGCTGTTGTTAAAGTACAAGAAATGTTCAGCTCGCATGGAAGCCTTCTAGCTTATGCAATGTATCATCATGGAGAAATGCTCTAATCAAATTAATACACCATAATGAAACAAAGAAAAGGGCTCATGACTCACAGATAGTCAGAGCTAAAGGATACCTCAAATAGAGCCACGGTGGGTCCAATTACAGATAAGCTCAGGCACCAACCCACCGATTAATGCTTTACGTCAATGCCGTCATAGAGTCTGAGGCCTGACCCACCGTCGTGCAATTAAAGTGGAAATCATAGCTATAAACCGTGATTGGGTTTAAACCAAGCATGCAGACTGTCGCATGACATCCAAGTTATATCCAACCTTCATATAACGTTTTACAATCTTTTTGAATTGATCGCTAAAATTAGGTTTTCCAACAATTCGTTTGAATTTATTAACTAAATCGCCATAAAATATGGGTTCAGATATACCTTGTTGCAGAAGAGTTTTTAACCCAATGTTGTATTTAACAATTAACTCTGAGTGTCTGTGATAGAATTTAGAAAATGCTTTTCGAATTTTTGATATATATAACCTTGTTTTAATAACTTAGCAGTTAAAAATAAGTTTCTGTTGTTGAAGTCATCAGCCTTAGAACACACTCTAGTAAAACGAATAAGCTGAGAAATATATACACCATAGGAAGCGGAGGGAGGAACATCTCCACCAAGAAATGGGAAATTTACTATTTCAAAATTCAAATCATCCTGTTTATCATATATTTTAGAAGAAACTATGCCATTTGTTATTGACAAGTTCAAGTCCCAAAACGGACCTTCGGTATCAGAAGGATTCGCCTTATTTAACTGAAGTTCAGTAGGATATATCTGACCTTACATTTGTTCAAAATAAGGTTTTTGCACAACAGTTTATGTAAGAAATGGTGAAATAAATTTTGGGTCTATTAAAAATTAAGGTGAAATTCTTAATAAATTGAAGTCTAGAGGTTTTCTAGCATCTGGTTTGTCTACATATGATTTCTCTACTCTCTATACTACATTGCCTCATAATCTAATCAAAGAAAAACTAACAGAATTAATTGAACAAATATTTAACAGAGAGGGCTCACTTTATTTGGCTTGTAATGATAAAAATGCCTTTTTTACTTCTGAACAACCTAAACGATATAAATTGTGGTCATGTCAGAAAATGTCTGATGCGCTCCATTATCTTTTGGACAATATATTCATAAGATTTAGCTCGAAATTATATGGAAAAATTGTACGTATTCCAATGGGTACTAATTGCGCTCCTCTTGTTGCAGATTTGTTTTTGTTTTGTTATGAGAGAGACTTCATGTTGTCTCTGTCAGACAATAATAAAACTGATATTATTGAAGCTTTTAACTCAACATCCAGATATTTAGATGACTTACTTAATATTAATAATCGTTATTTTGAACAAATGGTAGGTCAGATATATCCCACTGAACTTCAGTTAAATAAGGTGAATTCTTCTGATACTGAAGCTCCGTTTTTGGACTTGAACTTGTCTATATCAAATGGCATAGTTTCTTCTAAAATTTATGATAAACGGGATGATTTTAACTTCAAAATAGTAAATTTCTAATTTCTTGATGGAGATGTTCCTCGCTCTCCTTCATATGGTTATATATTTCTCAGCTTACTAGAGTGTGTTCTAATGTTGATGACTTTAACAACAGAAACTTATTTTTAACTGCTAAGTTATTAAAACAAGGTTATAGATATCATAAAAGTAAGTAATGGTGCAAAGATCAGGAATCGATACAATCAAGTACCACACCTGACCCAGGATACCAATGGGAAAGTGACAAACTCACAGAAGACACCACAAACGAGAGCCAAGAGGTCAGCCCTTTCCCAGCAGGTGACCAAAAAGCACATATAAACAGACGCGCACAAAACATAGCAAACACAAGACAGAACAAAAACATAAAAGATCCACAAAAGAAGTACCGCCTTGGAACGGTCAGTAAAATATTTTACTGGAGGGCTTAAACCAGTTTTACGGCGCCAACCTCACCCTTAATTCTGATGTGGACCAGGACACATTTGGGAAAGTGACAAAACTCAACACGACAGCCAAGAGGTCAGCCCTTTCCCAGCAGGTGACCACAAGGCTTCAAGGAACAGACACAACAGCATAAGACACACAAAAATGAAGCATAACTAACAAAAACGATCCACAAAAGAAGCACCGCCTTGGAACGGTCAGTAAAAATACGAAAATTCGAAAAGCATTTTCTAAATACTACCACAGACACTGAGAGTTAATTGTTAAATACAACATTGGGTTAAAAACTCTTCTGCAACAAGGCATATCAGAACCTATATTTTATGGTGATTTAGTTTATAAATTCAAACGAATTGTTGGAAAAACCTAATTTAAGTGATCAATTAAAAAAGATAGTAAAGCGTTATATAAGGGTTGGATATAACTTGGATATCATGCGACAGTCTGCTTGCCTGGTTTTAAACCCAATCACGGTTTATAGCTATGGTTTCCTCTTTAATTGCACGACGGTGGGTCAGGCCTCAGACCCTATGATGGCTCTGACGTAAAGCTTTAATCGGTGGGTTGTGGCCTGATACTTATATGTAGTTGGACCCACTGTGGCTCAACTGGAGGTTTTTTTAGCTCTGACTATCTGTGAGCCCTTTTCTTTGTTTCATCATGGTGTGTTAATTTGATTAGAGTGTTTCTCTATGATGATACATCGCGTTAATTAGATGGCCTTCATGTGAGCTGAACATTTCTTGTACTTCAACAACAGCAGAATCTAAGGCGAAGATTTGGTGCCAGTGGGATGCATTTGAGCCCCCAGGTGGCTTTGGCTGCTGTCCGTTCTGGGGCGGTGGTTCTGTTGTTGTTGACTTTTGTTTATTGTAACTCCATTGTGGGAGTCTGTAACTGTTCTATATTTTGTTGTACGTTACTTTATGTCCATTGTAGTATTGCAATCATCTTGATGGGGAAGAGAGAGCTGATTGCTTTGCTTAATTTGTCTTCCTTGTGTCTCGTGATGGTTGAGCTGCTCTTCCTCGCGGTGCCATGGGGTAATCTGCAGTTTGTGATTGTGGTATTTCCTGATCATACTCACTTACTATTTTTATCAATATTAAGAAAGTCATCTAAATATCTGGAGATGGAGTTAAAAGCTTCAATAATATCAGTTTGATTATTGTCTGACAGAGACAACATAAAGTCTCTCTATAACAAAACAAAAACAAATCTGCAACAAGATGAGCACACTTAGTACCCATTAAAATACCTACAATTTGTCTATATAATTTGAAGCCAAATCATTTTATAGACTTATCTATTGATAAGATGGCAGGGGCCTGATGCTTTGGCTGTTTGTCGGGCCCACCGGGGTTTACCTGTTGGATTTCTTTTGCTCCAGTATTCAGTTTTATTTACTGTTGAGTCCTTATCTTTGCTTTATCTCATTGTTATATCTTGATTCAAATGTTTTAGGAGATGATGCATTGATAAGTTAGGGGTCTTTTATGCAAACCAAATATCTATGTGTCTTGATCCACATCTGAATGAAGGGTGAGGTTGGCGCCGTTAAACTGGTTTAAGCCCTCCAGTTTTTTTTACTGACGGTACCAAGGCAGTACTTCTTTTGTGGATCTTTTATGTTTTTATTCTGTCTTGTGTTTGCTATGTCTTTGTGTGCGTCTGTTTATATGTGTTTTGTGGTCACCTGCTGGGAAAGGGCTGACCTCTTGGCTCTCATTTGTGGTGTCTAACAGTGAGTTTGTCACTTTCCTATTGGTATCCTGGGTCAGGTTTGGTACTTGATTGTATCGATTCCTGATCTTTGTTCCATTACTTACTTATAAATATATCGTCCAAATGATAATGGAGAGCATCACACATTTTCTGACATGACCACAATTTATATCGAAGTAAAAAAGGCATTTTTATCATTAAAAGCCAAAATAAAATGAGCCATCTCTCTTAAATGTATGTTCAATTAATTATGTGAGTTTTTCTTTGATTAAATTATGAGGCAATGTATTATAGAGAGAAGAGAAAACGTATGTAGACAAACCAGATGCTAGAAAACCTCTAGGCTTCAATTTATTAAGAATTTCACCTTAATTTTTAATAGACCAAAATAACTTTTTACCATTTGTTTCATAAACTGTTGTGCAATATTTAATGACATGGTTTTTAATCGCAGTGAGGCAAGAAGTCAAAAGAATAGACGACTCAGTAGTTGTACATGCACTAGAATTAGCAATGAAACGCAACTTATAGGGCCGTTTATGAAGCTTGGGTAACCAGTATAACGTAGGAAGCTTGCTATTGTCCTCATCAACAAACAACCCAAACTTAGCTGCCAAATGACATCGTTGCCTATCAACGATAGACGTCTCGTCAAGCCTGTTATGCTCATATGTTTTGCAGTGCTAAGTTCTTGCTTTAGGGTGTTAATATTGTACCTTTTTCAAACGACCACAACATTGTTAGAAGCCTTATCTGCGGGGGCCAAAACAAACCATCTATGGAATTCCTGGATCCTTTTCTTCAAATGTCTAGAAGTGAATTTAGGTTTAGGTGGTAGAAGATCTGAATTTTTGCAATTAAATGAAATTCTACCATCAATAATCTTAAAAAATATTTAGTTTCCATCTATCTAAGGCATTAGACCCAACATGCTCTCGTTTACACCAGCGATTACAAAATTTTTGTAAGGCTCCTGCAATTTCCTCACGACATGATTTGAAGTCTATGGCAAAGGGAACCTTACATATAATAGACCGGATTCTTGAATCAGTTATGATTTTTAAATCCCCTGTGACTATATAACCAGCGTGTTGATAGCAATACTTATAGTCTTTACAATCTCAAGAGTCAGGAATAGACTTTTCAATATCAAATTCTGTCACTAATTTGTTAGGGTTGGTGCCTGAGCTTATCTGTAATTGGACCCACCGTGGCTCTATTTGAGGTATTCTTTAGCTCTGACTGTCTGTGAGTCATGAGCCCTTTTCTTTGTTTCATCATGGTGTATTAATTTGATTAGAGCATTTCTCCATGATGATACATTGCATAAGTTAGAAGGCTTCCATGCGAGCTGAACATCTCTTGTACTTCAACAACAGCAGAATCGATACCAGTAAAATGCATTTAAGCCCCCAGTGGCTTAGGCGGCTGTCCGTTCTAAGGTGGTGGTTCTGTTGTTGTTAACTTTTTGTTTATTGTTACTCCCATTTTGGGAGTCTGTAATTGTTCTGTGTTTTGTTGTGCGCTTCTTTATGTCTATTCTAGTAATGCAATCATCTTGATGGGGAAGAGAGAGCTGGTTGCTTTGCTTAATTTGTCTTCCTTGTGTCTGGGGATGATTATTAAGTGGCTCTTCCTCGCGGTGCCATGGGGTTGTCTGCGGTTTGTGATTGTGGCATTTCCTGATCACGAACAATCGATACAATCAAGCACCGCACCTGACCCAGAACACCACATGGGAAAGTGACAAACACACAAGAAAAAATCACATACAAGAGAGCCAAGGAAAATGATAAAAACCTCATAAATATAATTGTGTACATATAGCTATTGTTCTAATCAACAAATCCGAAGGTATTGTTTTATGTAACTCCCATTGTTTGTGGGTGTTCTGAGTTTGTCTTTGTTTGTAATGCATTTCTTTATGTCCTTACTGAGCCAAAGTTATAACGCGACGCGTAAAGGACCAGACTGTTATACGACCAATTGCTTGTAGAGCAGTTTTTGCTGGAAAACTTGCTCAACTTATCTTGAAGCATCTTTATTGCACACAATGAATACATTGTCTGGAGCATGGTTCTGTGAGCTGTTGTCAGATTGGTCACAAACGCCTTTTGGGTCTCAGGATCTTGTGAGTGGTCATAATGTTAAAAGTCCGTATTAACACACCCTAACGCTAGGCCATTACGATGAGGGGTATTGCTTGAAAATTGTTCTGTTGGATTTCACAAAATTAAGCGTCGAGCTTCGGTTAATTAAGATTTGAACGTTTATTGCCAGGACGTCCATACAACTCAATGCAAATCAATATCGCGTAAATTACAAAAAACGTAGAAACCATTGAAAGAAAGATACACATGTGTTACTTCTGCTGCTTAGAAATGGCGAGGAGCAAAAGCGGATAAAAAGATTACCGATGCGGCTTCATATTCAATATGATAATAATTGAAATATCCTGTAGAAACGTTAGCTCAATTCTGACTAAATCCTTCTTTTTGTTGGCAAACAACGGGGACTGGCGCCTAGCCGAATCGAGGAATACTTTGTTGCTAAAAACTTAAATAATTCTGACAGAAAACCCCAAAATCTACTCAGATTGCATGATGCCTAAATGCATGTCACATATCGAATAATGGAACATTACCATGCATTTAATTTTTTCAACCACATTTCCTCAATGGATTGCTTCGTTTCTTAAACAGTTTGATGCCTTTTGTTAAAACTGAAGTTAGTTTCGAATCTAACTTTCATTTAGGCGAACCAATCGTCCTAGGGCATTCGTTCGGACAAAGATATTATCAAAATTAAACAAAGTTGCGCTAGAACTTTGGCTCAGTATAGTTTTGCAATAAACTGAAGAAGAAAAGAGAGAGCTGGTTGCTTTGCTTTTATTGTCTTTTGCATGTCTTGTTTCTGTAAATGTTCTGTGGCTCTCCCTCACGGTGCTTTGAATTTGTCTGTAGTGTGTGATTGTTGCATTTCCTGATCATACTCACTTATATTTTGATGAAAAGCAACGTTTGGAGAAGAGGTGAGGTTGAGGGGCGGGGCGGGGCAAAATAGCCCTTTAATGGTCATGTGAGTTGAGCAAGAAAAACATTGTACCACCTCAGGACCAGGTTTCCGAGTGGCTGGGGCATATACCTCTACAATTTTCTATCATAGGCTGTGTCTTATTATTAGGATCGTTTCGTGTAATCATGTATTGTCCTTTATATAGCTTAGTACTGGTTTAAACCACGAAACGTCCCAACATTACTGAGCAGTTATTGACAGGGTCATAAAAAAACCAACTCTAACATAAGGCCTATATTTTGAACACACTTATCGTTTAAATACATTACAAGAAATGACTAAGATATGGAAAAAATTAAAGAAACACTCACAATGTCGCTTATCAATTTTCAGATAGACCACACGTTATGGTTTCAAGCTCGTTTACATCGGTGGTTTAAAGGCATGTCAATTACTCTTGGCAAGTGCATTGCACATCTTTTGCAACCAGGGGTTAAAACTGCGTATAAGAAAATTGGTCAAAAATCCTATTCCCTGCAAAGTCTATCTGCTTGTTGACCATACACATTTTTCTGCTGCTTGGTAGCTGCCCTTTGATAAACGATTGGACTCTATACTGGTGATTAACCTTACAAAAAGTGGATTTTGGTCTAGTTTAACCTTTGTATTCTGATGGGGTCTTTCACCTGATATGATAAATAAAGTTGGGATGGTGTATATTCAACTAAAATTGAAGTTCTTCTTCTGAATATCGTTTTATTCTTAGCGAACAGTGCAGTCCCTGATGAAATGCAACATTATGCGGCAATTTGTACTGGTCTTCACTGTTTGCCCTAGTACCCGTTTAGGGGTTCCCAGTATACAAAGGGTTAACAAATTGATTTTGTAAAGATAGAAAGCGTGAATAAACCTCTGAGAGTAAAAACACCGCTTTTGTACTATGGAATTGTAAAGTATACCCGAAATTCCATGTGCACGGTACTATTGAATTAACGCCTGCAAAATGGTTTATTGTTAGAATTGATATCTATGGATGCCTGTTATAAATATCTAGACCATACTGAAATTTGTGAAGATTTGGTCAGAAATAAAAAAATTTAAAGGCAATTAATTAATAATAATGCGGGAAGATCATACTGTTTTTGTGCTCGTAACTTAGGATTTCTCTTCATGGCATAGGAACGAAGACGTTATGAATAAAATTTACTAGAGACGATCTGTTCTTTTAAATTTATTTGGGTTATAAAACTAATGAACAGCTGTAATGAATTATATTTCATCGGTACGATTTGTCGATAAAACATTATAATATATTCCACTTTGATGTAAATGAAGTAGAAAAAAGCTAGTGTTTGAGATAATAAGCAGAAGTATGGCGTCATCCGAAGGAGTAGTCATATTAATCAAATTTAAACAATATGTAAAACTGAATAAGCAAAGTCAAAAGGAAGGGTATGTTCTATATGTGGGTCATTATCAAAAAATGGAGGATTATGTGTCCTTGCTGATTTTCTCACACCCTCAACCTCCTCTCTGTTGCTTTACTGTCAATAACACTTAATGACGGTATGTGCCACAAGAACACTATACTCTGTCCGGTTCTGGACGATGTCGTTTAAAAATATAGCTGACGTAATTGCAATTTCTCCGAATTTGCCCTTGTCCCAATTTGAGGGTGGTTTGTTTCCATTACTGTTAATTGTTACAGAAACAAATATTTAGGTGTTTATTATTTTATGGATTAATACATCTGACTGTAGAGAAGTAAAATAACGTTTGCCAGTAATTAAAAACTATTTCAGAGCGATATCATGTGTTTACGTCTGTCCCTTGAGATATCATAAAATTCGAAAAGCATTTTCTAAATTCTACCACAGACACTGAGAGTTAATTGTTAAATACAACATTGGTTTAAAAACTCTTCTGCAACAAGGCATATCAGAACCTATATTTTATGGTGATTTAGTTTATAAATTCAAACGAATTGTTGGAAAAACCTAATTTTAGTGATCATTTCAAAAAGATAGTAAAACGTTATATAAGGGTTGGATATAACTTGGATATCATGCGACAGTCTGCTTGTCTGGTTTTAAACCCAATCACGGTTTATAGCTATGGTTTCCTCTTTAATTGCACGACGGTGGGTCAGGCCTCAGACTCTTTGATGGCTCTGACGTAAAGCTTTAATAGGTGGGTTGTGGCCTGATACTTATCTGTAGCTGGACCCACTGTGGCTCAACTGGAGGTTTTCTTTAGCTCTGACTATCTGTGAGTCGTCAGCCCTTTTCTTTGTTTCATCATGGTGTGTTAATTTGATACGAGTGTTTCTCCATGATGATACATCGCGTTAGTTAGATGGCCTCCATGTGAGCTGAACATTTCTTGTACTTCAACAACAGCAGAATCTAGGGCGAATATTTGGTGCCAGTGGGATGCATTTGAGCCCCCCGGTGGCTTTGGCTGCTGTCCGTTCTGGGGCGGTGGTTCTGTTGTTGTTGACTTTTGTTTATTGTAACTCCATTGTGGGAGTCTGTAACTGTTCTATGTTTTGTTGTACGTTACTTTATGTCCATTGTAGTATTGCAATCATCTTGATGGGGAAGAGAGAGCTGATTGCTTTGCTTAATTTGTCTTCCTTGTGTCTCGTGATGGTTGAGCGGCTCTTCCTCGCGGTGCCATGGGGTAATCTGCGGTTTGTGATTGTGGTATTTCCTGATCATACTCACTTACTATTTTTATCAATATTAAGAAAGTCATCTAAATATCTGGAGATGGAGTTTAAAGCTTCAATAATATCAGTTTGATTATTGTCTGACAGAGACAACATAAAGTCTCTCTATAACAAAACAAAAACAAATCTGCAACAAGATGAGCACACTTAGTACCCATTAT
This sequence comes from Loripinus fragilis, assembly GCA_964019695.1. Classification (NCBI taxonomy): domain Eukaryota; kingdom Metazoa; phylum Mollusca; class Bivalvia; order Lucinida; family Lucinidae; genus Loripinus; species Loripinus fragilis. Next base: position 12,715,574 of record OZ026518.1, on the reverse strand, counting down.
AATACCTACAATTTGTCTATATAATTTGGAGCCAAATCTTCTTAAAGACTTATCTATTGATAAGATGGCAGGGGCCTGATGCTTTGGCTGTTTGTCGGGCCCACAGGGGTTTACCTGTTGGATTTCTTTTGCTCCAGTATTCAGTTTTATTTACTGTTGAGTCCTTATCTTTGCTTTATCTCATTGTTATATCTTGATTCAAATGTTTTAGGAGATGATGCATTGATAAGTTAGAGGTCTTTTATGCAAACCAAATATCTATGTGTCTTGATCCACATCTGAATGAAGGGTGAGGTTGGCGCCGTTAAACCGGTTTAAGCCCTCCAGTAATTTTTTTTACTGACGGTACCAAGGCAGTACTTCTTTTGTGGATCTTTTATGTTTTGATTCTGTCTTGTGTTTGCTATGTCTTTGTGTGCGTCTGTTTATATGTGCTTTGTGGTCACCTGCTGGGAAAGGGCTGACCTCTTGGCTCTCGTTTGTGGTGTCTAACAGTGAGTTTGTCACTTTCCTATTGGTATCCTGGGTCAGGTTTGGTACTTGATTGTATCGATTCCTGATCTTTGTTACCTTACTTACTTATAAATATATCGTCTAAATGATAATGGAGAGCATCACACATTTTCTGACATGACCACAATTTATATCGTTTAGGTTGTTCAGAAGTAAAAACGGCATTTTTTATCATTAAAAGCCAAAATAAAATGAGCCATCTCTCTTAAATGTTTGTTCAATTAATTATGTGAGTTTTTCTTTGATTAAATTATGAGGCAATGTATTATAGAGAGAAGGGAAAACGTATGTAGACAAACCAGATGCTAGAAAACCTCTAGGCTTCAATTTATTAAGAATTTCACCTTAATTTTTAATAGACCAAAATAATTTTTTACCATTTGTTTCATAAACTTTTGTGCAATATTTAATGACATGGTTTTTAATCGCAGTGAGGCAAGAAGTCAAAAGAATAGACGACTCAGTAGTTGTACATGCACTAGAATTAGCAATGAAACGCAACTTATAGGGCCGTTTATGAAGCTTGGGTAACCAGTATAACGTAGGAAGCTTGCTATTGTCCTCATCAACAAACAACCCAAACTTAGCTGCCAAATGACATCGTTGCCTATCAACGATAGACGTCTCGTCAAGCCTGTTATGCTCATATGTTTTGCAGTGCTAAGTTCTTGCTTAAGGGTGTTAATATTGTACCTTTTTCAAACGACCACAACATTGTTAGAAGCCTTATCTGCGGGGACCAAAACAAACCATCTATGGAATTCCTGGATTCTTTTCTTCAAATGTCTAGAAGTGAATTTAGATTAAGGTGGTAGAAGATCTGAATTTTTGCAATTAAATGAAATTCTACCATCAATAATCTTAAAAAATATTTAGTTTCCATCTATCTAAGGCATTAGACCCAACATGCTCTCGTTTACACCAGCAATTACAAATTATTTGTGAGGCTCCTGCAATTTCCTCACGACATGATTTGAAGTCTATGGCAAAGGGAACCTTACATATAATAGACTGGATTCTTGAATCAGTTATGATTTTTAAATCCCCTGTGACTATATGACCAGCGTGTTGATAGCAATACTTATAGTCTTTACAATCTCAAGAGTCAGGAATAGACTTTTCAATATCAAATTCTGTTACTAATTTGTTATAGTTAAAAACAGTACTACGAATAGGTATATTATACTTATAACAAATGATAGGGGATTTCTCATTTTCAAAATAAGTAGGAATAGAAGAAATAACATATTTATCTTAAAATATACTGGGTAAGTTAATGAATTCAATCCCCTTGTTGACAAATTGAATTTTGATAAAATGTCTAATATGATTAGGTTTGGAGTCTGTATAAGGCCAAAGATCATGTTGAGTGTAACACCACGTTAGAAGTGCTGCCTCATAAAGTTGATGAGCTCTATCATAGAATTTATCGGCCTCAATATCCAAATTACGAAGTGAAGATATAGAAAGAGTTACTAAACGTGAACGGGCCATATGTCGGCCTGAATGTTTTAAGATGATACTTAATTCTGAAAGAGTTAAAACAGGTTTGCTTTTGCGTTTTAAATTTCCATTTCTATTCATTTACCATGCGATTGGTTATTGCGTTTACAGATATCTAAAAGAGAAAAAAACATCAAAATCAGGTAATTTAGAAATGTTACCTTCATGGTAAATATTATCATTAACATCAATTCTCTGTAACCACCAAAAAATCGCGGCACGCATAGTCACAGATTTGTATGAAACCATCGTATTTGAGTAGAGTACCAAAAACTGTGTATTGAAACTTGCTTTCGTTTTTCAATATCTCGTCTCGTTTCCATGGCAACGGGGTCCATAGTGATGAAAATGAGCATTTTTCAGAAAATCAGGGGTCCCTCTGAAAAATATCCGTTCCTGTTCTTACTGTGTCAGTTCAAATTATTATTAAATATTTAGCAATAGTAGTTATAATTACCCTTTTAAATCAGCATGGTTATTTTCACATTTACGCTTATTGTAAAATTTTATTAGCTGTTATATTCTAAAAAAGGGGCACATTTTCTGGATATTTTGAGTATATACAATTAACTGTGCTAGGAACGGCACCGACATTTGAGAGTTGATATACATTTGAATTAAGAGCAGCTGTATTTATGTTTATAAAAAGCAAAAAAACTGACTGGGGTAGACTGTAATGGCCTCGCAACAAGACTTGCAACAGGGGGCAAATTACCCCACCCACTTTTTATCAATAGAGAGGCAAACCAATATTTGCAGTTTCACCCACTCACCAAGTGTATCTTTGAGATGTGTTATCAAATCTAGTTCCCTAGAATACATGAACATGTTTTTGGTTGATATTTTTCAATTATATTACTTGGTTGCTATGGTAACCAAGGCAAGATGTACAGTAAGAAATGCTAAGTTTAGGCGAGCAAAAGTTTTACCAAGACACATAATTATAGTGGAAATCGACTTATTGAAGTGTTTATGAGACTATGTATGTAAACTTGTGATACATAAAGTCTCCAAAATGGATGGTTGCCATGGAAACAATAATACAATACTTGCATAGCAACAAGAAACCATCATTATAATTCAAGAAAAATCAGGAGTTTTAGCATTCCCTTTTCAACGAAAAAGGATTAAATACTGTTTGAGATATAAAATTGTCATCTTAAAGCCTGTAAAATTATGTTTTGTGTTATACGTTATACGTTATACGTGGAAACAATTGTATGTGTTTTTCACTTGAATATGCTATTTTCTGTAGCTTAGGAGTCTGGTTTGAAACTCACTTTGTTGGAAACTCCAAAGGCAGGTTATCTAGGGACGAGGCTCATTTAGTGGTCAATATAAATTTGAATTAAAAGCCGCATCTATGTTTCTAAAAAGCAAATAATCTGATTGGGACAAACTGTAATGGCCTTGCAACAAGACTTGCAACAGCGGTCAAATTACCCCACCCACTTTTTATCAATAGGCAAAACAATATTTGTAGTATCACACACTCACCAGGTGTATCTTTTAGATGTGTTATCAAACCTAGTCCACTAGAATACATGAAAGAGTTTTTGCTTGATATATTCAGTTATGTGACTTGGTTGTTATGGCAACCAAGGCAAGATGTACAGTAAGAAATGCTCAGTTTAGGATAGTAAAGGTTTTATTAAAACACAATATTATATTTCGGCCTGATTTCAAATGTCAAAGTAGGAAATTGAATGCCAAAATACAATATTCGGCCCCAGTTTGAATGTCAAAATATGACTTTGAATGTCAAAATAAGATATTCTGCGTCAGTTCGAATATCAAAATAGGATTTTGAATGACAAAAAAAAAAGATATTCGGCTCTATTTTGAATGTCAAAATAGGATTTTGAATGTCAATATACGCTATTCGGTCCCTGTTCGAATGTCATAATAGGATTCTGAATGTCAAAATGCGATATTCTGCCCCTGTTAGAATGTCAAGATAGGATTTTGAATGTCAAAATACGCTATTCGGTCCCTGTCCAAATGTCATAATAGGATTCTGAATGTCAAAATGTGATATTCTGCCCCTGTTCGAATATTAAGATAGGATTTTGAATGTCAAAATGCGATATTTGGCCCCTGTTCAAATGTCAAAATACGATTTTGAATGTCAAATTGCGATATTCGGCCTCAGTTCGAATGTCAAAATAGGGTTTTGAATGGTAAAATAGGATATTCTGCCAGATTTTGAACGTCAATAAGGATTTTGAATGTCAAAATACGATATGCGGCCCGATTTCAAAAGGATTTTGAACGATGAAATACGATATTTGGCCCAATTTCGAATGTCAAAATAGGATTTTGAATGTCAAAATACGATATTGCACCTCAGTTCGAATGTCAAAATAGTTTTTGAATGTCAGATTTCGAATGTCAAAATAGGATTTTGAATGTCAAAATACGATATTCGGCCCAATTTTGAATGTCAAAATAGGATTTTGATTGTCAAAATACGATGACTAGCCCCAGTTCGAATGTCAAAATAGGATTTTGAATGTCAAAATGCGAAATTCGGCCTCAGTTTGAATGTCAAAATAGGATTTTGAATGTCAAAATACGATATTCAGCCCAATTTTGAATGTCAAAATAGGATTTTGAATGTCAAAATATGACATTTGGCCTCAGTTCATATGTCAAAATTGGATTTTGAATGTCAAGATACGATATTCGGCTCCATTTCGAATGTCAAAATAGGATTTCAGCCTCATTTTGAATGTCAAAATAGGATTTTGAACGTCAAATTACGACATTTGGCACGATTTCGAATGTCGAAATATGATTTCGAATGTCAAAATACGATATTTGGCCTCAGTTCGAATATCAAATTAGTATTTTGAATGTCAAAATACGATATTCGGCCTCAGCTTAATGTCAAATTAGGATTTTGAATGTCAAAATACGATAATTGGTCTCAGTTTTATTGTCAAAAAAGGATTTTGCATGTCAAAATACGATATTCAGTCCCAGTTCGAATGTTACAATAGGATTTTGAATGTCAAAATACGATATACGGCCTCAGTTCTAATGTCATAATAGGATTTTTGATGTCAAAATACGATATTCCGCCCTATTTCGAATGTCAAAATATGATTTTGAATGAAGAAATACGATATCCTGCCTCAGTTCTAATGTCAAAATAGGACTTTGAATGTGAAAATACGATATTCGGCCTTATTTCAAATGTAAAAAAGGGATTTTTAATGTCAAATTAACATATATTTCCTCAATTAAAATATCAGAATTGTGAATGTCAATATTTCGAGGGTCAAAATCGGATTTTGTACGTCAAAATACGATATGGGGCCCCTGTTCAAATGTCAAGATAGGATTTTGAATGTCAAAATACGAAAGTTGGCCCTAGTTTAAATGTTAAAATACGATATTCCGCCTCAGTTCCAATGTCAAAATGAGATTTTGAATGTCAAAATATGATATTCGGTCCGATATCGAATGTCAAAACAGTATTTTTCAATGTCATAATACATTATTCGGCTCGATTTTGAATGTCAAAATAGGATATTGAATGTAAAATGCAATATTGGGCCCCAGTTCGAATGTCAAAATAGGATTTTGAATATCACGATATGATATTCGTCCCAAGTTCGAATGTCAAAATAGGATTTTGAATGTCACAATACGATATTCGGCCCGATTTCTAATGTCAAAATAAGATTTTGAATGTCAAAATACAATATTCGGCCCAATTTGGAATGAAAAAAAAAACGAAAAGCGAAAAACGAAAAGCGAAAAACGAATAGCGAATAACGAAAAGTGAAAAAAAAAACCCGAAAAACGAAAAGAGAAAACAAAAAGCGGAAAATGAATAACGAAAAACGATTATTAATATTTCCGCTGTTCGTAATTTTATAAATTACGTTTCAGAAAAATGCAAGTGTTCGAAATTTTAAAATGTGGTCTTTCTCATGAGAAAAAAACGGTATATATGCATGTAAAAATGTGGTAGAAACGTGTTGAAAACACGGCAATATGATTCATTAAAATGTCCAGCGCGTGCGGTATTCGCCAAGTCGAGAGCCAGGCACGTGCATGTTATGTCACTCAATTTCTTAAATGTCGTAAAAGCCCACTGATTTAACTATTCAATAAGCCGGGTCTCCTATGTTCACTCGTCACGAGCTTCCTTCAGAAAACCAAAACGCTTTCGCTCGCTCTCCATCTGCTCAAATGCCGACTTTGACTTTCAGTTAATATTTTAATATTGTCACTCAAGAATTGAAACCGCTAGACATCTCGTACGATCAGAATTTTTTTGCAAAGAACTACACTAAACTTTGAAATACATAGACGAGTTCCCAAAGTAGAACAAACTGACGAAATTCAAAAAGAATATAAACACATATATCTCTCTCTCTCTCTCTCTACTTGTCGATCTGCCGATGCATTGTTTACTTTGATTTTCCCGAAAGGATGTGCATGCACCAGTCTCTCTATCTCTCTCTCTCTCATTCTCTCTCTTTACGTTTGCAAAAACGGTTTGGATCTATATCAGTCCCGAATGGTATTCAAGAAAGAATGTTATTACTGCGATTTAATGACCTGATATTTCAAATTTAATATACTGCTCAACTAAATTTTATAACTTTAAGCAATTTGCTCAAACAGAAATCAATTTTAATTTATCCGTGCTTAACTTTGTTGAGCAGTTTACATCCTACAACAGCATATTCAAAGAAAATTATTTTCCTACAACAAGAGATTACATTTATTATTCATTCACATAGTATGTAACCTGTACCTGATTATCAATAGTAGATTACCTGGTGAGATCATCCTTATGGACAAGCATATGGTTGGGGGCACAGTGTTTCATAAACACAATTTCTAGGTTAAATTTTATTTTGGTATTGCTACTTACCGTCCTCTATCAGCTGACCCAATCTGAGGCTTCTGGCTGTAATGGTTTTCAAGGTTTACCTTTGTTTCAAGTGTTCTATGTGCAAATTTGCAAAGGGCATTAACCAGTAAAATACATTATCCTCTATCAGCTGTCCGAGTTTGAAGCTCCTAGCTGTAATCGTTTTTGAGATATGAAGCTTTCTATGTCCAAATTTTCAAAGGGCAATAACTCATTTTTATAATATCACCAGGTAATCTCCTCAGTATCCTCTATCTGCTGACTAAGTTTGAAGCTCCTAGCTGTTATACTTTTTTAGATATCTTGATTATAAAATTAAATTTGCAAAGGACAATAACCTGTAAAAATGCAAAGGGCAATAACTCGAAAAAAATAAAATAACGTTTTCCTACTTTTTCACCAGGTCATCTACTTATTATCTATCCTCTATCAGCTGTCCAAGTTTGAAGCTCCTAGCTGTATTATTGTTTTAGAGATATCAAGCTTTCCATGTCCACATTTTCAAAGGGCAATAACAAAAAAAAATCTTTCACCAGGTAATCTACTCATTATCATCTATTTGCTGACTAAGTTTGAAGCTCCTAGCTGTTATACTTTTTGAGATATATTGATTACAAAATTTCTTTATGACCCTTTAAAAGGGGCATAACTCCACAAATTTGGACTAGAAAATACGGATCAACTATTTTTTGATAACAAATCTATTTATGAAATTTCAAAACTGTAACTCAATTTTTGTAACGGACGCACAAACGGAATGACCGACGGACCCAAAGCAATATGCCCCTCCAACTTGTTAAAAATGTTTGGGGCATAAAAATCATTTCTCCCAAATCATGTTATCAAAGTAACCAAATGATCATACCATCAGCAAATTCACAAGAAATACTTATATTCAAAGCAAATTATCTTCTTCCAGAAAAGAAGAATATGAATAGTTATGTGGGCGGTATATTGCTTTTGGTGCAGTACCCATTGGCTTTCACTTCCGTACATAATTGTCTGAACCACAAATTTGGACTAGAAAATACGGATCAACTATTTGGTTAATACCCACCGACTTTTAACTACTATATTTACCAAATAAAACTTAACTTAATAATTTTGCTTAAATCATATAGATTATGTTAATCATCTCAACTATCTTTATGCACATTGAAGTTTTGCATTATTAGGCATTTTTCCAGTGAAATTTTAACCACTTTAAGACGTAATTAATTCAATTTTCATTTTACAATAAGCCTGTGCTTGTTTCCATGGTAACGGAAAGAGGAGGTAACTCCCTTACATGTTTTTACAGTTAACAAAACCTGAATGTCCCTAAAAGTATTGGCAGTATGCAAATATATCATCATAGCCACTGCTATTGGGAATACTTGCTTAAAAATCACCATAATTATTTTTGGCTATATATCTGGTTACCCCACCCACATTTAACGTCTATAATTGCTACTTAATTAAACAAAACATATTAAGTATGCTTAAATCATATTGGTAATGTTACATAGCTTAACTCAACTATCTTTTTGAAATATTGAAACTTGCATTTTAGTCATCTGGAATTTTTTGCCACTTTAAGACCTAATTCATTTAATCTCCATTTCGCAACAATACTATGTTGGTTTCCATGGTTACGACCAATGTTGGTACTGTCCTAAGCATGCTTTACATTTAATGAAAGCTGAATACTATCTGGAACATACCATTTATTGTTTATGTCTCTATGTAAGCGAGGAAAATGGCTGCAGTAGTTCAAAATGCCTAAAGATAGGGTTTTTCATATTTGGCTACCCCACCCACTTTGGTTGCCATGGTTACAAGGAAAATGAATCATTTTGAGCATTTCTATTTTTTCAAAGATAACACATTGCATCAGTGAAAAACTCTAAAGTCAGATTCATTTGTTTTGCCAAGTCTTGTGTCAACAATTATCATTTAAAAATGAACAAAAAGTGAAAAAATCATATATACGCCTTTTAACGTTTTCGTTGGTTTGCGAAGAGTTATTGCCCCTTGTTCCTTTCATTTCTTCAAACTTTGAAATTTAAATGGTATTATTAGAAAACTAGTTTAATGTTGTATTGATAATAGTAATTTTCTTTTCAAGATATCTTTTATATTAGAGAAAAAGTCCCACTTTATTTCCCCTCCCCCCTGTTTTGTACACATTTTGGCTAAAAAAACATGGAAAAATCCATTTTTGCTCAATCCGTAATGACAAATATTGCCGATCTGTATTATGTTTTACTAAGTTTATAAATTATTGCCAAAACATAGCTCATGCTGAATCTTTTTGCAGTTTAATGTCCAAATTATGTGACCACCCCTTAAGCTTCTTTTTTACAAAAATGGCAAACAATGCAAACTTCTTGGAATGGTTTTATGATAAAGTTGTTTTTACCCCACTTTGATTTTTACACGTTTGCAATATATACACTTACTAGCTTCCAACAAATGTAGTGAGAATATTAAAAGCGTGGTGCCGTTTATGATATACTCGTTTAAAAAAGGCCTAAATTTGAGAATTTGAAAGTTTCTAAAAAGTTGCTTAGTAGCTATAATTTACGGTGATAGCAATTTAAGTCAAATGTATTTATAACTCTTTTAACTCTAAATTTGTATTGGAAATACATGGAATAATTTAAGAAATAAAACAGTTTTGTTATGATCCTATCTAAAATACTAGATATTTCAGCCAGAAAAGGTGCTAAATTCAATAAATTCATTAGTGAATTTTGTCCAAATTTGGCAAAAAGTGATTTCCTTGGTTACCATGGCAACGAACGTTGATAGCAAACTTTTGACAATTGTTTTCCTATTCCTGAGTGGTACTGACCATTCTGTGAAAGTTTCATTCAATTCCGAGTCGGTCCGTGCCGGGGCCCTATTGGAATTTTTTGGTGGTTACAGAGAATTGATGTTAAAACCAAGTGGATGTGGTGTTTGTAATAATTTTATCCACTTTAATTCTAATTAATGCCTAAGAATATTTCTATATCTTTTAGTGGAATTATCACCACATGTAATCTTTTCAACATGCTGAATAGAAAAAAAGTAAGTGAGTATGATCAGGAAATACCACAATCACAAACCGCAGACAACCCCATGGCACCGCGAGGAAGAGCCGTTCAACCATCACGAGACACCAGGAAGACAAATTAAGCAAAGCAACCAACTCTCTCTTCCCCATCAAGATGATTGCAATACTAGAATGGACATAAAGTAACTTACAACAAAACATAGAACAATTACAGACTCCCACAATAGGAGTAACAATAAACAAAAAGTCAACTACAACGGAACCACCGCCTTAGAACGGACAGCAGCCTAAGCCACCGGGGGGCTTTAATGCATTTTACTGGTACCAAATCTTCGCCCTAGATTCTGCTGTTGCTGAAGTACAAAAAAAATTCAGCTCGCATGCAGGCAATACTGCTAGTAGAGTGATTAGTTTGTTTGAAATGCCTATAAAGAAAAATATCAATTTTGCAAGGCTTTTTTATTCGACGATAGTGCTCAGAAAATCTAGTTTTTAAAAATCCACAGGTTTGGCCAACATATTGCATGCCACAATCCTTCTCATCTTGAGCTTTGCCTTCTTACTTACTTTTATCATTTTTCCATATTCATTTTATTTCGTTATTACATATAAATGGCATTAAAAGTACATATTATACTGAAACAGATACCTGTATAGGTTTTCAATAACTAATAATTTTGATCGTTTGTGTTGATGCTTTACTTCAATTTAACAACCTTCCAGCCATACCCGGGACGACACTCTCCTAGGCTGAACTACAATTGAGCAGAGGAAAAAGTGACCCACCCAAGGACACAACACAGTGTCTCTGTTGAGTCTCAAATTAGCAAACTTTCATTCCCAAGTCCAACATCCTACCAACTGAGCCACAGCACTCCTCTATCAGAGCGGGTATTATTTCATTTGATAAGCTAAAATAAATATTAATGATATAAATATGGAAATGCGCTAAATCTGTTTGCCTACATTAAAGGCATTTATTCCTGCAACAGTAGCACAAACATTTTGTAAACAAAATGTAAAATACTCTCATAATATTTCTAAATATTTTTTTAAAGTTAATGTCTCATTTGATACTTATCTGATCAATAAACTGTTCACACCTTTGTCAAACTTCATCTTTTTTACACCATTGAGTAGATATAATTAGGCTTCACACTAACTTGTGTGACAATTCATTGTACTCGCAACACAAACTGCAGACGATCCCGTGGCATCGCGAGGAAGAGCCACACGATAATCAAGAGACACCAGGAAGACAGACAAAAAAGTAAGTGAGTATGATCAGAAAATACCACAATCACAAACCGCAGACAACTCCATGGCACCGCGAGGAAGAGCCGCTCAACCATCACGAGACATCAGGAAGACAAATTAAGCAAAGCAACCAGCTCTTTCTACCCTATCAAGATGATTGCAATACTAGAATGGACATAAAGTGACGTACAACAAAACATAGTACAATTACAGACTCTCACAATGGGAGTAACAAAGTCAACAACAACAGAACCACTGCCTTAGAACGGACAGCAGCCTTAGCCACCGGGGGGCTTAAATGCATTTTACTGGTACCAAATCTTTGCCCTAGATTCTGCTGTTATTGAAGTACAAGAAATGTTCAGCTCGCATGGAGGCCATCTAACTAATGCAATGTATCATCAAAGCGAAACACTCTAATCAAATTAACACACCATGATGAAACAAAGAAAAGGACTCATGACTCACAGATAGTCAGAGCAAGAAAAACTTCAAGTTGAGCCACGGTGGGTCCAGCTTGAGATAAGAATCAGGCTTCAACCCACTGATTAAAGCTTTACGTCAGAGCCGTCATAGAGTCTCAGGCCTGACCAATCGTCGTGCAATTAAAAAGGAAAGCAAAGAAACCAGCTCCCTCTTCCCCATCGGATGATTGCAAAACTAGAATGGACACAAAGTAACACACAACAAAACATAGAACAATGACAGGATCCCACAATGGGAGTAACAATCAACAACGAATCAACAACAGCAGAACCACCGCCTCAGAACGGACAGCAGCCAAAAACCACTGGGGGTTTAGATGCATTTCACTGGTACCAAATCTTTACCCGATTCTATTGTTTTTGAAGCACAAATAAGTGTTAAGCTCGCATGGAGGAGTCCTAACTATTGCAATGTAAAATAAGAGTTTGCAACTTCAGTTCAGGAAAATGTTTTAGCACATATAAGGATAAAAACATGAAATTATTTTTTACCGAAAATTATAATACCTTTAAAAGTGTGTGTTTTAGTTTTTCATTCCGCTATTAATTTTCGGAAATGATTAGATTCGTGACAAGTCAAATAGTAATTCTTTTGTTCAGATGCAAGCTGGCTGTAATTGGGAAATAAATCTTTATAAATTTCAAAATGTGTGAATATTATTCGAGTTTGCATAAAGCCAGTAATTTTTGTGTGTGGATATACCTTCATAGAGGGAAATTCAAAAGTGTAAACTTGAACAAATATGAAAATACTTAGTTTTAATTTAATGCTAACCATACGTATTATTTGGTATTATAAATTCAAAAAGTAAATTGTTATTTGTTTTATTTTACTTATAGTTCAGTTGATCATGTCTATAAAACCAGTAAGCCAGCCACTGATTTCCCTTTGGAAGCCCCTTATCTAGAAGAGATACTGACAATCTCTTCTAGGAGCAGTGATCTTCAAGGTGTATTATGTAATACAATAATAGCCCCACATAGACAGGAATAAATTTCTTAACGAGTGGAAAGCATGCCTACATTGTGTTAAGTGGATGGACTGAGGAAGAACATTTTTCCAGAAACGTATACCCATTATTAATTATTGCTATATACTACTCATTTTTCAATTTTCTTTTTAACAGTGACAGATATCCGCAAATACTCAAATGGTCCGATTGTTAATTATGTTTTATATAATATTAAGCAAGCTTAGAATTATATACCCATTTATTTTTGCAACAGTTTCTACACTACCACGCCAATAATCTTTTACCTTGAGACAATGCACAAAATGACGTTTGATAAGTTTGGGGACTGGTTCACAGAAGGTGCATCTATTATCTTCTATTTTATTGATTTTGTATAGAAACGAACTGGTTGTAATTATTAATTTTGAACTGGAAGTATTTTAGTTTAACGTCTGTATTTATAAGACTTTACATTTGCTATGGTTACCAAAATAGGAAACAGAAATAGGCTACGAGTACGGAAAATGGTCATTTACGCCAACTATTTGAAAGAGATAATAACATATACATTTTTGTAATCAGAAGCAGATATAAAAACAAATATATATTTTAATGCCCAGGTCACACATTCACGGATTGGACGCCAGATTAGCGACGGATACGATCCGCCATCATTCATGGCAATCCGTATTGGTCCGTAGATTTCCGTGTTGCATCCGTAATCATACGTAGTAGTACTTGGACATCCTTGACCATCCTTGACAGTTTTTGAACATGTTCAAAATTTGACCACGGATCAAACAACCGTGGCACATCCTTACTAAACCGTGATAGAACGTACTGATCCGCTTTAGTCCGTATTTAAACCGTACTTATCCTTACTTATTCGTAGTCCCAAAGTAGCCAATGATTACTACGGTTTAAATACGAACTAGTACGGTAAGACCACCTATTAGCTAAGGTTTGCTACGAATTTGTTACGGAACGGTACGATCTCAATAAGTTGCATTACGGATAGGTAGGGATTAGCAAGATTTCTCAAGGTAGTTAACGGTTTGCTACGTAATACCAAGGTAAAATACGGAATGAGTACGGTCCACGACGGTTTATATCGAATTAGCCAGCCCAGGAGATTCAGTTTGGTCTTGCAAGACAGAGCTATCCTGTTTGCCCTTCCTGTCTTAGGCTACAATGGATAGCTGTACATGGATGTTTAACAATTTAACTCCTTAATGAGTACTTTGACAAACAGCGAAGACCATGATGCAATGCCGCAAAATGCTGCATTTCATCAGGATATGAACTGTTTGTTAAGGTAAAAATAATCTTTAGGTACATAAAACATCAAAATTTGGAAGATGTGACCTGTGATCTCATATTATATAGATATACAATGAACAATTCCATCTTAATTTTATCAATCTGTATGAGATAATCTATTAGAACATAAAGGGTTCGAGAAACTAAACTTCCATGTGCTGACACATACGTAATACTACTCTCCGCTTTGATTTTCCCCATTCTGCAATATGTTAAAAAGTACCTCCACGAGGGTATACAGCAACCTCGGCGCGAGAAAACCTGATTTTTCCATTTCTGAAGACAGGTTTCTCGTGATGGGATCCATGACATTTCGTCTAAACCTATTTCGTCTAAAAGACATTTCGTCTAAAAGACATTTCGCCGAATACGACATTTTGTTTTAATTTCGTCTAAAAAAAGCCTAAATTCGTATAAAAATGTTTTTTTTTTCGTCTAAATTTTGTTTACACATATAATGGTAAGGAAAGACTAGTGATCTACGAAGGCTGATCTTTATTTGCCAGTGACAAACAAAACCTTCAAGGTTGCAAGCCGAGGTAGATAACCAGCACTTTCATCGGTGAGCACTCTCATCCTGTAATTTTTGATTAATCAGACGCGACGGTAGTTCCAAAGATACAGCATCCTTTATTCTTGCCATAGACACCAGTTCTGGTTGGTTGGCCCATGAAGATGATTTTAAGACCAATGGTCGTATTAGACGAAGTGTCTACTCGACGAAATGGGTTTAGACGAAATGTCGTGCACCCGTCGTGATGAGGCTCACATAGTCTGAACTAGCTTTGTGCTTAGTTTTTATTTATGATTTTGTTTTTGCATTCTGGGTGATTTGAGTCTCTTTTTTGTTGCCTGCTGATTTGTTTTTTTTTTAAAAGTCCACTTTTAAAGCATTTTTCAGGAATACCACCAGTGTCAAACAGTTTGGATCCAGAGCAGGCCTGACATTTTGTCAGACCTTATCTGGGTCTTAAGTTACCATTTGAAAGCAATGCCAGCAGGCGACAAAAATCGCCACTTGCAAGGGAAAGGACGAATCGGATGCATTTACAAACCAGACAGGTTGTCAGACACATGAATTTCTAAACATAAACATATATGTTATATCTAAGCCATACATAATTTCTTAATGCTTCTACTCCATTTTCCCTGTTGTCCTGGCCAAGTACTTTTACAGACGACCTCCACCAGTACATGTGCACACACGTTTGGGGTGTACTCTGATATTTATATGTACACCTAGGCTTAGCCATTATTTGGGCGTCAATGTTTTGAATTTGGATAATTTTGTTTTTTTCAGAAAAATGAATTTTTTGGGGTGTGTGAATTTTTGTGTGGATAATGTTGGAGGTCACCGCTATTTTTGTGGGTCATTTTAAGGTCTATTAAAAGTCAGGATTCTGAAATGGAATACTGTTTTAGGATATGCTAAAATAACAAATATGTTTAGGGTATGCCTGAAGGGCTTGGTATTTTTTAGGGTAAACAGTAGATGCTAGAGCCGAGCCTCGCGCAGCAAGAAACCTCTAGAATACCCCCTGAATCAATACTATTTGTGGCTGAAATGGAACGGTTCAGACCCGACTCAGGCTGATTATATGATGCAGTCTGATCAGGTTCTTATCTGTTTACCACCCAACACTGACAGTTTATAATCACAATCATTTCTTAACACAATTTGTCCAAATCGCCAAAGACTTTTGAGAAGGTTCAAATTTGTTTCTACATTCAGTAAAAGTTATAAAACAAGAGGGTCACGTTACCCTGGATCACTCACCTGAATTTTCAAGCCCTGAAGGCAGTTTTGTATGTGCGGATTGGTTATCGGGTTAGGTCCGTGGCGGTTCGTATAAACCCTTCTCCAGACCTTTCTTATCCGTACTAACCCTTACTTGCACCGTAGGTGACCGTAGCAAACCGTTCTTCATCCGCAGTGCACACGCCTTGACACGTGTCGTTCCGTATTTAACCGTAGCATTCTCGTATTAAACCGTGGCGTTCCGTACAAGACCGTAACAAACCGTATCAATCATGTCACCAAAAGGCTCCTTTTCTATCTTATCCTTGGTAGATACGTCAAAACCCGTAGCCACACCGTTGTGCATCCGTATCGGACTACGGAAAATGGCATTTCAAGGGTCATCCGTGAGATTTGATCCGTAGTGGAACCGGCGAGGTGGTCCGTGAATGTGTGACCTGGGCATAACGTATGATGAGTACAACCATATCACGCGACCAATTAAAATGCTTTTTTTATGTTTATTTTTAAATAGGTCTTCTTCAGCCTCACATGTTTACCATTTCTCTATTTTGAACATATATCTTTGGCCATTTACTGTCATTAGAAGGCCGTTTAAAGTTAAATAAATACCAGAATTCGACACTTTCGTTATTGTTCTGATAAACCAACCAGAAGCAACTAGCGCAAAAAGCAGTTTTGTGCCAACAGTAGAGCGTCTCCCTGCCCTTCACTATAGTGTAGATTTAATTTTCTTGTCCTTTAGGATAGTGTATTTCATTGTGGAACTTTAAAACTATAAAGAGGGTCACCGATGAGGCTTAACTGGCCGAAACTAGCTTGCTTGGCTCAGAAATTAAGCACACTCTACTCTTTCACTTTCTTTGCTTACAAAAGATAACCTTTAAAGAACATATTTTGACTTGGCTGTCTTGTGTGTGATGTTTTGTGTGTTTTTGTCACGTTCGCATGTGGTGTTCTGGGTCAGGTATGGCACTTGATTGTTTTTATTAATGATCTTTGCCTTCTTACTTACATTTACTACAGCTGATGATTGGAACTGTGTGGCGGCCAAATAATGTCTCTCTGTCTTCACTATACTGTAGACTTTTTCTTCTCCGTTGGCATCATGGAATTCATTGTGGAACTTTAAAAGTATTTAAGGATCACTGATGATACTTAAATTGCTCAGTGGTTCTGGATGCTGTCCTGCTTTCTTGTGGCCAATATGTTTCAGTTCTGCTTTATCACAGTGTCGTGATTTGATCTGTAGTGTGTGATTGTGGTTGGTATATCCTGGTCATACTATTCATGAAAACTCGTTAGGTAACCAACATAATGCAGGAAACATGTCATGATTCTCATAAAATGTTAGTGAGTATGACCAGGAAATACCCCAATGACACGCTGCAGACCAACCTACAGCACCGTGAGACAAAGAACGATAACAGCTACGTGACGTCAAGAAGACAAGAAAAGTAAGAAAGACAGGGAGGATCAGGAATCGATACAATCAAGCACCACACCTGACACAGGATACCAATGGGAACGTAACAAACTCACAGTAAGACACCACAGTCCAGATCCAAGAGGTCAGCCCTTTCCCAGCAGGTGACCACAAGACTCATATAACAGACAGGTACAAAGGCATTGCAAACACAAGACAGAAAACACATAAAAGATCCACACAAGAAGTACGGCCTTGGAACGGTCAGTTAAATATTTTACTGGAGGGCTTAAACCAGTTAAACGGTGCACCAATCTCATCCTTAGTTCAGATGTGAATTAAGACACATATATGTTTGGTTTGCATGAAAGACCCCTAACTTATCAATGCATCATCTCCTAGAACATATAAATCAAGATATAAAAAGGAGATGAAGCACAGATAAGGACTCAACAGTAAATAAAACTGAATACCAGCGCAAATGAAATCCAACAGGTCAACCCCGGTGGGCCTGACAAACAGCCAAAGCATCAGGCCCCTACCATCTCATAAATAGATAAGTCTTTAAGAAGGAACCATCATAGAGTCTGAAGTCTGACCCGGCGGCGTGCAATCAAAGAGCAAAGCAAAGTTGCCAACCGTGATTTGGTTGACAACCAAGCATGCAGTCTGTTGCAATACATTAATGTTATAGCCAATCTTTTCATAATGGAAAATTATCTTATGAACTGCGCTGAAAAAGTATTAGAGCCAACAATCTTCTTCAATTTTTACACCAAAGCACCATATAATTCAGGTTCCGAAAGTCCATGGCGCGAGTGAGATTTAAGTTCAACTTGGAACTTATATATCAAATCATAGTATCGTCTATAAAATAAAGAAAAGGTTTAGCAAAGTTTCTGAGACCGATAGCTTTGTTTAAGAAGTTTCTGAGTTAACAATTTATTGCTAGTGTTGAAGTCAGTATTATAGCTAGATGCTCTAGCAAAACGAATGGGTTGAGATATATAGACTCCAAAGGATGTAGAGCGAGGAACAGCCCCATCTAAAAATGAGAAATTGACAATTTCAAAATAAAAAATTTTATCATAACTTTTGGTTAGAAGCTATATAATTAGAAATAGACAAATGCAAGTCTAAAAAGCAGCCTCGGTATCAGAGGTATTGGCTTTATTAAGTTGGAGCTCTGAAGGGTATATTTGTCATACCATATTGTCAAAATAAACATCATTAATGTTTAAAAAATCGTCCGAATATCTGGAAACGCATCAATAACATCAGCCTGCTTATCAATAGGAAGAAACGTCGAAAGGTACTTCTCATAACCAAACAGGAATAAATCTGCAACCACGGAAGCACAAATAAATCCCATATGAATCCCAACTACCTGTCTATACAGCTTGAAGCCAAATCGAATAAAAATGTTGTCCAACAAAAAGGTCAGCGCGTCACATACATTTTGAAATGACCATGCATGATGTTTTTAGGGTTTTTTCGAAGTAAAAAATGTATTTCTGTCATTACATGCAAGGTTAGGAGAGCCTTCTCTCTGGAAGGTTCTTTCAATAAGATCAATAAGTTTATCTTAAATCAAATTATGAGGTAAAGTAGTGTAAAGAGTAGAAAAAATCTTAAGTAGACAAACAAATCAAGACAAGGTTCCTACGCGGTAGTAGTTACCTAAACTCAATAAAAACCCTACAAAACAAGATTTATTGCAATTTCTAGTTCTTGTACGACAACAGAACTTTCTAAATTGTTAACCTTGTGTCTTACAGCTATCAAAAAACATGTTATCAAGTACTGTGAACAGGTATATGAGAGATCCGGTAAAAACCTATTTTAGTCAATTAAAATTTCATGTGAAATTTTAGATAAACTTAAAGCTAGAGATTTCAATGCGACCAGTTTGTCTACTTATGATTTTTCTACTCTTTACACTACTTAACCTCATAATTTAACTTAATATAAACTTATTGATCTTATTGAAAGAACCTTCAAGAGAGAAGGCTCTCCTTTCCTTGCACGTAATGACAGAAATGCATTTTGTACCGCAGAAAAACCTAAAAATTATCATGCATGGTCATGTCAAAATGAATGTGATGCGCTGACTTTTTTGTTGGACAACATTTTAATTCGATTTGGCTTCAAGCTGTATAGACAAGTAGTTGGGATTCCTATGAGATTTAATTTTGCTCCCCTGGTTGCAGACTTATTCCTGTTTTATTATGAGAGGGACTTTATAATGTCTCTCTCTGATGATAAGCAGGCTGATGTTATTGATGCGTTTAACACTACATCCAGATATTTGGCCGATATTTTAAACATTAGTGATGTTTATTTTGACAAAATGGTAAGTCAAATATACCCTTCAGAGCTCCTACTTAATAAAGCTAATACCTCTGATACCGACGCTGCATTTTCAGACTTGCATTTGTCTTTTTCTAATGATATAGTTTCTAAGAAAATTTATAATAAACGTGACGACTTTGATTTTTAAATTGTCAATTTCTCATTTTTAGATGGGGATGTTCCTCGCTCTACATCTTATGGAGTCTATATCTCTCAACTCAGTCGTTTTGCTAGAGCACCTAGCTTTATTACTGACTTCAACACTCGCAATAAATTGTTAACTCAAAAACTTCTTAAACAAGGCTTTTGGTACCATAAACTTCGCAAAACCTTTTCTAAATTTTATAGACAATACTATTATTTGATATCTAAATTCCAAGTTTGACTTAAATCTCTCTTACGCCATCGACTTTCGGAACCTGAATTCTATGGTGACTTGGTGTATAAATTAAAGAAGATTGTTGGCTCTAATAATTTTTCAGCGCAGTTCATTAATATAGTTTCCCATTATTAAAAGATTGGCTATAACATTAATGTATTGCAACAGACTGCATGCTTGGTGGTCAACCCAATCACGGTTGGCAGCTTTGCTTTGCTCTTTAATTGCACGCCGGTGGGTAGGACTTCAGACTCTATGACGGTTCATACTCACTTACTTTTTAAAGACTTATCTTTTGATGAGATGGTAGGGGCCTGATGCTTTGGCTGTTTGCCAGGCCCACCGGGGTTGACATGTTGGATTTCTTTTGCTCAGGTAGTTCAGTTTTATTTACTGTTGAGTCCTTATCTTTGCTTTATCTCCTTCTTATATCTTGATTTATATGTTCTAGGAGATGATGCATTGATAAGTTAGGGGTCTTTCATGCATGCCAAACATCTATGTCTCTTGATTCACAACTGAACTAAGGGTGAGGTTGGTGCACTGTTAAACCGGTTTAAGCCCTCCAGTAAAATATTTTACTGACCATTCCAAGGCGGTACTTACTTGTGGATCTTCTATGTTTTTTTTCTGTCTTGTGTTTGCTATGTTTGTATGCGTCTGTTTGTATATGCCTTGTGGTCACCTGCTGGGAAAGGGCTGACCTCTTGGCTCTCGACTGTGGTGTTTAACTGTAAGTTTGTTACTTTCCCATTGGTATCCTGGGTCAGGTGTGGTGCTTGATTGTATCGATTCCTGATCTTTGCACCCTTACTTACTTTGCTGATGTCTCGTGATTGGTGTGTGGCTCTTCCTCGTGGTGTCATGGGTTTGTCTGCAGTTGGTGATTGTGGTATTTCCTGATCATACTCACTTACTATTTTTCATTATGACGTCATCAGCAATTTGCTCAAAATGACTTTTATTCTAAAATTAATGACGTCAAAAACGTGCCTGCTTACTCAAGATGAAAACAGGTATATATTATTTTTTTTTTCCTGCAAGCAACGTTAAGAATGTTGCTCAAAGTTGCATTTAAAATTTGGTGCCATTTTGCCTTAAACTTACAAAGATATGGCACTATATTCGCACATGTACCAAAACGTGTGTTGCATTTTCTTCAAAAAACTTGAGTAAATAGAAGCGGCCTTCAACAAGGCATATCAGAACCTGTATTTTATGGCGATTTAGTTTATAAATTTAAAAGAATTGTTGGAAAGCATAATTTCAGTGATCATTTTAAAAATATCATGAAACACTATTAATGAGTGGGATACAACATGGGTATCGTTCGACAGTCTGAAATGCCTGGTTGTGAACCCAATCACGGTTGATAGCTATGGTTTCTTCTTTTCTTGCACGACGGTGGGTCAGGCCTCAGACCTAATGACGGCCCTGACGTAAAGCATAAATCCGTTGGTTGGTGCCTGATGCTTGTCGTTGGCTGTGCCATCCATAGCTCAACTTGAGGTTTGCTTTAGTTCCAACTATCTGTGAGTCACGAGCCTTTTTTGTATCATCATAATGTGTTAATTTGATTTGATTGTTTCTCTGTGATGATACATTGCATTAGTTAGAAAACTCCATAAGAGCTAAGCAAAATTGTATTTTAACAACAACAGAATCTAGGGCAAAGATTTAGCACTAGTAAAATGTAATTTAGCCCCCTCAATAGCTTAGGCTGCTGACCTTTCTAAAGCGGTGGTTCTGTTGTTGTTGATCTAGTGTTTAATTTTACTTTTCATTGTGTGTGAAAGTTCTGTGTTTGTCTTTGTTTCGTTATTCATTACTTTGTGTCCATTATAGTTTTGCAGTCATCTAGAAGAGGAAAAGAAAGCTGGTTGCTTTGCTATTATTGTCTTACAGATGATTTGTTACTATAAATGCTCTGTGGCTCTTCCTCACGGTGTCGTCGGTTGTCCTGCAGTATGTGATTGTGTTATTTCCTGATCATGCTCACTTAATTTTTCATATAAGTGTTTGTAACTCGAGGAATGTATTATCTGAAGAATCTCTATGTCTGGTCCCAGTTTAAAGGCGATATAAGTTCTTTCTATAAACGTATAATATTTTGTCGTAGTATGTGAGAAAAAGTTCTAAAACTGGTTGCATTCATATTTGAATATACTCGTACTTCGTTAAGCTCTTATAGTTTGACAATCATTTTTATGAGAGATGGAGATAGTGCGTGCGTGCGTGCGTGCGTGCGTGCGTGTGTGTGTGTGTGAGAGAGAGAGTTGGTGGTTTTGCGTATTGTATACTTGTCTTATGTGTACACCTTTGTTTGTTTGTGATTAGTGTCTCTGCACCATGGATTGACCTGTATCTGTTACCTGTGGTATTCCTACGATCATGTTATGTTCAATCGCATTTTACCTTTCTGTAATTAATTTAGTTAATATGGTAAACAAAACAAAATGCTAAATAGTATTACCTAAAAGCATTAGGGTAAGAAGCACATGTAGGTACGCATACAGCTCACTACGCATACCGCTCAGATCTGAGCTTTATGCGTACTGAGCTATATGCGTACCTTCAGCGCATCCATTTTGTTTTCTGATTTTCTGTAGTACATTTGAATTTTTATTAAATGTAATAAGCGTCACCCAATCCTTTAAAATATTATCATATTTACATATGTCATCAACAGAAAACTAATTAATATTGTTAATACTACTGTCGTGAATGTTGGAAATATACTGTGTATGCTCTCTTGGGATCAAGTGTTAGAAAATACATGGAATTAATAATTTTATGAAACTTAGTCACGGTTTTTCTGATCTTAACAAATCTCTATAGCCCTATTGTGACGTCGTGAGAATTTTTATTTAGCGTGTTTTGTATCAAGATACAAAAATATCTTCAATAATATATCTCTCTGGTGAATAGAACTGTAGTGAAAGCCACCTACGCGCGACAAAGCATATTCATTGACGGGTATAAGAGCCTTGAGTTCTGACATATATCTCGTATATTCAAAAATAGTAAGTGAGTATGATCAGGAAATACCACAATCACAAACCGCAGAAAACCCCATGGTACCGCGAGGAAGAGCCGCTCAACCATTACGAGACACCAGAAAGACAAATTGAGCAAAGCAACCAGCTCCCTCTTCCCCATCAAGATGATTGCAATACTAGAATGGACATAAAGTAACGTACAACGAAACATAGAACAATTACAGACTCCCACAATGGGAGTAACAATAAACAAAAAGTCAACAACAACAGAACCACCGCCTTAGAACGGACAGCAGCCTAAGCCACCAGGGGGCTTAAATGCATTTTACTGGTACCAAATCTTCGCCCTAGATTCTGTAGTTGTTGAAGTACAAGAACTGTTCAGCTCGCATGGAAGCCTTCTAACTAATGCAATGTATCATCATGGCGAAACACTCTTATCAAATTCACTCACCACGATGAAACAAAGAAAAGACTCACAGATAGTCTGAGCTAAAAAAAACCTCAAGTTGAACCACGGTGATAAGCATCAGGCACCAACCCACCGATTAAAGCTTTACGTCAGAGCCGTCATAGAGTATGAGGCCTGGCCCGCCGTCGTGCAATCAAAGTGGAAACTATAGCTATAAACCGTGATTGGGTTTAAAACCAGACATGCAGGATGATTCGGTTTAAAACCTTCCTTCCTGCATTCAAATTGACATCATATGGAGTAAGTAAGGGTACAAAGATCAGGAATCGATACAATCAAGTACCACACCTGACCCAGGATACCAATGGGAAAGTGACAAACTCACAGCAGACACCACAAACGAGAGCCAAGAGGTCAGCCCTTTCCCAGCAGGTGACCACAAAGCACAAACGAAGGCCATATTTTGTTAGTACTACAGTAAAACCTGTGTAAACGGCTACTCAAAAATATGCAAAAACAAATAACTTAATGACAAGTGGTACCTTAATGAAGTCGAAAGTATTGCAGAATGCTCGTTTGTAGCATTCTGCAATACTTTTGAACTGCATTAAGTAATACTTGGTCTTCAAAACCATTGTTTGGTCTTTTTAAGAGTGGTCGTTTTACACAGGTTTTACTGGGTTTTTGTTCAGGTGACCGAACAACAATTGAGGTGATGCTAAGGAGCCTACAGGTTGTTGCACTTTTTATTTTCAATCTCAGTCACATTTTATATGTTGGGCGCCTTCTTTTAATAGTAGTTCCTCTTTTTTAACTAATTTCTTGATATTTGTTGATACTGAATTAAGGGTGAGCTTGGCATCGTTAAAGATGTTAAAGCTCTTCAGTATTTTTATCGACCGTTCTAAGGCGGTGCTTCCTTGGTTAATCCTTTTTGTTATTTACGTTTCATGTTCGTCTTTGTTATGCTGTGTTGTCTGTTCTTTGCATTCTTGTGATCACCTGCTGGGAAAGGACTGACCTCTAGGCTCTCTTGTGTGTTTCTTAATTTCCAATATGGTGTTCCTGGTCAGGTGTGGTACTTGATCGTATCCATTCCTGATATTTGCCGTCTTCTTTACATTACAACCAAGTCTTGCATACATTCAAGCTAAACATTGTTTTGTTTTAACAATACTAGTTTTAGTGCGAATATTTGGTACCAGTGGAATGCATTTTAAGCCCCCCCCCCCTCCACACACACACACAGACGCTTAGACCGATTGCCACTTCCAAGGCGTTGCTACATTTGTGGATACTTTTTGTTATTTATGCTTCTTGTTTGCTTTTATTAAGATGTCTTGTTTGGTCCTTGCAGCCTTGTGATCACCTGCTGAGAAGGGACTGACTTCTTGGCTCTCTTTTGTTTTGTGTTACCTTGTGCTTATGTCACTTTCCCAAATTGGGTCCCGGGTTAGGTGAGCTACTTGATTGTATCGATTCCTGATCTTACTCTCTATTTTCCTGGTGTCCTGTGACTGGTGGTGCTCTGTGGCTCTTCCCAAACGTGTCGTGGGTTGGTCTGCAGTGTGTAATTGAGGTATTTTCTGATCATATTCACAAACTTTTTCACCAAAGACTTCCTGAATGATGCATAATCAGAACAGTGTTATAAGTTCGTTTCAAATCGTCTGTGATAATTTAAACCTCTAACCTCTATGCAAGCTAAACAACAGCTGAATCCAAATCCAGGGGTTTAGCAAGTACGATATATATAAGCCCCCGGTGTCTATAGCTGCTTTCCATTCTGACGCAGTGGTTTTGAAGTTGTTAATTACTTGTTAATGTTTTTGTCACTGTCCTCATGGTCTGTGGGTGCTCAGTTTTTAGTCTTGGTTTCATTATTTTGTGCATTATGTCCTTTCAGATTTGATAATCGTCTTGTTGGGTAAAAAGGTTGGAAGTTTAGCAATTGACGTTTACTTTCGAGTCTAAGATTTGTTTATCTGTATTGTTGGTTCTTCTCCTTAGAACGTCATGGATCGATTTGTGCTCTGTATGTGACATTTCCTGATCATATTCTTCTTTTAACCAAGTGCTAGGTTTAATATATACCCAACAAAAGAGAAACGCATACAATATTTTCCCGTTCAGTTTACCTTTTTAGGCTAATGTAATTTAATCAATAAAATTTTTACTACTTGTCGGTTTGTAACCAAACTTCAGTATGACATCAGTGTATATCCACACTTGTTTCTTGCATAAAAATGTTGGACAATTTCAACCGGTAAATAATTTTGCACGCACGTAATCAATCCTACTGGTCACATGGCATTTCGACTGTACCGTGTATCTATATATTGTTTCTGTGCTTTCTGGCTTCACTAAGGTGCCAAACCATGCTAGACCAAAATTGCAGCACGCTTATCCAGTGACTTACATCGTTACACTACCAATGCCAGCTAGAAGTCCTGATCTGGTACCGATTGTTCATTTTTAGGGCATTTCAGGGCGTTATGTCAGGTGCTGTCATGATATTAGAACACGTCTTCAAATTATCATTAAGTTGCGTCGTTAATGGGCAGCGATCCACCAGAATAAAGTGAGATTTTTATTGGTTTGATGCGTCACTAGTGCCTGTATATGGGCTTGCGGAGGACATACCTCCAATTGAACATCCTGTGCAATTTGAAAATGATCACAAGCCTGTTCCTTTACAATTTACAAAAAGTGAATTGAATCTTTATGTGTGAAATTCATAGGATACACTATTTGATAAACACACATAAGAACAGTACACATAGAATTACCGAATGTATTGTTATGTTCAAGAAAGTTGGGTAATATTAATGTACGCGTTTCTTTTTTTTCTTTTTTTTGTTAGATGCTCAATGTACTGTCACTGATGGGATGATTTTCATATTTTTTCATCTATTGGTCTATTTATTGGACTGATATTTGTCTAATGTATTTTGTATGTCCGTGGTATTGTCTTGTTCGTTTCGTTTTGTTTACTTGACATTCTCTTTCTGAGAGAGTTGATTGATTGGCTAAAGTTCTTCCTAAATTATAAGTGTAATGTTTTTGAAAAACACTTTCCAGTGTTCTATTTGATTGATGGTTGTGATCTGCAATGGGCAACTTACTTCTTGTCTGGTCGTGCATCCAGCTTCAGAATAGGTATTGGTATAGACTATTTTCCATAATATGAGTTAAGGGTCTTTCATGCAAACCAAATATCTATGTGTCTTGATCCACATCTGAACTAAGGGTGAGGTTGACGCGCCTTGAAACCGGATTTAAACCCTCCAGTAAAACATCTTCACTAACCGTTCCGTGGCGGTGCTTCTTTTGTGGATCATTTGTGTTATTTATGTATGTGTTTGTCATGATTTCGCATCTGTTCATTGCTGCCTTGTGGTCACCAGAAGGGAAAGGGCTGACATCTTGGCTCGTGTTTGTGATATGTATTGTGATTTTGTTACTTTCCTATTTGGTATCTTGGGACAGGTGTGGTACTTTATTGTATCGATTCCTGTTCTTGCTGTCTTTCTTACTTTGTTTATTTGCAAAATTTAATGTACCTGTGTTTATGCATTCCTTACCATTCCTTCCTTTTGGTGCCAAGCTAAGCTACTATCAGTGATTGTGACATGTTCTTATAACTTTTTACGTAAATCCACACTATAATGATACATGTGCAGCTATTTAGTGGGGCTAAAAGTCGAATATGTGGTCAAAGCCCCCATCAACATTCATACTCTGGGTATGTGGGCAGTAAAGAGTTCGGCGCGAAAACGCGGAAATTCTTTTATGAGCCTTTGCTACTCTCTTAAAGAAAAAGTACTAAAATCTTATGAATTGGCTTATATGGGCCTCAACAAAAGAAAAATGAATGTTTTGCAAGCGAGCCAAAAAGGCACAGACCAGCCTGCGCATCCGCGTAGTCTGATCAGCGCTTTTGTTATTCACTATCTAGAGAGAATAGTGGCCAATCTGGCTCCCTGCATAATTTAAATATTCTAGCTAGTCTCTGTAACTGAGCAGGCTCGTTTTGTCGGAAATCCCGAAAAAAAAGGTTTTTAATTGAGCGGCCGTGGGTCAGGCATCAGATTCAATGACGGCCCTGACGTAAAGCTTTAATCCGTTGGTTGGTGCATGATACTTGCCTTTGCCTGTGCCCACCGTAGCTCAACTTAAGGTTTCCTTAAACTCTGACTATCTGTGAGTCATGAGCCATTTTCTTTGTCTCACCATAGTGTGTTGATTTGACTAGATTGCTTCTCTGTGGTCATACATTAGGATACTAGGCCTTTATGCGAGCTAAACAATTTTCTTTAAAAAACGATATAATCTATGCGGACGATTTGGTGCCAATAAAATGTATTTAAACCCCCTCCCCCCAAGATGGCTAAGGCTGCTTTTCGTTCCAAGGTGGTGGTTGAGATGTTGTTGATTCATTGTTTAATGTACCTCCCATTGTTTGTAGTTTTTTTTTGCGGTCTCATTACTTAGTGTCCTTTCTAATTTTGCAATCATCTTAATTGGGAAGAGAAAGCTTGTTGTCTTTCTGATGTCTGGTGACTGTTTAGTGTTCTGCACTGTGCGATTGTGGCTTTTCCTAACCTACTCACTTATTTTTCTGGTGCCGAGGCCCCTGACGTATCACTGTCGCTGACATTATTAGTGTATTTTAAGGAACAGTGCAGATTCTGATGTGATGTTGTGAAACATATATGCGGTGTGGCATAAGAATGCACTCTGTCAATATATGCGTTTATGACTTTTCAAAATCGAAAAGTTAAACAGATGTATCGTATTTCAAAAATAAACAGGCAAAAATAGATTTATGTTTTAAGAGTTAAAGTAACAAAATATCACAGAAAATGCACAACATTGATATATCACACTCTATGGTCAATCTCATCTAAGTTAGTTTTTATAGAGGCTCTCGTTATTTCTGAATCTCTATAATAGATCTTGTCTCTTTTCACCTTTGCTATGGCCTTACATGGACACACATGATACAGTGCAGATAAATAGATTTTTCTGAAGTCTCTCATGAACAAGGGATAAATGATGGGGTTTACTAGACTGTTACAATATCCTAACCACACAAAACTACCGAAAACTTTTGGTGGCACACACCTACAGATGGCATCTGTCAGATTAGTTACCAGAAATGGCGCCCAAGTCACTACATATGCTCCAACTATAATACCTAATGTTATGGTAGCCTTCCGAGTAAACGGTTCTCGAATGTGCTTGTTTGCCATTTTTGCACCAAGCAACATGTTACTTGGTGTGATTAATACTCCAACGAAGCAAGCCTGTCTTTTTGCTTCCTTTGATACCCGGTAATAGAGAATAAGAGCTATAATGATGGGTAGAAGAATTGTTACTGTGGATGCTATTATGACATATATAAGGCTTGGAATGAAGAGACACTGTGGTACATCTGATAATAAAGTGAGGTTTGTTAATGACGGGAGATCTGGATTATGTAATCCTGTCTGTAGTGGAATGAATGAAGCGAGTACAGCTATGCCCCAGGCAATAGCTAACATGCCAATGGCTCGTTTATGAGTCACGAGAACCTTATACCTTAGAGGTGACATCACTGCTATATACCTATCTAGACTGATCAAACACACGTTCAGAACGGAGGCACTACTAAACATAACGTCAAAGCCCGCCCAAACAGAACAGAACGACTCTGCAAGAATCCATTGTTGGAATATTTCATTCAAAGCAGCGGGAATCATAACAATTGTTCCAACTAGAAGATCCGCCAAACTGAGAGACACGATAAAAATATTGGACACAGATCTCAGCTTCTTGTTCATAAAAACGGCAAGACAAACGAGTATATTTCCTACGATCGTTAAAAATATCAGTAAGAATAAGAATACTCCAACTAGGACATTAGTGGGTGTCACGTGACCATTGTTGGTTAATCTCTGTTCATTTGTTGGTGTGACCTGTGTACTTAGTTTGGCCAAGGTATCATCGCTGTTTTCACTCTCTGTCAAGTTGCTGATAATGCTGTAAGCCATGCTATGGCCGATTGTATCTGTGCTTATTTCTGAATACTCTAACACCAGCGTTACGCTTGAATTCATCGTCGCATTGTCACAGACAGCGGTATCACGTCTTTAGCTTAAAGTCTTAACCTTTTTCCTAGATAACGCCTGACACTGCTTTTAAGACTATTGAAATGATATGTAACATGCAGCTATTTTACATTTTCGTAAATCCAGTTAGCTCAATGTAGTTGTTTCAGTGACGTCTACAATCAATAATTTTCTGCCACAGACCTTCACAAAAATATAAGACGCACCAAGTCTATTTGCATTTCACAGGCTGTAATTGTGTGGAATGTTTTATATTAGATTGAATTAATATATCATGTCGAGTAGAAATGGTCTTTATAATCTCCTGTGAACGGTAAAACCATCACCATAGAAATTTAATTCCGTTACAAAAAATATACAATCATCTGCTAAAACATTTAAGAGTTAGACTACTAAAACTTGTATGGCTTTTTATACGCTATCTTAATATGATTTTCAAATATCATTTTGACTACCTAATTTTTATATATTTCTTCTGTTGTTGGCCAGAGGTAGCAGCTATTACTATTTCAAAGTGTGTTTCAACCTTCAGCACAGGTAAATGAATCGTAGAAAGCTGTACGCTACTGAAGTCTTGCCATGCTGACACTAGTATCTACTTTTGTATCCAATAGACTGATCTATCCTTCCAAGATATCTTCCAACAGTGTAATCAACAAGTTTGCAACTCAGTTTTATCTCACTGTTGAGAAATTATACTCTATAAAGATTCTGTAATCCAATTGCTTTCATGTGTATAATTGTTGCAATTAGTCAGATGTCTTTTGCACTTGTCAAATGATGTGCCTTCCGCCATTTTTTTCTGAAATAGATAAAAGGAACAAATCATTACATAAAAGTATAAATGCCCCATACCTTGAACGCAAATTGAACACTTCTGTTCCAAACTTGTGATTTAAAGGGACACAACGTGAAAGCTGTTCATTATTAAGTGGGCAATTCTCGGAGAATCATTATAAATCACATACACTTCCTGATGACGCTAAAGTTAATTTTGTTTAGGTGTTCCTTAGAAGCATCTTGAGACTACAAGAGAGGTTATATCCGCTGATCCAGAAAATTTCCAATCTGGAAAGTCTGGCACAATTCGAGAATTGAATCAAGCCTCGGGTGTACGCAATCTGCATTACGTGTAGTATTATGTACCAAAAAACTCCTTTTTGTTAGCCAGAACTGGCGTAGGGAAACTTACTGTAGTTCTGTAGCATGTGGATACAGTTCTATTCAAATCCACTTGTCGATTACCCGAAAAGTTTTTATCAACAGAATGAATGAAGAAGTTTATGATTTTTCAATAAAATATCGCTATAGTGATATTTTATTGATAAATCATAATCTTCACATTTAGAACCGTTTGTTTTGCTGCAATCACACTTGTTATTTATTTGCATGGTTTCTTTGACGTCAGAGTCACGTTATGTAACGTCAGCGTCACGTTATCAAAGTAGATCCTCAATGTACAACTGAGGTCTGATTCCAAGGAATTCCACGGAACTGGCTGAGGCAGTTACGATTGGTAAATTCCGTGGAGGGGCGACCTGGAAACTTTTTAGTCACCAACGTATTTCACAGAGAGCTGTACGGACCTATCCGAGGGGTCCAATTGCTTTTCGAGGGGGCCTGTAACAGTATATGTAAGGAAACATGTAGCAACTTATGATTTTCCGAGGGCGGTCCAGACCCCCTGTCCCCCCTCCGGATCCGTCCATAGGTTAACATTTCATCGTGGCGATTATTAGACGTGTTATACTGTCATTGCTGGTAAACATAACACCAGCCGAAGTAATTGAAAAGAAAATGAAACATGGTTTGATGACAACGCTTTTAATATCGCGAAGATTGTCAATAAACAAGGTTCCTTAAGTGCTTATAAACACGACACTGCGATGGAGTCTGTCTTCATAACAATTCAATATCATAGTTTTTGTATTTGAAGAATTAATTTGTCATTCATATTCGTCCTGTGTGAGGATACAGTCACTTTACTTTAAGTTTGGTCAAAATCACTGTTGTCACCTTCGTGAATGTTCGTGTAAAATTTGAGTCGGTATAGGGCAACGCTCATTTCCCCGTTATTAAAAAAATGTATATACTCATTGACAGCACAACGAAATACATATTCAATGAATGTTAGAAAGAAGGCAAAATATCAGGAATCGATACGATGAAGCACTACACCTGACCCGGGACACC